>CM054134.1:65653423-65761367 GCA_028751875.1 Rapana venosa | reverse complement strand
AGTAGTATTGTTAGCTGATGACCCAAACCTTTTTTTTTAAAAATAAATAGTTTTACCACTTTGATGGCTTTCATTGTCCATTGACAATCATTAGAAACTTACTGTTGTCATTATCTGACATTACTGTGTGTGTTGGGACAGGGTACAGTGAGACTGCCGGGAGGTTTATCTTCATGTCTGCATAAGAGTACAATGAAAGCAGCTCCCCCCCCCCCCCCCCCCTCTGAGGAGGCGAACCATCGGCAGTAGTGTCAAGCGCTTAGCTCTGACACAGACAGGCTGAAAGGCAGGCAGTCAGGTGGAGAGAGAGAGAGAGAGACAGACAGACAGAGCCAGAGGAGAGATAGAGAGGGAGAGAGAGAGAGAGAGAGATAGAGAGAGAGAGAGAGAGAGAGAGAGAGAGAGAGAGAGAGAGAGAGAGAGAGAGAGAGAGAGAGAGAGAGCTCTGACATTCGTATGCTGGTAGCTTTGCTGAGTCCCCAACGGTCCGCTAACTGGCTCACATTTGTCGCCATAACTGTTGTCTGCCTACAACTGTCGCCTACAATTGTTGTTCTTCTTCTTCTTAGTCCTTATAGCTCCTAGCGGAGCATAGGGCATCAACAGCGTCCCTCCATCTTCTCCTGTCTCTGGCAAGGGTCTTGGCCTCTTCCCATGTCAGGTTGGAGTCTCTCAGCTCACTATGCAGGCTTCTCCTCCAGGTCTGTTTGGGGCGCCCTCTCTTCCTTTTCCCCTGCGGGTTCCACTCGAGCGCTTGTCTAGTGATGTTGCAAGGCTCCTTCCGTAGGGTGTGGCCGACCCAACGCCACTTTCGCCGCCTTACTTGGACATCAATAGGCTGTTGGTTCGCCCTCATTCACAGGTCGGTACTTGGCACTCTGTCGAACCATCTGAGATGAAGGATCTGCCGGAGACATCCGTTGATGAAGGTCTGGATCTTGGAGGAGCTGGTGTTGATGACCCGCCAAGTTTCTGACCCGTAGAGAAGCACAGACTTCACGTTGGAGTTGAAGATCCTGAGCTTGGTGGTTGTGGAGATCGCATTTGTTCTCCATACGGGTTTCAAGATGGCAAATGCTTGGCGTGCTTTCTTTATTCTTGCCTTGATGTCTTCGTCTGTGCCTCCTGTCTGGCTGATCTTACTGCCCAGGTACACAAATTCACTGACATCCTCTACTGCTTTCCCAAAGATGGTGACAGGAGCCTCTTGCTGGTTGTTGGTACGCAGTAGCTTGGTCTTCTCTTGACTGATCCTGGGGCCAACACGTCTAGCTGTGGTATCTAGGGCAGTGACTTTGTCTTGGATGTGCTGCAGGCGGTGGGATAGCAGAGCCAGGTCATCGGCAAAATGAAGATCTTCCAGCTTTGTCATGAGGGTCCGTTGGATACCTTTCCCGGAACTTGCGTAGGCCGTCCTTGTCACCCAGTCCAGCACCACAAGAAAGAGGAGTGGAGACAGCAAGCAGCCCTGTCTGACGCTGGAAGAGATCCCGAAGCTGTCGGAGAGTCTTCCACCGTGAATGACCTGGCAGGAGAATCCTTCGTAAAGTTGTCTTATGATGTTGACAAACTCTGATGGCACACCATAGTGGAGAAGGATGTTCTAGATTGCTTGTCTGTCCACGCTGTCAAAAGCCTTCTCAAAATCGATGAAGCAGGCATAGAGAGGTGACTGCCATTCTATGGACTGTTCCACGATGATTCTGAGGGTCGCAATCTGGTCGGTACAGGAACGTTCTTTTCTGAAGCTTGCCTGTTCATCTCGAAGGGTCTTGTCGAGAGCATCTTTCATTCGGTCCAGGATGACTCTTGTGAGGACTTTGCTGGGGATGGACAACAGGGTGATACCTCGCCACTTTCCACACTGGGAGAGGTCGCCGTGCTTGGGGAGCTTCACAAGCAGGCCCTTACTCGTCAACGATGTCACTACCCCCTTCCTTCAAGGCTTCTGCCGGAATGTTGTCAATGCCTACAATTGTTGCCTGCCAGCAAATGTCACCTGTGTGTGTGTGTGTGTGTGTGTGTGTGTGTGTGCGTGTGCGTGTGTGTGTGAGAGATGTGTCTGTGTGCGTGAGTATGTGTGTGTGTGTGTGAGTTTCAGTGTCTGTTCCCCTGTAAATCTCATCCATTAAGCCCTTCTTTCAGACATAATTCTCTCCATCTCTCCCTCTCTCTGTGTCTCTGTCTGTGTCACTCTCTCTGTCTCTCTGACTGTCTGTCTCTCTGTCTGTCTGTCTGACTGTCTCACTCTCAAACAATTTTTGAAAAATGTCACAACAGGACATGTTTCATCCCCAAGTTCAATGTCATGCATTTTTCGACTTGAAAAGAATCTTGAACAGCTTGAACAAGAAGTCTCCAACATGTTAACAGAGAGGGAGAGAATTATGTCTGGAAAGAAGGGCTAAATGGATGAGATTTACAGGGGAACAGACAACAGTAAAGACTTTCAACATTAAAGACTTTCAGGAAAACAAGGTCTGAAGTACATCATCACAGACGTCCTGAATTCTTTTGATTTTATGATCACCTGGAACCAGGAAGACATCGTCAGGCCTTTCGTCTTGGGAAACCTCGAGTCCTCGCCAGTTTTGGTCCAGTTCAGCCGCTGGGCTGACAAAACAGCTGTTCTGGGGGATTCTCATCTCAGAGACTACCTCATATGAAATGGGATCAATGATGCCGCTGACCTTACGTCACGCCAAGAAGAACTGGTTGACTTTTATGGTAGCTAGGGAAAGATAGCCTACATTTTCAATGGAAAATTACAGGTTAAAGAAAGGCAAGCAAGCACACATAAAGTCTTGGCTTCCTCATCAACGAAGCAGAAGGCATGGCGATCAGAATTTGAGCTGGACACTGAGGAGTGGCCCCATCACCATCACGGCAGATATGGCAGGCAAAAAGCAGGAACAGACTACCAATTAACAAAGGTCACTCAAGCAGGTATTATTTAAGGTCTTCTGGTCAACCAAGCCATGGCACCACAGCATCAAATGTGATAAACAGAACGACCTAAATCAATGAATCCAGTCAACTAAATTATGGGGACTCAAGAAGCCAGATCAGAAGCAGATCCAGATCTGGATAGACAAAGCCTAGACAGCAGAAGACGGGTGTTTTACAAAGACCAAAGGAACAGAGTGACCGAAATCAATTATAGAAGTCAAACAATGCTTAGAGAACAGAACAGAGAACAGAACTGTGATTCACAAAACCAGCACTTCTCTTTGCAGGACTCAAACATAGAGGACAAGATCAGCAAGAATGAGTCTGAGACGTAGAGCAGAACAATAATGATCAAGACAATGACAAATTGACAAATGACAGTAATGATGAACTTAATGACGATGACAAAATTAGCAATGCCCGAACTGAGAACTTGGTAGACAATGAAGGTGACATTCACTGTCATGGGAATGATGATACTGACTTTGACCAAAACCATGATGAAATACCAGAAGTCACTGACACTGATTTTGACGTACAAGCTGAGTCTGCATATCTCAGTAAGAATGAAATCTACTGATAACAAGTCCAATGAAATAGTGACAGGAATTCACGAGAGAAGCTGTAGCTGACACAATTGCTAGCAGTCATGTACCCAAAACCATAGAGGCAATTGTAGAAACAGAGGAAAGTGAGGCAAAGCAGGATAAAATTCGGGATGCTCGTTTATCAGCATCAGGATGGCAAGCCAGATCACCTAGGTGTGTGCTGCCTCTCAGAATCAAACAGGCACACAACAAAACACGCAGGAGGTCTCACGCAGATCTGTCAGCCAGTATCCTAGACTCTCTCCAACGAGTGTCAGTGGGTGACTACTCCAAAGGAAAAGGGAGTGAAAGGATGTGTGAGAAACGGAAATCTCATTCCAAAGTAGCCTCTGGCTTCAGGAGAGATGGGCCACAATAAGTGTAACCAAAGCAAGAGGTATTCCAAGTCCCCATCATGGCGATATTGTATGCCCAAGAAAGCCATAGCTGTCAAGACTCTAGTTATGTTGTATATAATGTAAATAACACACAGCTTCGTTTTCTTAATTATGACGTTAATGGCTTGCTCCAGAAACTAAACAACAGTGATTTTATAGATTTTCTCTTGATGCATGATTCTATTTGCTTAACGGAAACTTTTAAGCAGACACTTTTGATTCATCACTTTTCTCTGATTTTATCATATTTACACATCAAGAGCTAAAATTTTTTATCCCATCAAGGAAGATATTCTGGAGGGGTAATTGTCATGATTAGAAAGAAGATAGCAGTTTTTGTTGAAAAGATTAACAGTGAATATGAGAATATGATTGTGATTAAGATTTACAAAGATATGTTTTCAACTGACACACATGTACATACATCCCCTCTCATGATTCCATGTTCTGGACACTTCAGCAAAATGGATATGGGATGGAATGTTGGAACAATGTATACTTGACCTGCAGGATTCAAATGCTGATTTTTACCTTATGTTAGTGGGAAATTTCAATGCTAGAACTTCGACTGGTAACTATTCATTTCGTGATGATAATTTTGATTTTGATGTAACAGACTATACCACTGATGATTTTTCGAGGAATTGTCAAGATAGTGTGTGTGTACATTTGAATTTATTTAAAAACTGTTAAACATTGTTGGTTGCATGTGTAGGAGTGTGTTCGATGGAAGAGCTTTGAATTGTTTTTGCAAGATATAGCGCTATATAAATTCGTTTATGTCGTTGTTACTATTATTATTGTTATCGTTATTACTGTTGTTCTTCTCCTTTTTCTTATTGTTCTTGTTGTTATTGTTATTATAAACCTTGTTGGATATATGAGCTTCAAAAGAATCGATTGTTGTTTTTCATGTTTGATCACAGTTTGCATACCAATATATTGATTTTCCTACTTCCCCCAAACTCCATGTACTGTGGTCAAAGGCCAATGTACATATTAAAACTGTTCAGAGTTCAGATTTCTCTCTCTCTCTCTCTCTCTCTCTCTCTCTCTCTTTCTTCTTCTCTCTTCCTCTCTCTCTCTCCTCTCTCTCTCTCTCTCTGCTCTCTCCTCTCTCTCTCTCTCTGCCTGCCTGCCTGCCTGCCTGCCTGCCTTTCAGCCTGTCTGTTTGTCTGTCTGTCTGTCTGTCTGTCTGCCTGTCTGTCTGTCTGTCTGTCTCTGTCTGTCTCTCTAGGAACTAGAAGAAGCATGTTATCTTAGAGATTTCTTAAAAGAACATAAATATTATGAGGAGGCAAAAAAATTAAAAAATGCCATAAACTCACAAAAACGGCGAGAGAAAAAGAAATATTTCCGAGATCTACTTCCATCCAAACAAAATTCAAAGACTGTATGGAAGGCAATCAATCAAATGACAAATAATCCATTGTCTTCCAAATCTAACATAATTAAAGATATTTCTGCTGAAAAACTAAACAATCACTTCATTAATATTTCTTCTAACATAATTAACAATGATAAATCGAAGTCCAATGATCTCAATGAACTAAAACAATTCTGCCAAGAAAAGCGTATTCCATCAAAACTCCACATATCATTCATATCTGTTTCTGAGATCTGCAATTACCTGACTCACCTCAAACAATCAAGTACGCCTGGTCTTGATGAAATAGATGGCAGAATACTGAAACTCTCAGCTCCAGTTATTACAGACACTCTGACACATATCTATAACCTTTGTCTTCATAAGAACTATTTCCCCAACGCCTTCAAAACTGCTAAGGTGATTCCGATCCACAAGTCTGGAGACACTTCTGATCCCTCAAATTAAAGGCCAATCTCTATTTTATCTTACCTTTCAAAACCTTGGAAAAACATATGAATAAACACATAGTCCATCATATAGATATTAACAACTTACTTCACCCAAATCAGTCTGCATTTAGAAAAAAATCACTCGTGCCATACGGCATTGACTAGTCTTGTAGACAATTGGCTGTCAAACATTAATGACAATAAATTTTGTGGAGTATTATTTGTAGATTTCAAAAAAGCATTTGATACAATTGACCGCAGACTTCTCATTAAAAAGCTAGACTTATATAATCTCTCTACAAATACTCTTGAACTTCTTGCTTCTTATCTTATTAACAGGCAACAATGTGTTTCAATAGCTACGTCCACATCCACACTAAACCCATTCATTATGGAGTACCACAGGGATCCATCATAGGACCAATTCTCTTTTCATTATACATAAATGACCTCCCTCTCCATATCAAATCTAAATGCGAACTTTTTGCTGACGACACGACCGTACATACAAGCCATACTGACATTAACTCTCTTGCAAAGACATTGCAAAATAGCACTGATAATCTTGTCAAATGGACTGAACTAAATCACATGTCTATACACCCCAAAAAAACAAAATGCATGCTTATCACTACCAGACAAAAGCGACAAAATCTATCTCATAAATTTTATCCAATCCATATTGAAAAGGGAACAATAGGACAAGCCTATCACCACAAAGTTCTAGGAATAACAATTGATGAAAATCTCAGCTGGTACCATCACATATCCCATCTGTGCAAATACATGTCTCAAAGAGTATACCAATTGACTAAAATCAAACATTTTCTTGACTTTCATTCAAAAAAACTATTCTTTCAAGCTTATATACAAGCCTCAATAGATTATGCTTCAACCCTGTGGGATACTGCTAGTGCAAACACAATATGAAACCTTTATTAAGTCTGTATAAACGTAGGGTGGCGGGGTGAAATTATTTCACCAACAGGAGAAGTAAGGTGCCTCCTTCCCTCCGCTAAACTGTGGGAGATCCTTGAAAGACGAAGTGAGACATGCACTCAGCAAGATGAAAAGTGGTAAGGCGCCAGGACCTGATGATATCCCATCTGAATTGATAACAGCCCTGGATGAAGTGGGAATTAAGGCAGTCACAAAACTACTAAACAATATATATGACACAGGAGAGATTCCGACAGATATGAAGAAGTCCATCTACATTGCGATCCCTAAGAAACTGGGTACAGCTGAATGTGACCAACATCGTACAATCAGCCTGATGAGTCACCTCACCAAAGTTCTTTTACGAATGCTCATGAAGAGAATGAGAAATAAAATACTCCCAGAAATATCAGCAACGCAATTTGGATTCATGGCAGACAAAGGCACCAGAAATGCAATCTTCGCATTGAAAACTCTCATGGAAGGATCCATCGAGGTCCAGAAAGATCTGTACCTCTGCTTCATTGACTACTCAAAAGCGTTCGACAAAGTACGACACTCAGACTTGTTTGATATTCTGGCAGGGCTATACATCGACGGGAAAGATCTTCGAGTCTTCAGAAACATATAATTATTGGGAACAGGAGGCAGCCACTAGAGTCGACAATGACATCAGTCAATATAGACCAATCTGCAGGGGTGTGAGGCAGGGCTGCGTGTTCTCACCTGATTTATTTAATGTATATAGTGAAATAATTCTACGAAATATTGAGAATCATGAGGAAATTAGTGTAGGTGGCCACAACATCAACAACCTGAGATATGCAGATGGCACAGTCCTTATTGCCGACTCTGAAGAAAAACTGCAAAAGATTTTAACAACAGTAACAGACGAAAGCGAAAAGAAAGGATTACAGCTCAATGCCAAGAAGACAGAATGCATGGTGATCTCGAAAAAAGCTGTTATACCACAATGCAACATAGCTTGTAAAGGAGAGAGAATCAGACAAGTAAACACCTTTAAATACCTTGGTTGTACTATCACCCCGGACGGCAAGTGTGACACAGAAATCAAGAAGAGAATCGGTCAATCTAAGGCAACTTTTAACAACATGAAATGCATTTTTACCAACAGTAAGATAAGCCTCTAGACAAAGATTCATGTTTTGAGAGCCTACGTATGGTCCATTCTTCTGTACGGATGTGAGTGCTGGACCCTGGCCAAGGACACAGAACAGCGACTAGAAGCAGTGGAGATGTGGTTCATCCGGAGAATCATGGAAGTCTTATGGACAAAAAGAAAAACAAATGCAGAAGTAATGGAAATGGCTGGATACAAGAGATCCCTTCTCAACACCATCAGAGAAAGACAGCTCAAATTTTTCGGCCATATAATCAGGGCTAACGGACTAGAGAAACTGTTATGGAGTGGCAAAATCTGTGGAAACAAGAGCAGAGGAAGACAACGCACAAAATTCACAGACAGCTTAAACAAATTCGCAACGAATAAAGAGGGCACCAACAATGAGCTCATGAGAGGGACTGAGAACAGGGAAGAATGGAGAGCCATGATCGTCGATGTCTGCAGGACCAGACTGGACACTTCAAGAAGAAGAAACGTGCTCTTAAACTGGTTCTTCTGAAGAAGACTACCTTACTAGAAGTGGATTATAGGAAGAGGAGGCAAAGGTAAAGGAGTCCCATAACCTATAAGGTCGTAGGGGAGCGAGGCGTCAGAGACCTCACTTCTCTAGGGCCAGGATATTGAGGGCGGCGCCCATCTCCTCTCCCTCGCTGCTTTACCTTCCCTGACCCTAAAGAGGGCAGGTACCCATTTACAGCTGGGTAAACTGGGGGAACTGTACTGAAGCCAAGGCGCGCAAACGGTCACCCATCCAACTGGTAACCACGCTCGACGCTGCTTAACTTGGCTGGGGGAAAGCGAGTGCTCCGACCACTGAGCTATCCCGTCCCCATAAGTGGATTATACTCAGTTAAATATTCTTCCCCTACACCAAAGACTAAGATTTAACAAGGCATCATGATGTTTAATATAATGACAGGAACTTTTCCCTCATCCTTAAAAGACAAGTTCCCAATGAATCATTCCAGAAATACTGAAAAGTCATGTATCCCAATCCCAAGAATAGATTTGTTCAAATCTAGCTTACTTTACTCAGGCCCTGTGCTGTGGAACTCCCTTCCTGACTCATTTAGACAACACCAATCATTAACAATCTTCAAAAGTCATTTTTTCATCCAGTTAATGCATCAAAAATAAAAATCCACCATTGATCTGTTGGAAACAAAGTAAATATATCCTCTCTTAAATTATACCAATATTATCCTCTCTCTCTCACCCTCCCCCCCCCCCCCCTCTATCTCTCTCTGTATAAGTGTGAATGTTTTACTTGTATATCGCTATTGTGTTATTGAAAAATGACTTCTAGAAATGATTCTTCCACTATCCTACTTCTTTATAATGACTCTTGGACGATCTTAACATGTACAATGTCAAATCACAGTGAGTGCTAATGGTGGTTGTGTTGATGAATTGAAAACTATATTCAATATCGTATGGATTCAAAATGTACTGTGCCTCTCTCTCCTCTCTCTCTCTCTCTCTCTCTCTCTCTCTCTCTCTCTCCTCTCTCTCTCTCTCTCTCTCTCTCTCTCTCTCTCTCTCTCTCTCTCTCTCTCTCTCACACCCTCTCCTTTTATTGTTTGCTTATAGATTTAATTGTCGTGTTTACAATTAGTATCCCGTTGAATGCTTTATTCAATTTAATATTTCAGTTCTACTGCGTAAGTTGACTGTATTTGAGATTCGGTGAATGTTTTATTTTCATATCTTGTTTTGAGCGTACCAATAATGTATAGGTAATTCCAAAGTGCAGATGTCCTTCTCTATGACTATACATGATATTCATAAATATTTGATGTTGGCATTGATGCATGGTGTGAGTGCGTGCGCGCGCGCGCGCGCGCGTGTGTGGGTACGTGTGTGTGTGTGTGTGTTGTGGTGTGTGTGTGTGTGTGTGTGTGGTGTGTGTGTGGTGTCTGTGTGCGCGCGCGCGCATGGGGGTGCAAATTGCTTATTCAATATTTGTTTCATGTAGTTTACTATTGCTGTTGCCTCCCATAAAGGCACAAAGAATTTTTGACGTTTCTTATTAGCCAAAATGAAACTATTTACGTGGTTTGATCTCTTTTATTTTATGAAGGTTTTGCTTTGTTTGGTTCTGTTTTGGTTTGGGTTTGGGGTTGTTGTTGTTTTGGGGGGGTTTTGAGGAGGGACTATTCGGTTGTCCCTTCTCCCCTTGTTGTTGTTGCCGCTTTTGTTTTGCTCTTTGTTATTGCTATTTTTTCGGTTGTTTCTGTGTTTTCTGTTCTGTTTCTTTCTTACTTGTTGCTACTTTCTCTCTCTCTCTTCTCTCTCTCTCTCTCTCTCTCTCTCTCTCTCTCTCTCTCTCTCTCTCTCTCAATCTCTCTCTCTCTCTCTCTTCGGTGATTTTTGTGGGGATTTTTGTGTAGATATTTTTTCCGTATACTGTGTAAGTGTATTGCTATGGGCTTTATTTTATTTTATTATCATATATATCCTTAAGGGCGCGGACTGGATGTAAATGGGTGCTTATTCATTATCCTCGAAATAAAAGAATTTGTCTCTCTTCTCTCTCTCTCTCTCTCTCTCTCTCTCTCTCTCTCTCTCTCTCTCTCACTCTCTCTCTCGGGGCTAAATGTGTTATTCCTAGGGTTGGTCAGTGTGAAAAGTCCTCACTGAATTTGTGTTCTTATGGTGGAACAAGGCAATACCCATGGCCCAGTTTTTATATTTTGCACGACAGTAGTTGAGGACCATGGTTATCTTCTGAGGGGTATGTGGCAGATTTGTGGCTGTATATACTTACTTTATGATAATGATAATAATAATGAATGGAATTTATATAGCGCTATATCTTGCAAAAACAAATCAAAGCGCTTTCCATTGGTCTTTCTTGTATTCCGCTGTACACTGCATACATGCGCTTCCTTTTTATGGCCCCAAGGTGTTCTATCCACAAGTCAGCCATGCGTGTCAACACCCTGACACTGTCAAAGAGGAATTTCTTGGATGTGGTGATTGGATGGACCTCACGTACTTGTTATGGGAAAGTCTTTTACTGAGATGTGGTGACAAACCTTGGACCTGATCGCAAGTTGAGACAGTCAAGTTTATCGGACGCTGGTGTTGGACACAACAAAGCAACTTGGCAAAGCATCTCAAAGGACCAATGCTGACGTATCTGCCGACTCATCTAGGGAAAAGACCCAGGCATAGGAACTGATTATTGAGGTGGTTGTGACAAGGCTAGATGAACATGATGCTACGATGAACATGTGGCAATGATACAATGAACATGATGCTACGATGAACCTGTGGTAATGCTACAATGAACATGATGTTACGATGAACATGTGGCAATGATACGATGAACAGTAAAATGGATATTAGAACTGACTTAAAGCTAATTGGTGAGAAGTATGAATTATTAGCAAAGGTGAAGTGCTTGAAAGAAAAAGTAGAGTTTTTGAAGAAAGAGAAAGAATCACTCAGACAAGCTCATTCAGTTCTCAATACTACTACTACTACTACTACTACTACTACTACTACTACTACTACTAATAATAATAATAATAATAATAATAATAATAATAATAAATAGAATTCATATAGCGCTGTATCTTGCTCAGACAAATCACAGCGCTTATTCTTACACAGTCATACAACCAATAGCAGGTAATAGTTCTAACAAGTCCAAATGCACACACACACACACACACACACACAACAGGTTATACGCAGGTTATACGCTTTGGCAGGGTGATGGAGTTTTGGGCTGTTGAAAAGCAGGCATAGCTATGAAATGAAACAGGAGAGGAAAATCGTAGGTTTGAAACAAATATGTCTTGATTTAAAAGTGCTACAAGAAGGCCTTTGGCGAAGAGAGATAGGGAGGCCATTCCAAATCGTTGGACGAGAAACAGAGAAAGAGCGACAGACGATGGTGGACTGGCTGAATCTAGGTATTCGTAAACAAGGAATCTGCAGCAGAGCGAAGGGAACGAGAAG
This sequence comes from Rapana venosa, assembly GCA_028751875.1. NCBI lineage: Eukaryota > Metazoa > Mollusca > Gastropoda > Neogastropoda > Muricidae > Rapana > Rapana venosa. Next base: position 65,749,563 of record CM054134.1, on the reverse strand, counting down.
GAGTGTACAGGTGAAGACATTCACAGAGGTAGGAGGGTGCTGTTTTGTGGAGACATTTGTAACAGAGGGCACAGATCTTATAGTTTATTCTGTGGCACAGGCAGCCAGTGGAGAGATCGCAAGAGAGGGGTAATGTGCTCAGATTTTTTTCTTTCTGAGGACTAGTCGAGCTGCAGAGTTTTGAATACGTTGAAGGGAGTAGATAGATGATGCTGGCAAACCAGCCAAACAAGAATTGCAATAGTCCAGACGTGAAAGAATGAGAGATGCCATGAGTTTGGATGTTGCGTCTGTGGACAGATACTTTCGAATTGCAGTAATACGCTGTAATTGATAGGCACATTACTGAAGAAAGGCACACATAGCAAAATAGCTATATCTTCATCTAGCCGAATGTAAGAAAACCAAATTCCTTTCATCACTCACATCAAAATACCAAGTTAATCCTAGGGAACCAATAGAGTATACAGTTGTAAATCAGACAACCAAAGTCTTCAAAATAACTAGGAAAATCCTTTCCTCAATACTCTGAACTGACATTATCCTAATAATGTCAACAGAACTTAGTCGATACTAAGATCTTTCACAACAATGGCCCCTATCATACCCCATGGATATTGTAGCACGCGAGAGAGAACTCTGAACTCTGAACTCTGAAATAGTTTAATAGTACATCGGCCTTAGGCCGCAATACAACAAAAGGGTGTGATGGGGGTGGGGGGTATACAAGGAAGAGAACAATGATTTCACAATACAAATACAATTTTGAATCAGCTGAAAAGCTTCACTTCTATGTATGTACACATCTTCCCCTATCAACAACTTAGGGTTTTAACTTGCTAACTGTACGCTCACTCATTCCAGTTTGATCACAAAGCACCAGCATAACTTACGAAAGAAGAAATGCGGAAAAACGTCCTGAAAATCATGGCTATGTGTCATGAATCTAACTTACTGTGAACAGTCTAAGACAGCAATGCAATCTTTAATAAGAAAACAAACAATCAAACCAACCGAATGACAAATAAGCCTACGTGCTGTTCAGTATATGAAACGAAACCAATGATTCATTTTACGATTACAGCATCCTAAATGGGTTGAAACTATTCAGTAATATGTTGGATAACATAGTCTCCTTCCCAATTTAAAGTTATTTAAAATGTTGATAAACTTTGAAAACAGAAAACTTACTGAATATCATACCTCATACAGTGATGTGACATCACCATCACCATACAGCAAAATAGCATCACTTAGAGTTTTCAAGAAAAAGAGAGAGGAAACATTCACATTAATAAAAACACAACAAAAACCCATAGAAAAAGGCACAAAAGTAATGTAGCATATTAAAACATGGCAAAAATTAATGTTCCAAATGACAGATCTACATCTGTGTCCTTCGGTTTGTAGCATGACATACATATCTAGATAAACTATATCTGAGAGTGGCATTTTTGGCTCTGAGAAGCACGTTTAGAGGAAGAGTAACAAAATCGCTAAGGAATTTGTTCCTTATATCGTCATATGCATTACACATAAACACAAAATGCTGTTCATTTTCAATCTGATTTTTGCAAAATGGACAGTATTTGTCACGAAACGATTTGCTATATCGATGCACATTATTATTTAAAGGAAGAACATTAAATCTTACTTGTGTAATGACAACACAAAAGCAAAATATATCCATATTATGAATGTACAGTTCTTTTTCAAAAATGGTCTTAAATGATCGATAAGCCTGGTATCTATCGTGATCGCTAATAGTGCCTGTCCATTCTTGAATGTAGGCTACATATCGACAAGCCTCTGTTTGAATGTGGCCAAGAAAAGTTTTACATCTCCAACATCCTCTTGAAGCCAAACAATGTTAAAGCCAGTTGCACACAGAACTTCTCTTACTTTTGAGACCCAACATTGTTTACCACAAAAAAGGTAAAGGTAAAGGAGTCCCATAACCTATAAGGTCGTAGGGGAGCGAGGCGTCAGAGACCTCACTTCTCTAGGGCCAGCATATTGAGGGCGGCGCCCATCTCCTCTCCCTCGCTGCTTTACCTTCCCTGACCCTAAAGAGGGCAGGTACCCATTTACAGCTGGGTAAACTGGGGGAACTGTACTGAAGCCAAGGCGCACAAACGGTCACCCATCCAACTGGTAACCACGCTCGACGCTGCTTAACTTGGCTGGAGGAAAGCGAGTGCTCCGACCACTGAGCTATCCCGTCCCCTGTTTACCACATATTATGTCTAATTCTAGTAACATTTGATAAGATTTGCGAGGTAAACGTTCAATATTCATTTCTAACAATTTGCACCAATATCTCACACAGGCTACATGAGAATTCACGTATAATGGATATCTTCCAAGGTCTCCATATACCATTCTATTAGGAGTCTTTATTGGAACACCCAGAAAGCTCTTACAAGCCATCATATGGACCTTTTCTATATGATCTAATCTGTTTAACCCCCATATTTCAGCAGCATAAAGCAATATTGGCTGTATCTTAGCATAAAAATTTTCCAAAAAGTGTTTGGCATCATTTCTTTATACTTTTGAAAAACCTTGTTCAGCTGTAATACTGCCTTTTTCCCCTTAGTTGTCAAATGCAATGTACCTCTTTTAGCACTGATCATAGTTGTAAAGTTCTATCCTAAATAACAACAATCATTAACAACTTCCAGTCTGTTACCTTTATAGAACCATTTTTCACGCCTTCCTAACATCCCCCCTTTTCTGAATACCATTATCTTAGTTTTATCTATATTTATGTTTAGTTTTATACTTTCACAAAATGATTCTAAGATATTTAACTGATTTTGGAGACCACATGGTGTTGTTGAAATCAAAGCCACGTCATCTGCAAAGAGTAGGATAAGTAATTCCATGACATCTGGATATAAATGCACTCCATATTTACCTTTGTCATTGATAAGCTTAGCTAGTTGATTTATAAACATGGAGAATAATGTTGGGCTGAGAACACACAGCCTTGCCTTACCCCAATTGGTGTTTTGAACATCTTTGTTATTTCAAAATTTGCACGGACATCAGATATCAATGATTTATACATGGCTACAATTGCTGCGAAAAATGTTCCTTTTACTCCTTGTCTTTGAATACACTGTAAAAGTTTGTCATGTCTAACTGAATCAAACGCTTTTTTAAAATCTACGAAAGCTACATACAATTTCCTGCCTTTTTTGTTCATACAACACTGAATGGCTGCATATAAAGTAAATATCTGATCAACTGTAGAGTATTTTTTACGAAAACCTGCCTGACATTCAGTAATTAAATAGTTATTCTCTAACCATGAGTACAGCTGTGTATTAAGTATGGAGGTATAGCATTTAGAAATGACACTTAAAAGAAAAACTCCTCTATAATTATCTACATTATTAACATTTCCTTTTTTGTGCAGAGGTATGATTATGGCTTTGCACCCTTCCTGTGGATAGATTCCTTTTTCAAAAATGGCATTGAAAAGTTTTGTTAGAAAAAGCACAACATTTTTACCACCACTTTTTAACATTTCTGCTATTATATCATCAACCCCACTAGCTTTCCCATTTTTAAGTACTTCATCCTCTGAGATCTGTTGATTTAAAACATGGTCTGTTTCTTCTAAAAGGTCAATATCCACCTCAATATCCCTTCCCTCTTCCTCTGCATTATATTGAAACACGTTTTTGAAATGTTCAAACCACTCCTCTGTAGAAATGTTATTTCTAATCCTTTTCTTGTTTGCACAACCAAGTGTTCTTAGTTTTTTTCCAAAAGCATGCTGTGTTGCTAACTTCCTTTCCTAAATCTTCAACTGTTTGTTTTAGAAAAGCTTGTCTTTTAATCTTTAATAGGTGTCTGTATTGTTTTCTTGCTGTGACATATGTCTGTCTTGATCTTTTCGAGTTCTTCCGAAATAACGTAATAACTTTCTAGTTTCTGTTTTGGCTTTTCTACATTCACTATCAAACCATTCTGACCTTTTTTCCTTGTTTAACCTAAATGTCTTAAACATACACTTACTCGAGTCTTTTAAACACTGTACAAATGTTTCTATAGCAGTATCTACATCTCTTTCTAGATTTTCTATGGCCATCTTTACTCTATTTTGTATATCTTCACCCTCTCAAATTTTTATGAAATGACTTTCCTGAGTTTTGTCCCAAATATATTTCTTGCACATAACATTGTGATTATGTTTTGCATGGCAATCTGTACATTTTCCAGCTGCTTCTATCTCTATAGAAACCGGCAAGGGGTCAGATTCTACAATATTTTCAACCTTTAAAGACATGACGTGTACAGACCAAAAAAATTTAATAAATGCAACAAAATAATCTACTGTACTTTCCACGGAATACACAATATATGTACAGTTTTCATGAAATGTTGCCTCTGTAAGACCATTCAATATAATACAATCAAACATATTACAAAATTCAACCAGTTGTTCACCAAAAGTATTCATAAAACTATCTTGAGAGTTTCTTGGGAACATATTATTGACAGGCATGGTTGTGTTTTCAAAATAATTATTGTCACCGTTGAACGAATAATTGCTATGGGCCGTTCTAGCATTTAAGTCCCCATTTACAAGGATAGAAAAATCATCATATTCATCATACAAATCTCTCAGACATTGATCTAACACTTCAATGCCAAATGCGCCTTCATGTCTATTCCAAAATGCTGAGTGGCATGGAGGAATATAACAAGAAATGAATATAATGTTGTTTTTTTGTGGCAAATAAAAAATTCTGAATTTTTATGACCACCATGTTTTCTTGTTCTATTTGCACATGTTCAATAAACCTTTCCAATGATTTCTAATTAGAACAATCACACCACCTGAATAACGACCTAGATAAGACAATTTCTTTGCTTTAGATGTGAAGATGATGAAGTCTTCAAATAAATCAGAGTTAAAATCAAAGGCAACAAATGTTTCAGTTAAGCATATAAAATCATAGGAAGTGAGAAAGTTAACAAAATCATTGTTTTCCAGTTTTTGTAAAAGACCATTAACATTGTAATTAAGGAATTAAGCAGAGCTTTTATTTTTAATATGTACACATGATACTGGTGCTAGTTCTTTATCAGCAGATTTAGCATCAGGAAAAGTGGCCCGGCTGATCTCCTATTTATTGGTGCCTGAAGCACCCTTCTTTCTGTGCTGGGACCCAGACTTTGGGGATTTATTTTTGCCCTGTGCATTGTTGCTAGACTCTGCTTTTTTAAAAGAGTCCACAATGCTGCTCTGGCTGCTGGATCTGACAGCACTCTTCTTCAGAGCCTGTCTACTCACCTGTGAGGTGGATGCAGCTCGTCTTGGTCAGGGACTTCGGGGAGTGGACATAGCTTTCTGGGTTAGGCACCTGTCTTCTTTTTCACTGTTGCATGCCTGCCCCCTGTCATGACAGTTAGTCAGTCTGTTGAGTGTGTCACCATCACTCTGCGTCTGACCTACAGATGACCTGTCCAGCTTGTCCACAATGTAAGTCAAGTCATTGTGCTGTGTACTGTCTGTAGCATGTGGGTCAGCAATGTGGGGCAGACAAGTGAGGATGTGTGCAAAATCGCTCTGTGTTTTTGGTCAAATTTCTACAGTATGAGTGACAGTATCTTCCTGGTTTTTGGTTAGGTTGTGTATGGTGGTAGTGTGCAGCTATTGGTGTTGTCAGACTGTTGAAAAGGTCAGTGAATTAGACACTATTAATAGTACAATGATTAAAAAACTTAATGAACAACAAACATTTTCTGTGTAGTTGGTTAGCACAACTCACACATACCAGATTCCTGTGTTGGCAAGATGGGACTTGTTGCACGTGTTTTAAGAGGCTGGATGTATACTGGACATAACCCATGCTAAAGGTGGGGTACTCACAGTGCAAGTTAACATCCATGTTTTGCTAGTCAGATAATGAGAACTTGGTTGGATAGGCTAGTGTGTGTGCACTGAAATAGACAAGGTCAAGGTCAACAAAACATAGGCACAAAAAATAATGTTACAAGACATGTCTTCATTGCCATAGAACTTTTTTCATTTCTTTGACTGGCGATTTCACCAGCCTACAAATGCATGTAACAGGGATAAAGACCAGCATGGATGAAAAGTTCCAGAGTCTGGAAGGAAGTTTATCCCATTTCCTTGCAGAATTCAGCCAGCTGAAGGAAAGTGTTGTGGTGAACACAGAATATATATATATATAATATAATATATATAATATATATAACTGAGGGAAGAGAAAACATCAATGATGGACAGGTTGGACATGCTGGAGAGAAAGCTGGAATCTACTGAACAGAATGCAAAAGCACTCAACCTGAGGTTCATTGGTGTTGCTGAATATGGAAGGGAGGATGAACACACTACCATGCAGGTTTTCGTAGATATCCTGAATGACCAGTCCTCTCCACCCAACTGGCAGCATGATGACATCACTAGGGCCTTTTGCATTGGCAGACCCTGTTCATACAATGATGAACCAAGACCAATCCTTGTTCAGTTCTGCCGTTGGCTGGACAAAATGGCAGTTCTGGGTGACCAAGACCTCAGAGAGAACCTGAGGGCTAGCAGTGTCCGTGTTGCTGCCGACCTTACCATGCGACAGAGGGAAATGCTGGACTTCCACCGGAGGCAGGGCAAGATTGCCTACTTCCATGGGGGAACCTGCATGTCAGGGACAAGGAGTAGCCTGGGTCATCAAGGAGCAGCCAGCACACAGACGGGTGGTCTCAAGCTCAAGCCAGCAGCAGGAAGACACACTACATGGATCTGAATAATAGACATTCAAATGGCTACCAAGCCGTTTCCCCATATGCACATCAGTGGGAAAGGCATCAACATGACAATGCAGGAGAGGACAAGGATGCTATGGCACAGAACCATTTCCGCAGAAGGACCAGTTCACCACAGCTGTATAGGCACTGGACATATGGCGAAGTGTACAGGCAGTCAGCGAGAGATCAACCACGCAGCAGTTCCAGAGAGGAACATGAACCTAGAGACCTGATCCACTCAAGGTTTGGTAACAAAACAGGAATGAGCCTGTACCTGTTTCCTCTGGTACACATTCCTACAGTGATGTGGTAAGAAAACATAGTCCTAACAAACAAAGTGTTTTGGATTCTGGAAGAATTGTGACTGTGAAGGACACCAGCAGCAGACCAAGTGCTAGAACTGCAAAGATGACAAAAACAAAGCAGAGACGCTTGAGTGGCTCCCAACCGGTTACCAGGGATGAGGGCGTGCATGATTATATTGACTGCATGAACACACAACAGGACAGTGAATAATAATAATAATAATAATAATAATAATGTATGGAATTTATATAGCGCTGAATCTTGTAAAGTAAACAAATCAAAGCGCTTGCATTCAAAGCATTCACACGCATCCAGCCATCCATAAATATCAAGATAAACAAATATCAAATTTATATACACAACACACTTAGGTGGGGGTGGTGGAGATGAAGGCAGCTATTGACAAGTAGGAACAGATAACAGCGGCAGATCTCAAGTAGAGTATAAGTGCGTTTTGAGGCTAAATTTGAAAGAATCAAATGAAGGCTTTTGGCGAAGTGGAAGAGGGAGGTTGTTCACCAGAAACAGAGAAAGAGCGGCTGAACGAAGGGAACAGGATGGAGTGTACAGGTGAAGACAGTTACAGAGATAAGAAGGTGCAGATTTGTGGAGACATTTGAAACAAAGGGTATTAATCTTATACTTTATTCTTTGTGAGACAGGCAGCCAGTGAAGAGATCGCAAAAGAGGAGTGATGTGTTCAGATTTTTTCTTTCTAAGGACCAGTCGAGCTGCAGAGTTTTGTATGTGTTGAAGGGAGTGGATGGATGATGCGGGCAAACCAGCCAAGAGAGAATTACAGTAGTCCAGTCGAGAAAGAATGAGAGATGTGACAAGTTTGGATGTTGCTTCAGTAGACAGATACTTGCGAATTGCACTTATGCGCTGTAATTGATAGTAGCAAGACTGGCAGGTCTGGGTGATGAATTTTTTCATAGAAAGTGTGTTGTCAAGAACCACACCTAGATATTTCACAGAGCTGGACAGAGGAACCCACGTATTGCTGAATTCCACTGAAGTCGTTGTGATGGAGGAAAGTTTATGTTTGGTCCCCATGAGCATGGCTTCCATTTTATCGGCATTTAGCTGTAACGTATTTTGAGTCATCCAGTTTTGAATGTCTAGAAGGCAGTGGGCCATATTTGTCAGGAGGGAAGGCAGATTTTCAAGGGTATTGCTACATTGAAGCTGATTGTCATCGGCATAGAAATGATGATCAATATGATGGTAGTTTCTTATGTGCGAGAGTGGAGCAATGTAGAGAGTGAAGAGAACAGGACCCAGAACTGATCCCTGCAGGACTCCAAATTCCAGTTTGACAGGTTTTGATTGAATTTTGCTGACAATAACTTTCTGGTATCGGTTTGTGAGGTATGAACTAAACCAGGTGAGGGCAGTGCCATTAATACCAAACATATTCTGGAGGCGAGAAAGAAGAATTGAGTGATCTATAGTGTCAAAGGCAGCAGATAGGTCGAGAAGAGTGAGGAGGGAGATTTTCCCTGCATCAGCAGCGAGTAGAAGTGTATCTAAAGTGTGGACTAGGGTGGTTTTGGTGCTGTGGTTGGCGCCATAGGCAGATTGAAAAGGGGGAAGGAGATTATTGGAATGAAGGTGGTTGTTGAGTTGTTTTAGAACAACTTTTTCAAGTACTTTGGAGATGAAAGGTAAGTTAGAGACAGGTCTGTAATTCTTTAAAATGTTGGGATCAAGGTCATGCTTTGTTAGTAGAGGTGTGACTATTGCGGTTTTGAGAGCTGATGGAAAATTTCCTGACAGAAGAGATGAGTTTACTATTTCGGTGACAGAGGGTACAAGTTGTGGAAGGCATTGTGAGAAGACAGGAGCAGGTATGGGATCAAGATCGCATGATTTAATCGTCATTTCTTTCAGAATTGTCATGATTTCGCTTTCGCTTGTGGGATGAAAGAAAAAGAGGAGTGCCAGTGAATTGGGGATCAGGAGGAGCAGGCTGGAAATGAGTCTGATCCAGTCTAGAGCGAATGTTGCGGACTTTATCTGAAAAGTAGGAAGGAAAGATGGAGGGAAGTTCAGACAGGCTGTGGGTGGTAGGAAGAGGGCTTGTTTTGCAGATCCAAAAGATTTGAGGTGAGGGTGAACAGAGATTTTATGGATTTAGCGCAGAGAACTTGGGAAGAGTAATAATTTGTCTTTGCTGAATGGATTAAAAATTTGACTTTGTTTGTTTGTTTTCAGAAAAGCTGTTTATTGATTTCAGTTGTTGATTTTCGCCACTGCCGTTCTAGATGCCGACAGTTGCGTTTTTCCATCAAAATATTGTTATTGTACCATGGCGCACGGGGCCTGTCAGGCAGGATATGGTCAGTTGGAGGTGCATGCTCATCAAGCAATTGGCAGAGGACAGTGTTATAGTGTTCTGAAGGTCAGTGTGGTCAGAAGTTTGCGAAAGGCGTTCCATAGCTTGTGAAGAGAAGGTTTGAATGTTCATGGCCTTAAGATTGCGGTGGGTAACATATTTCTTTTTTCTTACAGGTTTTGTGATGTGCAGGTCATAATGCTTCTTACAAAGAAACAAATGACAATGCAGACTATTGTTTAGACAAGGAAGAAGTGAACAAGACTAACAGAGATAACGATGACTGCGACAAGGTTACTACAAGCGGTGATGAGAGTATGATGGATGTTTTTAGGACAAACAAAGCGTCTGAAGTAGAAGACTTGAATACAGTCGTCTCTTCTGAACAGGCACTGACAGATGTACAAATTGAGGACATTTCTGACGAGAGAGAGAGGGAGAGAGAGAGAGAGAGAGCAGGCACAATCTAGTGTGTCACAAAACCACATTCAAATTAACCACTTTTGACACAAATGACTAACCATACACATGAACTACATGTTGAATTGCCTACTTTTACCAGGGCAATTACTACAAGGGCCCAGCTAGGCCTGAGTCCTGTACTGCATTCAAGTCTTCAACTCTTAGTAGTCAACTCCTATCTCAATTCAACTTTGTCATGGTAGTCTATCCCAATAGCTTTCTTACCAATCCACACTATTTTACCAGTGATCAATGCGGTTTATAAACTTCATGTCAATATAACACACACATGAAATAATGATTACTTTCTCATGAAATCCCACTTTTAGCACGAACATCCAATTATAGAATTAATCCAAGATCACACAATTAAATAGTAAAAGTCTCTCAGCAAACTTTCATGGGTAAAGCAACTACACAGACTTTCACTGTACCAGTCACAATATTCAATCAATAACTAAATTCAGCTAGTACACAAAAATAAGATTATCAAATCAGCTTTTTCCTTAATAGATATCTTTAAGCAACAACTTCTATCAAAAAGAGATATTCTCACTTGCTTGAGCTAAGCAGAAGAACAAAACTGCTGTTTCCTTCTAGGTCAATCTGTCAAGTTTCACCACACAACAGCCTAACTTCAGGGAGACTGTTGCACCAGACAGCCAGCAAGAGAATGACTTTAAAATGCCATGTAGACCCTGTTATGCAGGAATACTAGTTCCAACTGACCAATGAATACATTTGGAAACTGAGACTAGCAAATTCTGACCACACATCCAAATCAGCTGACAAACAAATTTCTTCACAAACTAAAATCAACCAATGTTCTGACAACATGACAAAATCTGCTGATTCACTAGAGAAGGGGGGTGAGAGAGAGGGGGTTGGAAAGGGGATATGCTATTCAACAAGCAAAGGGCCCCACAATCCTGTTGAGTAAAACCAGCTGTAGCAAGCTCTATGGTGCTTATCACATGACTGTTCCACTGGACAATGCCTCAGACCATGAATAGAGGGGACTCCACTGTAACTGACTGTTAAAGACAAAGGCTGAGCCACCAGCCCTGACTATAGGCCTACATGTAAGAACACTTAGCTACACCATGGCACAGAGTTGCCAGTTTTCTAGCTCATAGAGACCTGCTGGACACTTAACATGAGAGATGTGACAGTATACAGACTTCAATTGGTTTCTTTAGAGAAAGCCTTAAATGGATTAAAAGCATTCCAAAGCCAGCCATGGGTATACAAACAGACTGAGAAGTTTGTTTGTCCAAACAGCACACTGTAACTTGGATGCTGACAAAGAAACCTAAGTCTCTCTTTTACAACTGCTGAACTAAGCAAATCATGAAGTCTAACCAGGTTGAACAATTCTTTCTAGAAGAGGGGGGAGGGGAAGAGGGGAAGGAAGTTTAAACTTATAGTGCCCAAAGTGCACACTATAACAACTGTATTCTGTAGTCCTTCCAAAATAAACTATCCTATTTTGTGCATTGGTCAAGAGGTGTGCTTGTTCTGATCAAAAATGCCTATAGCCATATAGTGATTGAAGTGAAAGTGAGTTATGATATGATTGTGCTCAAAGTTAACAGTCTTTCCAACAATTAAACTATCATCAATGAATGAAGGTATCGGGTGACCCATATCATGTAAGCATGCTAGGACAGGTTTCATAAGTTTTGTGAATTTTCTGGCAATTGGAATGAATCCCATGGCAGCTGCCTGAAAAAAAGTACAGTTTTCCTCTCCATCTGAATTTCAGGTATTTCTGAAAAGTCTCCTCTACTGCTGCTATGACGTAATAGGCATCTCTCAGATCAATTGTTATTTGCATCACTAGATCCAAAGCATTGATCTTAAATTTCTTATATTCCACCTTTTCATTTAAGAGCTTTCAGATTCAAAATTATTCTAAATGATCTGTCTATTTTCTCCCTAACAAAGAACTTTATAAACATTTGTAATGGTGTAAACAAATTGAAAAATGACATAGTTAGTGATGACACTGTACTCAGTACTGATTTTATTTTTCTTTGTGCAAAGTTCATTTATAAGTGTACATTTGAAAACAGCACAGAACAGTACATTGCCATAGTATGCAATTTGCATTTGCTTGTCAAAGAAAATGACGTTTCTATCAGCCTCCACTTAAAGACTGGTGTTTCAGCTGCAGAGGTGAAACATTCTTTTAAAAAAAAAGTATTGGAAGTGGAGATATTGTGATGCATTGTTTCAATCTGATATGGTGGGTAAAATATGGCACTGTATTTCGTATAGTGTGCGATGTGAAAAATGAATAATATGTTGAAATGTTTATTGAAAAAAAAATAGAAAAGATTGACCTTCTTCATCGTTGTCGAACGTTCAATCGAAAGATCGACCAAATAAGGCCTTCAGTAAAACGTAGACTTTTTCCCTCGGGAATTTCGTGGGCTTGCGTCATAGAAGCTGCAGCTGTTTAGTGTGTGTGTGTGTGTGTGTGTGTGGAGGGGAGGCCTGGGGGTGTGGGGGTGTATGTGTGTGGGTGTTCTTTAATTTAACGTCTTTTCACATTACGTGATATTAGACAAGTTGTTGTTTGTTGACTTCATTTACGTTGTTCACTTCTAGTGATATAGACGAAGACAAGTTGTGTGTGTGTGTGTGTGTGTGTGTGTGTGTGTGTGTGTGTGTGTGGTGTGTGTGTGTGTTTTGTATGTTTGTGTGTGTGCACGTGTGTCTATGTGAGTGGGTGTGTATATGTGTTAGTGTGTATATGAGAGAGATAGAACATACATGGGTGTAGATGTGTGTACATATTTGTGTATAGCGTGTGAGTGTGCGGGCGCACGTGTTGTGTGTGTGTGTGTGTGTGTGTGTGTGTGTGTGTGTGTGTGTGTGTGTTTTATGCTTGTGTGTATGCCTGTGTGTGATTGTGTGTGTGTGTGTTTTATGCAAGTGTATGTGTGTATTTGGGTGTATATGAATGTGTGTGTAAGGTATGTGTGTGTGTGTGTGTGTGTGTGTGTGTGTGTGTGTGTGTGTGTGTGTGTGTGTGTGTGTGTGTGTGTGTGTGTGTGCATAGGAACTGTATACTCTACATCAGCTAGGAATCTGTAGGCCTATATAGATGTGATGTTTTTAAAAAAAAGAATTATATTATGTTAAGAAATCAAACGGAATCAAATTTAACTTGAACAGGAACAACAAATATCTGTTATAAAAACCGACCGACTGGGCTCTTACTCAAGCCTTTCACTAATTCTAGCATTTTAAGATTATCAACCAAAATGTCTGTGTGGGATAAACTAGCAGAGTTGTTGTTAGACAACCAATCCGGCAAAAAAAGGCTTCAACTGATCACAATAAAACAACATGTTCTGGCGTAATCTGATCACCACAAATACATGACACATTTCGACTGAATTTCGTTTTGAGAGCATAGAGCCTTAGTCTGTATATCAGACTTGTCAACAGTCTATGACACAATTTGTTCTGATCAGAGATATCGTTGTATTTAGACTTTGTCGACTTAGGTCTTGCACATCCTTTTGAATGATAAGTTTCATGATATAGAGTGCCAAACTGATCCCAGCAAGTCTTCTTTAGAAGACAATATCCCTCTTGTAAAGACAGCGGCAGTTGCATTTTGATGGTATTTTCCTTGTTCATTGCACCCCTTTTAGCTGTGCAATCTGCCCATTCGTTTCTCCCAAAGACCACAATGGGATGGAATCCAGCAATATTGTATACAGGTACCACGTGTGGACAAAAAATGAATTAAATGAACAATTTCAGTCACAATTTCACCTCTTATATTAGAACTAAACGATTGTAAAGACTGTAGAACAGACTTGGAATCAACACAGAATAATACTTGTTCACAGGCGAAAGGAAAATTAAGCAGGAAGTTTAACGCCATCACAATTGCAACAAGCTCTGCTGAGAAAATAGAAAAGTCTTTTCCAATGTAATAAGACCTTTCAATTTTCAGAGCTGGAATTACAAATCCAATACCTGCATCATTACTATCAAGTACAGAGCCGTCTGTATAGATTTTCAAATGATTATTATAATTTTCATGTAGATGAGATCTAACAAATGCCGAAAGAACAGGCCCATCATTCTTTTTAAGGTCAGCATAGTTTATGTCAAATTTGGCAATGTTAAGCTCCCATGGAGGAATAACGCTGAACGACAATCGAGGAGCAACATTTTTTTGGATTCACACCTGATTTTTCAAACAGGTCAGATGTGAAGCTCCCTATCGGAGTTAAAGAACTTATTGTTTTTGCTCTTTTGGGATAATGGGATTCAGCCTTTAAATCAAGTTCTGGCATACATGAGTTTTGATTTGTATGACTTCTCAAGATGTATTTAGCTGAAGCAAGCTTCATTTGTGATTCAAAAGGCATCACTCCAATTTCGGCATATACACTCAGTGTCGCAGTATGAACCGGCACACCGAGTGCAAGTTTGTTAGGCTTTGCTATCTACGCTTTGTAGTTTTTTTATAGATATTTTGGAGCCGAGAAGAAAATTTCTTGCGCATATGTTAATTTTGAACGAACCAAAGATGTTGCTAGGTGTAAAAGGGTATGAGTATCTTGACCCCAAGGTTGCCTACTGACAATCTTCAAAAAGTTTAAACTTGTTCTGGCCTTTGTTAGTATGTACTCTATATGATGATTCCAAGTCAGTTTAGATGTAAGATATACTCCTAAAAATTTTACAACTTGTGTGTATTCAATTGCAGATCCATTTAATTTAAAAACTGGGAGAAAATCTAGATTATGCCCTGAATTGAAAAGCATCATATGAGTTTTTTCTGAAGAAAGGGATAACCCATTTTCAAGCATGTATGCATTAATTTTATCAAGCTCAGTTTGATACATCTTTTTAATATTATTTATAGATCTACGAGGAGTGCGTTTTTAAGATTCACTTTCAACCACATGCAGATATCATCTGCGTACTGCACAATTCCAACATTTTTAGATAACGGCTTAGGAAGATCATAGGTCAAAATATTAAACAGTATTGGGGCTATAAACAGATCCTTGCGGAATTCCCATGTGAAGAGACCTTAAGTGAGAATAGGCGCTTCCTACTTTTGTTTGAATGGACCTTTCACTTAAAAATGCTTTAAAGTAATTATATATGCAACCTGAAAGCCCAATTAATCTCAGTTTATAAAGTAGCTTGTCATGCCAGACTTGGTCGTACGCTTTTTTTACATCAAAGAAAGTTGCAAGTACGTTTTGTCTTCTAGCAAACTGATGTTTAATTTGGGTCGTAATTTTAATTAGATGATCGACAGTTGACCTGCCTTTCCTGAAGCCTGCTTGAGAGACAGGCATGATGTTATGCTTTTCACAGTAATGATTGAGCCTTTTGAAGATGATACGTTCCATTAATTTCCCTAAGTGTGATGTTAGGGCGATCGGCCTGTAGCTGTTTTTGTCTGCATTTGGTTTACCCCCGTTTAATAACTGGCACAATGATCCATTGTTTCCACAAAGATGGCAGAGTCCCACTTAACCAACAGTTCTGAAAATATTGTTGTAAAAAAGTTAAGGAGTTATCTGGAAGATGTCTAATCATTTCATTAGATACAGCATCAGGACCAACAGATGTTTTCTTTGTGCCAAGGGGTTGAAATAGCATCTTTTAATTCCTGAAGAGAAAGGTCAGCATTTAGATAATGCTGATAGATGATACTGTTAGCAATTATTTTGGCATTTTCTATATCTTCTCTATACTTTTTTTCAGTTGCCGATAAACTTTCCACATTACTATTCTTTGCAAATAATTCTACAAAAATTTCAGCCTTTTCAAAGTTAGATGGAAACTCATTGTCTTCTGATGTTATGGGGTATGGTGGCAAAACTATACCATTTTTCATTTCCTTCACTTTTTTCCAGACTTTGTTAAGATCTTTATGTCCTGAGATATCTGATTTACAGAAAGTGGACCAATACTGCTTTTTCGCTTCTTCTATTATCCTGTTGCATTGATTCTTAGCTTTTTTCATATTGTCTTTATTATTTTCATTACTTTTATCTTTGAGGTAGATTTTAAAAGCCTGTATTTTCTTTTGTCTGGCAACTTCACAGGAGTCATTCCACCATACATTACCTGAATACTTACTAGATTTTAAAGGATTACATTTTGGAATGGACATGTCAGCTGCATACATAATTGTTTTAACAAAATTGTCGTAAGTTCTGTCTATGCTGTCTGTCAGAAAATCATCAGTGTTGTATGCTGTTAGTATGTCTTTAAATTTGAACCAGTTGGCTTTTTTATAACTATATTTTGGAATTCTGTCTTTGGGATAATCTGTTTTTGACAGTTTGCTATCTATACTTATAATAACAGGCAAATGGTCACTTCCAAGCGTATCATGGAGCGTTCTCCACTCACAATGGGTGCCAAGTGCAGGCGATATTAAAGATAGATCGATTGCTGTTGCTCTATGACTTGATACGTCTGGTATTCTTGTAATATTTCCGTTATTTAGCAAGTATAAAGGAGAGTCCACAATATTTTCTAAAAAACGGTTATGAGTGGTATTTTTACACTCTTTATCCCAAAACGGAGAATGGGCATTAAAGTCACCAGCTATGAGCCATTTATCGTTCTGGTCCCTTAGGGCACGTAGCCATTCAGTATTTTGATTGTCAGGGCCTTTAGACAAATACACTGAAACAATATTTAAAGTCAGCTGTTCATTAAACTTTATCCTGACTGCACAAGCATTAATATTTTCAGTGTCCTTTGGAAAAGGAGACAGAAGCTCAACATAACTAAGTTTTTCTTGAATATATATAGCAGTGTTGATCTTTCCTTTTTCGTCTTCTACCTGATATACAGGAGGGTAATAGTAGTTAGGAATTTTAGGAAGTTTACGCTGGTCTACATTTAAAGATTGCAAAACCAAAGTTTGATAACGTTTAGAAGAGAGATGTTGTAGAAGGTAATGCAGATTTGTTGAAATCGATCGGCAATTCCACTGCATGATATCAATATTAGATCTAGGATTTTTCATTTTGATATTTGTTTTACATTTAAAAGTAAAATGATAACCCTACAGATCTAATTTAAAAACTAACAAACCCTAAAACAAACGCGAAAAAAAACAAGAAAAAAAGGAATAAAAAACAACAAAGAAAGTTCAAATGGCAAAAACACTTCTATCGTAGCAAAAACGACAGACTAAATGTTCACTGATCCGAAGTTCTGCTAGGCCTATAGCTGCAAAGAAAGACTATGTCACCATCTGTAATGAAAACGTTCTCCACTTGTGCCAAGAATCACAGCTAGCACTGTTACCATACCAAAAATGACCTGGATAGTTTTGACACATGGCTGATGATTCCCTTGGAAAGAACCGATCATATTTGGGAATGAGTGGATGAGGTTGATGGAAAGAAGAAAAGCTGGCCTCTGGTGTGGGTTTTGATGGCAGATGATTTTTCTTCTGACTAGAGGTGGAACAAGGAGGCTTTGGGAAGACGGATCTTTTTCCGGGGATATTGCGGCGTCGTGCTGCTCTGCGGGATGGCTTCTTCCACAGGAGAGAGTGGAGATGTCGTCCCAGGTTCCCGGCTAGAACAATGGGGGGTGTGTGTTGTGTGTGTGTGTGTGTGTGTGTGTGTGTGTGTGTGTGGTGCGTGTGTGTGTGTGTGTGTGTGTTGTTTCGTGGTTTTGGGGTTGGGTTTTCTTTTTTTTGCTTTTTGGTTTGGGTGGGGGTTTTTTGGGGGGAGGGAAGTAATTATTTTCTTTTTTGGGAGGGTGTACTGTTTGGTTGTTGTTGCGGGTTTTTTCCTATTTGATGATGTATTTTGTACTTGTTGTGTTTTTTCTCACTGAAACAAGGACGCTATTTGATTAAAAAAACAAATTTTTTAAAAGTCTTCAGATTAGAGATGACCAAGATGACAAAGAGCAGAGCACTTGCTTCGCGCAAAACCCTGCCAGGCTAAGATGGCGAACATCACATTTACATCAGTTTCTTAGCAACGTTCAATTCAGGCAAAACAGACTTGACTGCTAGACAAAGACCGTTAACCAAATGTTAGAAGTTCTCAATGCCTTTTGAAATGTGCACAGTGCATGGAACGTCCTGTTGGGAATTTCCAACAAAAACGATGTAATGTTAAGTTTGATAATGAATGTGAAATGTTTTGCGCACATGTTCGCCGTTTATTACGAAAATATCGCAAAACATTTGACTGTGATCTTGGTCAATATAATACTTAAAGCAAGAGAATACAATATCTATTCAGGATCCAAACACAAAGAGTTGAAATTAAAAACAATGACATGCTGCTAAATTCTGTCAATCAGCAAGAGTTTTGGAAGAACGTAAAACAGACAAAAGGGAAAAGTACTGTGGATATTTCTGTCAGTGCTTGGTTTGATCATTTTTAGTAAAATTTTAAATGTTGACTGTATCTGATAGACATTTTGAAAAAGACAATGGTAATCTTGAAGTTGCCTGGTGCATGTAACTTAAGAAGAAATCAAAGCTTTCTTGTTTCTTGGTAATGATAAAGCATCAGGACCAGAAAGAATCATAAATGAGAGCTTAAGTATTCTGAAGGCATATTATACCTTTTCTGCTGAAAATATTCAATGTTTTATTTGATAGGGAACCTTTTCAGAATAGTGGACAGAGTGTATTATCTTTCCTCTTCATAGAAAAGGTGATAAACTGTCACGTGGTTCTTTGAAGAACAAACTCTTTTTTTGGGGGAAAACACCCAGTAGACGAAGAACGCTGACTGAAATGCCAAGAGTGGTTCCTATCTCTAGTGAATCACATCAAGACAGATCACATGCTGACTCAGGAATCAAGTTGATCAATTCAAAACAACATCCATTTCCATTACAAAAGTTCCAAAACACAAAAGGAAAAATCCTTTCCACAATCACTGTGGATCAACAGCCAAAAAGCATGTGACTACGCTCGATCAGTTAATCATTTCACAGTCCTCATAGCTCTCCTTTCCTTCAAGTTCGGTCTTTCCCACCCTTCTCCCTTCTGCAGCAATAACAGCCTCTTGTAACGGGGTCCCTTCTACTAGCCCCTGGAAGATTCTGGAACCTTAAAGGAACTATCCAGAACATTATCGGAAACTACACAAACATCGGTTACAGTAAATCATTTCTGGAAACTTTTACAACTTCTTAGAATACTGTAAAACATGTCAGAAACTTCACGAGCAAACAAACATGCAAACATTTCTTAACAAAACTATTATCTCATCACAAATGCATATGTCATTAAGCAAAGAATGCCATTCATAGCATTTTTAGAAATCTTCTCAATAGAAAATTGGAATTTATTCCAAATTTGTTTTCCAAACAACAAAACAGAAGATCTCTGCACTTCTCACGGACTTACTGTAACTCATGCTTAGTTATAATATATATGCATTACTCCACCAGAACGACTCTTGCAATCAGCTTCAACATTGTCAGTCCCAGCAATGGACTCAATTATGTTAAAGTTTCGAAAGACCATTGCCCAGCACATCACCCTGTCTTGGTTTAAACAGCGCATCACCCTACAATTGATAACATCCTATGGAGTTTTCTTGATGCTTGGCCTGAGATTGAGTCATGAGCCAGCTCCATTACAGAGAGGACGGGACAGCCTTAGTGGTTAAAGTGATTTATTCATGATCTGTTGACCTGGGTTCCATTCTCGTTCAAGAGGATTTTTCCTCTGGAGTGCTGACTCCACTCTCCCAAAAAGTCCTTCGGATGTGCGGATGTGCGAACGCACGCAGAAAATCTTGTGCACAAGTTAAAACCCGTTCCACTCTTCGGCAGAGTAGACCATTCTGTGCCAGTGGGAACGGATGACCCAAAAAAGGCAGACACACGGGGACTGGGTGAAAAAAGAACGAGTTTCTTATTCCATTATCCTCAAAAAAAAAGATTTGAATTTCTGTCTTTGGGATAATCTGTTTTTGACAGTTTTGCTATCTATACTTATAAAAACAGGCAAATGGTCACTTCCAAGCGTATCATGGAGCGTTCTCCACTCACAATGGGTGCCAAGTGCAGGCGATATTAAAGATAGATCGATTGCTGTTGCTCTATGACTTGATACGTCTGGTATTCTTGTAATATTTCCGTTATTTAGCAAGTATAAAGGAGAGTCCACAATATTTTCTAAAAAACGGTTATGAGTGGTATTTTTACACTCTTTATCCCAAAACGGAGAATGGGCATTAAAGTCACCAGCTATGAGCCATTTATCGTTCTGGTCCCTTAGGGCACGTAGCCATTCAGTATTTTGATTGTCAGGCCTTTAGACAAATACACTGAAACAATATTTAAAGTCAGCTGTTCATTAAACTTTATCCTGACTGCACAAGCATTAATATTTTCAGTGTCCTTTGGAAAAGGAGACAGAAGCTCAACATAACTAAGTTTTTCTTGAATATATATAGCAGTGTTGATCTTTCCTTTTTCGTCTTCTACCTGATATACAGGAGGGTAATAGTAGTTAGGAATTTTAGGAAGTTTACGCTGGTCTACATTTAAAGATTGCAAAACCAAAGTTTGATAACGTTTAGAAGAGAGATGTTGTAGAAGATAATGCAGATTTGTTGAAATCGATGGGCAATTCCACTGCATGATATCAATATTAGATCTAGGATTTTTCATTTTGATATTTGTTTTACATTTAAAAGTAAAATGATAACCCTACAGATCTAATTTAAAAACTAACAAACCCTAAAACAAACGCGAAAAAAAAACAAGAAAAAAAGGAATAAAAAACAACAAAGAAAGTTCAAATGGCAAAAACACTTCTATCGTAGCAAAAACGACAGACTAAATGTTCACTGATCCGAAGTTCTGCTAGGCCTATAGCTGCAAAGAAAGACTATGTCACCATCTGTAATGAAAACGTCTCCACTTGTGCCAAGAATCACAGCTAGCACTGTTACCATACCAAAAATGACCTGGATAGTTTTGACACATGGCTGATGATTCCCTTGGAAAGAACCGATCATATTTGGGAATGAGTGGATGAGGTTGATGGAAAGAAGAAAAGCTGGCCTCTGGTGTGGGTTTTGATGGCAGATGATTTTTCTTCTGACTAGAGGTGGAACAAGGAGGCTTTGGAAGACGGATCTTTTTCCGGGGATATTGCGGCGTCGTGCTGCTCTGCGGGATGGCTTCTTCCACAGGAGAGAGTGGAGATGTCGTCCCAGGTTCCCGGCTAGAACAAGTGTTGTGTTGTTGTGTGTGTGTGTGTGTGTGTGTGTGTGTGTGTGTGTGTGTGTGCGTGCGTGTGTGTGTGTGTGTGTGTGTTGTTTCGTGGTTTTGGGGTTGGGTTTTCTTTTTTTTGCTTTTTGGTTTGGGTGGGGGTTTTTTGGGGGGAGGGAAGTAATTATTTTCTTTTTTGGGAGGGTGTACTGTTTGGTTGTTGTTGCGGGTTTTTTCCTATTTGATGATGTATTTTGTACTTTTTGTGTTTTTTCTCACTGAAACAAGGACGCTATTTGATTAAAAAAACAAATTTTTTAAAAGTCTTCAGATTAGAGATGACCAAGATGACAAAGAGCAGAGCACTTGCTTCGCGCAAAACCCTGCCAGGCTAAGATGGCGAACATCACATTTACATCAGTTTCTTAGCAACGTTCAATTCAGGCAAAACAGACTTGACTGCTAGACAAAGACCGTTAACCAAATGTTAGAAGTTCTCAATGCCTTTTGAAATGTGCACAGTGCATGGAACGTCCTGTTGGGAATTTCCAACAAAAACGATGTAATGTTAAGTTTGATAATGAATGTGAAATGTTTTGCGCACATGTTCGCCGTTTATTACGAAAATATCGCAAAACATTTGACTGTGATCTTGGTCAATAATAATACTTAAAGCATAGAGAATACAATATCTATTCAGGATCCAAACACAAAGAGTTGAAATTAAAAACAATGACATGCTGCTAAATTCTGTCAATCAGCAAGAGTTTTGGAAGAACGTAAAACAGACAAAAGGGAAAAGTACTGTGGATATTTCTGTCAGTGCTTGGTTTGATCATTTTTAGTAAAATTTTAAATGTTGACTGTATCTGATAGACATTTTGAAAAAGACAATGGTAATCTTGAAGTTGCTGGTGCATGTAACTTAAGAAGAAATCAAAGCTTTCTTGTTTCTTGGTAATGATAAAGCATCAGGACCAGAAAGAATCATAAATGAGAGCTTAAGTATTCTGAAGGCATATTATACCTTTTCTGCTGAAAATATTCAATGTTTTATTTGATAGGGAACCTTTTCAGAATAGTGGACAGAGTGTATTATCTTTCCTCTTCATAGAAAAGGTGATAAACTGTCACGTGGTTCTTTGAAGAACAAACTCTTTTTTTTTGGGAAAACACCCCAGTAGACGAAGAACGCTGACTGAAATGCCAAGAGTTGGTTCCTATCTCTAGTGAATCACATCAAGACAGATCACATGCTGACTCAGGAATCAAGTTGATCAATTCAAAACAACATCCATTTCCATTACAAAAGTTCCAAAACACAAAAGGAAAAATCCTTTCCACAATCACTGTGGATCAACAGCCAAAAAGCATGTGACTACGCTCGATCAGTTAATCATTTCACAGTCCTCATAGCTCTCCTTTCCTTCAAGTTCGGTCTTTCCCACCCTTCTCCCTTCTGCAGCAATAACAGCCTCTTGTAACGGGGTCCCTTCTACTAGCCCCTGGAAGATTCTGGAACCTTAAAGGAACTATCCAGAACATTATGGAAACTACACAAACATCGGTTACAGTAAATCATTTCTGGAAACTTTTACAACTTCTTAGAATACTGTAAAACATGTCAGAAACTTCACGAGCAAACAAACATGCAAACATTTCTTAACAAAACTATTATCTCATCACAAATGCATATGTCATTAAGCAAAGAATGCCATTCATAGCATTTTTAGAAATCTTCTCAATAGAAAATTGGAATTTATTCCAAATTTGTTTTCCAAAACAACAAAACAGAAGATCTCTGCACTTCTCACGGACTTACTGTAACTCATGCTTAGTTATAATATATATGCATTACTCCACCAGAACGACTCTTGCAATCAGCTTCAACATTGTCAGTCCCAGCAATGGACTCAATTATGTTAAAGTTTCGAAAGACCATTGCCCAGCACATCACCCTGTCTTGGTTTAAACAGCGCATCACCCTACAATTGATAACATCCTATGGAGTTTTCTTGATGCTTGGCCTGAGATTGAGTCATGAGCCAGCTCCATTACAGAGAGGACGGGACAGCCTTAGTGGTTAAAGTGATTTATTCATGATCTGTTGACCTGGGTTCCATTCTCGTTCAAGAGGATTTTTCCTCTGGAGTGCTGACTCCACTCTCCCAAAAAGTCCTTCGGATGTGCGGATGTGCGAACGCACGCAGAAAATCTTGTGCACAAGTTAAAACCCGTTCCACTCTTCGGCAGAGTAGACCATTCTGTGCCAGTGGGAACGGATGACAAAAACGGCAGACACACGGGGACTGGATGAAAAAAGAACGAGTGCTTATTCCATTATCCTCAAAAAAAAAGAATTTTGTTTAAAGTTAATATGTAGTCAACACAGCTTTTCCATGGTTGAAGTTCGGTTTCTTAAAGATCCTGAAGAGGACACCCTCTTTTTTCTTCAAACTGAGCTTCCCCATTTTTGTCATCACATTCTCCTCATGTTTACGATATTTATCAAGGGAGGGGTCAGCTCTCTGAAGCTCAATCAATTTTTCTTTGTCCACAAAAGCCGCCCTTATTTTATTTTTATCTTATTTTTTTATTTATTTTTATTTTATTCTTTTATATCGAGGATAGTGGAAGAAGCACTTATTTGTTTTTTTACATATAGTCCCCGCGTGTATGCGGTTTTGTAAGTTATATCATCTGTTCTGCCTTGGAACTATCATTGACTTTCAGGAGAATGTTTTCCCCAGCCTTCTTTCATCGTGATCATGGCACATTCCTCACATTGGACACAGCATCAGTGGCGTTTATCTCTGGTTGTTTTCTATTTGGGAATTGTCTCTTGTTCCGGATGCGTGCATTTTCTGATTATCGTTCGTTGAGTCAGTACAATCTTCTTCTCATGAACAATCACCTAGGATTGGCGTGCTTTTCTTTTCCGTCCAATCTGGATCAGGGTCAACTGCAGGCCTACCACCCTGAATATTGCCAATGATCAGTTCATAGACTGGATCAGTCTCTCCTACAAAGTAAGGCGTGTCCACACTGATCAAAGCTGTCGGTACTTTCATCACATTGTCCGCTAACACGAGGAAGATCTTCCTTAACCAAGTCCTGTCTGACCACAACTCCACTGCATCCAGTATCTCTCAGGACATCATCTTTCCAGAAACTCGTCCCTTTCTTACTGGGAGATTGTCATTGTTCCTGGTGGGTGATTCAGCTGCTGCACTACTGATCATGGAAACCTTCTTTCCATGTATATATATCATCTATTTATCTATCTATCTATCTATCTATCTATCTATCTCTATCTATATCTATCTATCTATCTGTCTGTCTGACTGTCTGTCTATCTGTCTATATATTCATCTATCTCTGTCTATCTATCTATATCTATCTAACTATCTATCTATATATCTGTCTGTCTGTCTATCTGTTTATCTGTCATCTATCGATCTATCTATATTTATCTGTCTATCGATTTATCTATCTATCTATCTACGGATGACAAAATTTACAAAATTGCATACACACGGGGACTGGATGAAAAATAGCACATGAGTGCTTATTCCATTATCCTCGAAATAAAAGAATAAATAAATAAATAGATATAATCTTTCTAGCTCACTCTCACATCCACATCCACACACACACACACACACACACACACACACACACACACACACACACACGAGGCACACGAGCGGAAAACACACACACATACATTAAAGATATAAAAGAATAAATATATAAAACAAATTAATAAATACATACATACACACGCACACGTACACCACACCACACACACAGCACACACACGCACATACACACACGCACATAAAATACACACACACACATACGCACGCACGCACGCACGCACACACACACACATTCTGACTTTGGAAAAAAAATTACATGTATTAGGTTTGCAAACGCTAAGTCCTACACTTTGAAACATCGCATAATACAAAATAAATATAATACAAAAAGCTACTATATTGCAGTCACGACAAGAATTTTGCAAGAAAAGGCTGGTTTGGGTTGTACTGATGAATTTTTCACATCCTGTTTAGCTTTGCACCATATTTACACGTTTAAAAAAAATTGTAACAAAAAATTTCATTTGTATACTATGTTCTATTTTTCCCATCTGTACCTCAATTTGTTCAAGAAAACAGTTTCGTTAATTCGACATTTGTAGACATACAATTTTCCAATAAATATTAAAACTAAAACTTCATTAGTCTTTCTGTTTGCATCTGTATTGAATAGCAAAATTACATCATTGAAAGCAAAATTATAATTAACCCTTTCCCCCTAAAAATATGTCAAGATAATAGAGAATATTGCCAATACGATAGAGTATTATACCTGTTCATCTCGGCTGTCGTCCATAAGATCTCAGCGTAATGCCACCCAAGTTTGCCTATCTCTTCAGAGTTCTACAATGTCCTTTTGCCCTTTCAGACCACTGACCTCCTGATGATGGCTGGTCTGCCACAGATGAAATGAAAAGATCCTTCTGCCATCAACCTTGTTGTCAAACTGTCGTCATCAGATTTGTTTCTGTGCTTATGACCAACATGACGAACATGAACAACATATTATATTATAACCAACATATCTCAGTCTGTGCCTATAAATTTCAGCTACACTTTTTATGAGAATTATCGAGTATGCTTTCATTTGTTTTTCTGCCTGTAAAACATTTCGGCTGCCTGTAGTTTATCCCTTTCCAATTTTCTTAGTGTCAAGGCTTCTGATCCATACAGCAATACAGGCCAGATTAGTGTTCTGACCACCCCTTAAGTTTTTCTGTTTAACATTCATGTCTTCACACAACTTCAACATTAGAAGTTCTGGTTGTTTTGTTTTTTGCCTGCATCTACCGTTTTCATTGATTCCCAAAAGGTACAAAACATACACATGTAGAAGCAGTCACTAAACATTCCTCACATCACCTCACCTATCATTGTAATCTAGGGGAACCAGTGAAGATTTTGCAACCAGGTTCCTCCACCCCTCGTGGTTTTCAGCTCTCTGTAGCAAGTCATTCCACTCGCCAGTCCACTGTCTGTTGTCTTCCCATGGTTATCTCTCTGTCTCCCTCCTTGTACTGTTCTCTGTATGACTCTTGTCCAGTGTAGATGTTCGTATGACGTGCCCCTACCACTTCAGTTTGTGTTTAGAACAAGGTTGTTTAAAGGAATCTGGTTTGGGTTTTATCTCATTTTATGTGTGGTTGATATGGTTTCCCCACAATCGGGTGCCCATCCCGGGTTGACCCTTATGGTTGGTTAGGGTGTTGCTATAATCATTTACAGTAGAGTTAGTTTTATACCAACAAATTTGTATATACCTGCACAGTTTTAATCTGAGATTTTAAAGTTGAGGACGTGACATCCTTTGTGGTCAGCAAGGCTATAAACAGGATTGGATTGGATTGGGTTAGCTTCTGTTTTTTCACTGAAGTCAGAAGCTATCGTTTTTAATTCTGGTTTTCACTCCCATGCAAGTTAAGTCATCTCTGTATGAGATATCAAGAAGATTTCAAAAGCATCTTATCTCCATTGTCTGTACCACTGTTTCGATCTCTGCTGTTATTGTAAACGTTTCACATGTGTACAAAAATATGGACATGACCAGGTGTAACAGGGTGCAAACCGACTCCAGTCACATGAAATAGATAAGTTGAATAAAGGGAAACAACAATCCCACAAAGTCACACGTTCTTTCCACTCTACAGTCACACTCAAGATTTCAATTATATACTCCCATTTATTATATTATTACATCAATCTCTCCCTCAAATAATTTTTTTCAATAATCAAAAGAAGCAAAAATTAATTGTATATTCAATATGTACAATTCATTCAACCCAAAACAGTTTCCAGTTCACTTCATCGGGGTCAATATATCATTATATTTTAGTTCACTAGGGAACTTTAGTTACCCAAAAGTCCATCAACTTCCTACCTCTCTAGCACAGTGAAGTTTAATTAACACAATTCAAGTGATTCCACAAAGTTCTTGTAGACAAGACAGTTTTTAAGCTCTCTGGCTCAGATAAACACATATGTCTTTCCTTGTCCAATTCTGGCACTATGTACAGAAAAAAAAACCCACACAGACTTGGCTGTAATTTTGCTACACACAATTTTTAAAAAAATTACTGAGGACCTTTCCTTGAAGGAAGTCTTTTTCACTGCTGACGTCTGCTCCAGCCCGGCCTCCAACGCACCCCCCCCCCCCCCACACACACACACCTTTAACCCTCAGGTCGGGTGGGGTTGTCCTAGGAGACTGGACAGGACTGGGTCAGCTACTGGGATTCTCCCCAAGTGGGTCAGTACAGGGGCAAAATTTAAAGCCTATACAGATAGCAGAAAAGAGCCCCCACTATTAGTACCCAGTATTAATAGATATATTTTTTTTATTGCTTACTTTTTTGTCTTGAGTTTTGTTGTTCCCAGAACACTGAACCCACCACACTCAAACCTAGACAGAAGTCCATGCACTGCACTACTTTCCTAAATTAAAGCAAAAGAGTTTCTTTTTTTTAAATAAAAACAATCTTTTATCAACATACCACTTCATCTAGGTGAAGTGACTAGATGTCACAACCAAAGGCCAGCTCAGACAGCTGCAACCTTCCCTGACCAGGACAGAAGATGAAATGTCAATGCTATGACAGAAACACTTCACTACAGCTATCATTGACACCTACTCACTAAAGCAAAGAAAAAAATCCAACAAATCCACAGTTGCAAAACAATACCAAAGGAACAGACACAGGTCTGTTACAGATCCCCCCTCCAGGGAAAAAAAAACAACCGAGTTTTTTTAATGAACTAAGAAAACAGCATAATGTTAGATACACTGAAATACCACAAAAATTTCATACAATAACTCATCAACAGGAAATAATGAAATCAAGATGAGATTACTTAATTCATCTCAGATCTTGACAACAAATCTGCAAAAGTGTTCTGTACACCAGAAACAGGTTCAACAGAAAAACTGAATGCCTGTAAAGATAGTGCCCAGCCCACAATTCGAGAGTTGTGAAAACATCCAGAACGCAAGTAGGTAAGGGGTCTATGATCCGTTTGGAGAACAAAACTCTGACCCCACAGATACCTTTGAAGCTTTGAAAGTACCCAGACAATAGCAAGGCACTCCCTCTCAATAGTGCTATAGTGAGTTTTGCAATCAAGAAGCTTCCTACTTACAAAGCAAATAGGGTGCAAATGGTCATCTCTATCCTGCATTAAGACACCTCCAATACCCGTGGAACTAGCATCAGTCCTAACGACGAATGAAAGGGATAAGTCTGGCAAGAGAAGAACTGGAGATGATGACAAAACTGCTTGAACATGATGCAAAGCATCAGCACACTCCTGAGTCCAGACAAACTTCCTCAATTTCCCTACAAGAAGATCAGAGATTGGAGCAGTTAGAGCAGCAAAATTGGAAACATATCTCCATAATAACTAATCAACCCCAAAAGTGATGAACTTGACTCTTTGTAGTAGGAATGGCAATAGAGAGAATTTTGTCAATCTTTGCCTGGACAGGCTTCCGGATACCTGCACCAATCGTATGTCCAAGAAATTCTAGCTCACGAAATCCTGCAAAAATCTTGGATGGATGAGCTGTCAAACCAGCACTTTTGAGCTTAGAAAGAACACAACGAACAGCCTTGAGATGTTCATCCCAAGAAGAGGTGGCGATCAAGATGTCATCAAAAAAATTGATCGCAGAATCACCAATGACATCCCGCATCATCCTTGCAAAAGCGGCAGGAGCAGAAACAAGGCCAAATGGCATCCGGACCCGCTGGAAGAGACCAATAGGAGTTTGGAAAACAGTCTTGTGGTGATCCTCTGGCCTTACGGAAAGCTGCCAGTAGCCCTTGCTAAGGTCTATCTTTGTGAAAAAGTGCTTATCTGACAAAGAAGTGAAAAGTTCCTCAGGATCAGGAATTGGCTGAGCATCAAAAATAGTTATCTCATTGAGGGCTCTGAAATCCTGACAAATTGTACACTACCATCCGGTTTAGAAACCAAAACAATGGGAGGTGAATACGAGAATCCGAAGGCTCAATCACCCCCAATTCAAGCATTGCATGAACCTCATCAATAATAACTTGTCTGGAATTGAAAGGTAAAGGGTATTGTTTTTGACAAATTGGCTCATCAGAAGTCAACTTTATTTCACAGACAATAGAACCATTGTAAGAACCAGGTTCAGCACAGAGAATGTCCTGAAAGTCAGCAAAAACTGTCTTCAATTCAGAAACACGTTTCTTATCTAAGCCCACATCAAAATGAACATCAGAAAGAGACTCCCTTGTACTAACATCAACAGGACATAGCTCAGGAAGCTCAGGATCATCTGGAGCAGAAGAAACAACAACATGTGCAACCAACACCTTGTCATCAGGGACAACAGTACCTTCATCAGAGTTACCCTGCTCTGTCAAATTATTGACATCTGGATAAAAAAAACTCTGGGTTCAAGATGCCAACAAAGGTAGTCTCACCCTCAGAGTGAGAAACCTTTTCTTGACGCCGGTGATAAGGCTTCAACATATTGGGATGATAGACCTTGGAAGACTTACCCAAGTCAACTCTGAAATCCATGCCAACTTTGTCAGTAACCACAAAAGGTCTAAGCCACTGAAGTTTGAGCTTTCCAGAAGTCCTAGGTGAAAAGGCTAGAACTTCATCACCAACATTAAAAATTCGAAAAGTAGATCTCTTGTCATGATAATACTTCTGCCTGAGACGAGTAAGATCCACAGAATTATGTGCCAGTTTCAACATGTCCACAAGCATAGATTTTAGATCAACAAGATGCTGAAATGCCAACTTGTCCTCAGAATGAAAAGATCTAAGGCCTTAGACATTCATACCTTCTCTTCACAAGCTTCCGAACGTTTTTCACAAACCTCTGACCACACTGACCTCTCTGATCACTATAACACTATTCTCCGCCAACTGCTTGATGAGCATGCACCTCCTACTTACCATCTCCCCCCTGACAGACCCTGTGCGCCATGGTATACCCAAGACATCTTGATAGCGAAGCGCAAACGCCGGCAACTAGAACGGCAGTGGCGGAAGTCAAAAACCGAAATCAACAAACAGCTTTTCCGAAAACAAATAAACAAAGTCAAACTCTTAATCCATTCAGCAAAGACAGACTACTACTCTTCCCAAGTTCTCTGTGCTACATCCATAAAATCTCTTTTTTCCCTCACCTCAAATCTTCTTGGATCTGCAAAAACAACTCCTCTGCCTAACACCCACAGCCTGTCTGAACTTCCATCCATATTTTCTACCTTCTTCTCAGACAAAGTTCGAAACATACGCTCCAGACTGGACGAGACTCAATTCCAGCCTGCGCCTCCTGATCCCCAGTTCACTGGCACTCCTCTCTTTTCCTTCCATCCCACAAGTGAAAAAGAAATCATGACAATTCTGAAGGAAATGACTATAAAATCATGCGACCTTGATCCCATACCTGCTCCTGTTTTCTCACAATGCCTTCCACAACTTGTACCTATTATCACTAAAACAGTAAACTCATCTCTTGTGTCAGGAAATTTTCCATCAGCTCTTAAAACAGCAATAGTTACACCTCTACTGAAAAAGCACAACCTCGATCCCAACATTCTGAAGAACTATAGGCCTGTCTCAAACTTACTTTTTGTCTCTAAAGTACTAGAAAAAGTCGTTCTCAAACAGCTCAACAGTCACCTTCATTCCAATGATCTCCTTCCCACTTTTCAATCTGCCTATCGCCCCAACCACAGCACCAAAACCACTCTAGTCCACACTTTAGATACACTTCTACTTGCTTCTGATGCAGGAAAAATCTCCCTCCTCACTCTTCTTGACTTATCTGCAGCCTTTGATATCATAGATCACTCAATTCTTCTTTCTCGCCTCCAAAATACGTTTGGTATTAACGGCACAGCCCCCACCTGGTTTACTTTATATCTCACAGACAGGTTCCAGAAAGTTATTGTAAACAAAATTCAATCAAAACCTGTCAAAATGGAATGCGGAGTCCCGCAGGGATCAGTCCTGGGCCCTGTTCTCTTTACTTTCTACACTGCTCCACTCTCACATATAATAAACAACCACCATATTGATCATCATTTCTATGCCGATGATACTCAGCTTCAGTGCAGTGATACTGTTGAAAACTTGCCTTCCCTCCTGACAAATATGTCCTACTGCCTTCAAGACATTCAAAACTGGATCACTCAGAACAAGTTACAACTTAATGCCGATAAAACCGAAGCCATGCTCATAGGGACCCAACATAAACTTTCTTCTATCGCAAAAACTTCAATAGAATTCGGCAATACGTCAGTTCCTTTGTCCAACTCTGTGAAGTATTTAGGAGTAGTTCTTGACAACACACTCTCTATGAAAAAATTCATCACCCAGACCTGCCAGTCTTGCTACTATCAATTACTGAGCATAAGCACGATTCGCAAAGTATCTGTCCACTGATGCAACTTCCAAGCTTGTCACATCTCTCATTCTTTCACGTTTAGACTACTGTAATTCTCTTTTGGCTGGCCTACCAGTATCATCTATCCACTCTCTTCAACGCATACAAAACTCTGCAGCTCGACTGGTCCTAAGAAAGAAAAAATCTGAACACATCACTCCTCTTCTGCGATCTCTTCACTGGCTGCCTGTCTCACAAAGACTGGAGTATAAAATCAATACCCTCTGTTTCAAATGTCTCCACAAATCTGCACCCCCTTATCTCTGTAACTGTCTTCATCTGTACACTCCATCCTGCTCCCTTCCTTCAGCTGCAGATACTTTGTGCTTTCGAACACCCAGATTCAAACAAACCACTGTTGGCCGTCGCTCCTTCTCTGTTTCTGGTCCATCCACCTGGAATGACCTCCCTCTTTCACTTCGCCAAAAGCCTTCACTTGATACCTTCAAATCCAGCCTCAAAACACACTTATTTCCTACCTGAGACTTTCCCCCCAAATATCTGTCCCTAATTTTCAACAGCATTTTTCACCTTCTAAGTGTTGTTCGAGTGTGTGTGTGTGTGTGTGTTGTGTGTGTGTGTGTGTGTGGTGTGTGTGTGTGTGTGTGTGTGCGCGTGTGTGTGCGTGCATGCATGCATACGTGCGCGTGCATGGTTTTGAAATCTGTTGTTCATTATGTTGAAGGAGAGTTGCATGCCTGTAAATAATTGAGTGCAAGCGCTTCGATTTGTTTGTTTTTTACAAGATTCAGCGCTATATAAATTCCATATATTATTATTATTATTAACTACCCGACCAGACATTGGCAAGCAAGTCTAAAGGCCCTCTTGGTTTCCTTCCATACAACAACTCTGGGAAAACCCTGTGCTTGCATTGGGACATTCACCACAAGCAAACAAAAGTGCAGAAAGATAACGATGCCACAAACAAGGTTGATTTTGCATGAGCTTTTTTAATATGGGTTTTAAAGTGCCATGAAACCCTTCTACTACACCACTGCTCTGAGCATGATAGATACTAGAGGTAACTCCCTTGATAGCCAACAACCAGTGGAATGACTTCATCATGTCAGATGTAAATTGTGTACCATGATCAGACAGAATCTCATGTGGAATACCAACCCTGGAAAAGACTGACAACAAAGCTTCAATGACCGACACAGAATTCATCTTCTTCAGAGGAACAGCCTCAGGAAACCGTGTGGCAACATCAACAATGGTAAGTAAATAACGATGGTTTTCCTCTGAAGGTGGAGAGATAGGACCTACAATGTCGACAGCAACATGACGGAATGGTTCCTCAATCCTGGGCATGAACTGGAGAGGAACACTGTGCACCCGTCCTGCAGGTTCTGCCTTCTGACAAACATCACAGGAACGACAGTACTCCCTAACATCCTTAGATAATCCAGGCCAGTAAAACCCCTTTGTCTCACCTTCCACAAAGTACAATTTCTGCCACAATGACCAGCGAGTAAACCATCATGAGCATACTGCAAAACAATGTCCCTCAGAGATGTAGGCACAACAATCTGGTCAGAGAACTTCCCAGAGCAGTCGGTTGAACCCTGAAAGAAACATGGATACAGAACATCATCAAACACAACATATAGCCAACTATCTCTGCCAAAATGACAACATCCCCGGAAACAGCCACCTGAAACAACTCCTGCAATGACAAATCTTCCTTCTGACATTTCCTCAACTCCTCTGGATACAGGGACAGACAACAATCAGCAACTGGCAATGGTTTCGGAGCAGACATTTCCTTCTTCTTCATACTCCTTGTGACCACAACAGAAGCAGACTGAAAATTCCCTACAATTCCAGGAACAAAATGATCAGACCCACAGGAACAGTTTTTCCTTGGATACGCCCAATGATTATATCTACAACAGGATCATCCATGACACAGCATTCAAGTTGACCTGAAAAAGTAAGGGATTGAACTTCAACAGAAGCAACATCATAGACGTCCATGTGACCAAAAACACTTCACCCACTGTTTCATGCCTGTAAATTGATCCGGAGGAACCAAATCCCTCTTTACACCTGCAGTGGTAGCACCATCATCTCTCATGACTGTGACTTTCACACCGTTGACAAAACCCTCTGAGAAATCCAAATCAGACAGATCCAGTGACTCTTTAAGAGCAGAACACAGATAGCAGTCATAACGGTGTATCAGCAGCACCTCCCTTTTTGTCCAGAGTTTGAGTACCTGACCTGAAACTGGGACAAGAGCTAGCAATATGTCCTCTACCCCCACAACGCCAACAATCTATACTATCTGGATTGTGTGTACTACCCCTGCCCTGGAAAGAATTTGCACCTCTGGCACCACCAACCCCCCTCCCAAAAGAAACCCCTCTTTTGACTTCTTGATTAGGAAAAGGGTATCTAGGGATGGGCTGGTTTTGGGGAACCCCACTACCCTCTCCCCTCTGATTCCCAGGGTGGGATGGGATAGACTTACTATGGACAGGAGCAGCGACGTTGGACACCAGGGGTGGATCAGTCTGAGGAGCAAGAAGCTTGGTGGGATGCACTAGTTGGTAACTTTCAGCAGCATCAATATCTCACGTGAGGTGGCAAGCTTGCGTTCTCTTAAAAACACAGCAAGGTCCTTTGAAACACATGCATACAATTGTTCACAAAGTACAAGATAATAATAATAATAATAATAATAATAATAATAATAATAATAATAATAAATATATGGAATTTATATAGTGCTGAATCTTGTAAAAACACAAACAAATAGAAGCGCTTGCACTCAATCATTTACAGGCATGGAACTCTCCTTAAACATAATGAACAACAGATTTCAAAACCATGCACGTGCACGCATGCACGCACACACACGCACACGCACACACACACACACATACACACACACACTGGGAGCTTCCAAGTTCACCTTGTTTTACATCTTTTTCCCATCATTTCTTTAATTTTAGCTTTCTAACTCATTTTTCCCCTTTTCTCCTCCTCTCTCCTTTTTCTCTCTCCCTCATCTCTCATCTCTCTCCCTCTCTCCTTCTCTCCTCTCTCTCCTCTCTCCTCTCTCTCTCTCTCTCTCTCTCTCTCTCCTCTCTCTCTCCTTCTCTCCATGATACCTATGCTTCCTATTCCTCACATTGATCCACATATTTGATCAAATCAGGTCCTGAAAGGCCTAATTTCTGCCCTTGGGCAACAAACTTTTCAAAATTGTCACACACAACGAATACAACAAACACTAATAATTCTAAGAGAAGTAAAGAGAAAACTGAAAAAGAAAACAATACAGACTCAACAACCTTCCACACTTAAATATAGCAGCAAATTTTTTTTTAATATATGAATTTTTTTTAAACCAAATAAATATGTAATACAATATCAACTTGAACAATTTGATTAAGCACAATTTCACTTTGTAAAATATCAGTAATAGGTCTGAAAAAATTAACAAATATTTTCCCCCAACCCAACCCAAACAATAATAATGAAGTATTGATTATTTTGTATTCATCAAAATTCAAATTTTCAAAATCCAAAAATCAAACTCAGTTATGGCGATGGATAGAAAAGAGAGGAAAATATAGTCTTCTGTTAACAAACAACTTCTAATAATAAAAACTTAACCCAAGAAAAGAAAGGTTCTAAAGAAACACTAAAGTAGTAACAAAACAACAGAAAGTAGAGCAGAAACAGCAACAATTAGAAAGAAGAAAAGTAACTAATCCCTTATTCTGAGGAGAAAATTAAATAACCTCAGAAAGCCAGAGATGGCAGTAACAAAACAAAATAAACAATCATACACCCCCAACAATCAAAATAGTTATTAGCACTTTCTTACTCTGACACAGTCACATACAACCCATGGACTATGGAGAGGAAATCCTGAAAGAAAAAGAACTTGGAAAATAACTATAGAGTAAAATAAAGAAATGTAGGGGTCACCAATGTAACAGGTGCAAACTCACTACAGTCACATGGAATAGATAAGTTGAATAAAGGGAAACAACAATCCCACAAAGGCGCACGTTCTTTCCACTCTACAGTCACACTCAAGATTTCCAATAATTATATACTCTCATTTATTCTATTATTACACCAATCTGTCCCACAAATACTTTTTCATAATCAAAAGAAGCAAAAATTAATTGTATATTCAATATATACAATTCATTCAACTCAAAACAGTTTCCAGTTCACTTCATCGGGTCAATACATCATTATATTTTAGTTCACTAGGGAACTTTAGTTACCCAAAAGCCATCACTTCCTGCCTCTCTAGCACAGTGAAGTTTTAATTAACACAATTCAAGTGATTCCACAAAGTTCTTGTAGACAAGACAGTTTTTAAGCTCTCTGGCTCAGATAAACACATATGTCTTTCCTTGTCCAATTCTGGCACTATGTACAGAAAAAAAAACCCACACAGACTTGGCTGTAATTTCGCTACACACAATTTTTTAAAAAATTACTGATGACCTGCGTCTGCTCCAGGGCAGCCTCCAACGCTACCACACCTTTATCCCTCAGGTCGGGTGGGGTTGTCCTAGGAGACTGAACAGGACTGGGTCAGCTACTGGGATTCTCCCCAAGTGGGTCAGTACAGAGGCAAAATTTAAAGCCTACACAGATAGCAGAAAAGAGCCCCCACTATTAGTACCCAGTATTAATAGATATATTTGTTTTATTCCTTACTTTTTTTGTCTTGAGTTTTGTTGTTACCAGAACACTGAACCCACCACACTCACAAACCTAGACAGAAGTCCATGCACTGCACTACTTTCCTAAATTAAAGCAAAAGAGTTTCTTTTTTTATAAAAACAATCTTTTATCAACATACCACTTCATCTAGGTGAAGTGACTAGATGTCACAACCAAAGGCCAGCTCAGACAGCTGCAACCTTCCCTGACCAGGACAGAAGATGAAATGTCAATGCTATGACAGAAACACTTCACTACAGCTATCATTGACACCTACTCACTAAACAAAGAGAAAAAAATGCAACAAATCCACAGTTGCAAAACAATACCAAAGGAACAGACACAGGTCTGTTACACTAGGGTCTGATCTGGAACTGATGGGTATGTTCGTGTTTTTCCGGGAGATTTTCATTTTGGTATGGGCTAGCATTGTTTGTAAGTATTCAAATACTTAAGGCTCCATCCTAACAAAAGATGGCACATCAAACAATGAAGTGAAAGCTCGCATTGCAACAGCAACATCTGCTCTAGCCAGACTCGAGAGGATCATCAGAAGCAACAACATCAGCTTCTGCACCAAATATTACCTCTATAAATCCCTCGTGATATCTATCCTCCTATATGGCTGTGAATCATGGACTCCGTCAGCAGAGCTAGAGAGGAGAATCCAAGCATTCAAGAACAAGTGCCACAGAAGACTCCTCAAAATATCATACAAAGAACACAAAACCAACAACTATGTGAAAGAAGAAATCAAAAAGCGTGTGGCCCCCAAGAACCTCTGCTCTCCACCATAAAGAGGAGAAAACTGATGTGGTTTGGTCACACCACAAGAAAAAACCATCTTGCAGGGAATGGTTGAAGGCAAAGAAGAAAAGGCCGCCAAAAGAAATCATTGGTTGACAACATCAAAGACTGGACCGCCCAACCCCTGCAACACCTTCTACTAGCCACACAGGATCGTGAAGCATGGAAAAAGATCTATGTTGCGTCTTCTCTCATGTCCCCCCTACGTCCTTTGGGACATGGGACTGAGAGAGTGAGTGAGCATTGTTTGAAGGCCGGTGTCTGCAAACAAAGACATGCTTACATGAATAACAGAAATCTTTGATGTGCATACTTCAAAGGGAAAAAAGGAAGGGTAGTTTTATATATACATACACATCATCTTTATTTTTTGCAATCACATCAACATTCATAGAAATAGTGTGATATTTCTTCAAGATGGTAAAAATAAAACCGTTGTATATAGAGCTTTGGTATAAGCTATCAAAAAAATGCCTTTATCCATACATATAAAAAGCCTACTGTATATTAGAAGTGCAAAATGAGCCACATGGTCTGATTATTTTAAAAATCACGGTGGTCAATACCAGGACAATTGATCTTCGAAGCTATGCACAAAGCTTTTTTTCTTCCCCTCAACTGTAGAAAAAAGCCATCAAATCTGAAAGAAGAAATGAGAGACACTGACATGCCAAAACCCATAGATCACAAACAATCACACATAATCAGACATCAAATGTCACTGGTGAAAAGTGTGTTGTACCTTTATCTCTTTCTGGATAGATACCCCTAAGGGCACACTGGTACATGCCCATGCACACGCACAGTCACACAGACTCCCGCATGTGTGTGTGTGTGTGTGTGTGTGTGTGTGTGAGTGCGTGTGTTGGTCTGTGTGCACACACATACACAGAAGAATGGTGTAGGTGCACACAAACACACAGCAGGGGCATGTTAAAATTTAAAGTTAACAATACCTCTGTGAAGTTTTTGATTCTTGGAAACCTTAACACTGATTTTTTAGATAAGCTATCTGATCATTTTGTTCAAATAATGAAACGTTTCAAGTTGAATCAATTAATCAATGAGCCAACAATAATTACTGACACAAGTAAAGCATGGCTTGACTTAATCATTACTCAAAGTCCTGACATTGTACAATGGACTAAAGTTATAGCACCTATTTGTACTGACCACAGTGTTCCTTGTGCCATAGTCAAAAACACAATACTCAAGCAGACCTTTGAACAATATTTAATTATAACAAATTAAACTCTGAGAGATTTTGCAACCTACTAGGGCAAATTGACTTGGATCAAATAGTTAAAAATAGATAAATTGATGAAAGTATGGAACAGTTTTCTGAAATACTGCTTGAGTGGCCAAAATGCATAAGCCAACAAAAACTATTACTGTGCGTCCAAGTGACGTACCCTGGCTGACTGACCAAATCAGATGTTTAATAGATGGACGTAGAAAATTTCATAAAATAGCAAAGCAAACTGACAGTTCTGAAGACTACACTGGTTATAGATATATCGAAACTACCTAACGTCTAAAATAAAGGAAAGAAAGTAGAATATCTTACTGAACTGGAAAATAAGATATAAAATTCATGAAATTTTGGAGATAGCGAATGGTGGAAATTAGGATGGTTTTTTTTAGAAAGAAAGGAATTGACTCAAATGAAATCCCACCTATTCTGTATGATGGCATTGTGTATCATACAAACAAAGATAAGGCCAATGCATTTAATAAATTCCTTATTGCTCAATCAACTTTAGAAAATGAGGGCGGTGAATTACCCTGTGTTCCATTTCTTGACGTTGAATTAAGAGAAATAGTGGGGGTTTTTTAAATACTGATGTTAAGAATGTAATTACTAATTTAAACAAACGTAAAACAGTAGGGCCTGATCTAATTCACAATAAACTCCTCATTGCTGCTCTGCCAGTTATACTGTATCCATTAACCACTCTCTTCAATAGAAGCTTGAGAGAATCTAAGTTTCCTCAAGTATGGAAAATGCTCATGTTTCTCCCATACACAAAAAAGCTTCTAAAGACATCTGCAATAATTACCATCCAAACTCTCTTCTCAGTTGTGTAGGTAAAGTCCTTAAAAGGTAATAATATAATAATAATAATAATAATAATAATAATAATAATAATAATAATAATAATAATAATAATAATAATAATAATAATAATAATAATGTATGGAATTATATATCGCTAAATCTTGTAAAGTAAACAAATCAAAGTCCTTGCATTCAAACCATTCACAGGCATGCAACCATCCACATATATCAAGATAAACAAATATCAAATTTGTATGCACATACACTTAGGTGGGGGGTGTGGAGGTGAAGGCAGCTATTGGCAAGTAGGAACAGATAACAGGGGAGATCTCAAGTAGAGTATAAGTGCGTTTTGAGGCTAGATTTGAAAGAATCAAATGAAGGCTTTTGTCGAAGTGGAAGAGGGAGGTCGTTAGGGAAACAAAGAAAGAGCAACGGCCAACAGTGGTTTGTTTAAATCTAGGTGTTGGAAAGCACAACCTATCTACAGCTGAACAAAGGGAACAGGACAGAGTGTACAGGTGAAGACAGTCACAGAGATAAGAAGGTGCAGATTTTTTGAGACATTTGAAACAAAGGGTATTAATCTTATACTTTATTCTTTGTGAGACAGGCAGCCAGTGAAGAGATCGAAAAAGAGGAGTGATGTGCTCAGATTTTTTTCTTTCTAAGGACCAGTCGAGTTGCAGAGTTTTCTATACGTTGAAGGGAGTGGATGGATGATGCTGGCAAACCAGCCAAGAGAGAATTACAGTAGTCTAGTCGAGAAAGAATGAAAGATGTGACAAGTTTGGATGTTGCTTCAGTAGACAGATACTTGCAAATTCCACTATGTGCTGTAATTGATAGTAACAAGACTGGCAGGTCTGGGTGATGAATTTTTTCATAGAGAGTGTGTTGTCAAGAACCACACCTAGATATTTCACAGAGCTGGACAGAGGAACCCATGTATTGCTGAATTCCACTGAAGTCCGTTGTGATGGAGGAAAGTTTATGTTTGGTCCCCATGAGCATGGCTTCCGTTTTATCGGTATATCATCATCATCATCAGACCCGTGACCTTGGCGGTCATGGGGGAGACACGAAAGACGAATCCATGGTAAGCCTCCTCCATCCATCTCGGTCCTCGGCTCTGCGCAGTAGTGTCGAGTCATTCATCCTGGTCCATTCTCTGATGTTGTTCATCCATGACTTGTTCTGTCTTCCCTTCTTTCTGCCACCTTCGAGTGTTCCCTGCAGTACTGTTTTTTGGTCTTTCGTTCTCTCTAGGATATGCCCAGTAGTTTTCTATGGCATTTTGTTTCAAATGACTGGATTCGCTTTGCTGTTTCAGCAGTCAATGTCCAGGTTTCACTTCCGTACACCAGGATAGTCTAAATTAGGGCTTTGTAGAACTTTAGTTTGATTGGGAAACTGATCTCTTTTTTTTCCATATGGTGGTGAGTTTTGTCATGGAAGATGTTGCCATGGCTATTCTGACTTTGATTTCTGTCGTGGATTGCCCGTCCTTTGTGAGTGTAGCGCCAGGGTATTTAAAAGCGTCTACCTCCTCCAGTTGTTGGCCGTTCATGTAAATTTTAGCAGTGGCGTTGTTCGTGCTGTTCACAAGTACTTTACTTTTCTCCAAGCTCACCTCCATCCCATATGCTCCAGCTCTGTTCTCAAGTCTGGTCGTAAGATCTTGCAGCTCTGTGTTACTTCCACCCATGAGGTCAATGTCATTGGCAAACCGCAAGTTGTTGAGGGGTCTGCCGCCAATGGGAGATGGTAGAGGAGGGTCTCTCTCATAATGTTTTCCAAGAACAGATTAAACAGGACAGGAGATAACAGGCATCCTTGTCGGACCCCAACTGTGGTTTTGAAGTAGTCTCCGACCTGATTGTTCAGAAGGACTGCACTGCTTTCGGTGGTGTATAGTGCTTGAATGGTTTGCACTAGTCCTTCTTCAATGCCAAACATTCTGAGGACCTGCCACAGGCCTTCGTGCCATACTCTGTCGAAAGCCTTCTTGAAGTCGATGAAGTTGTGGAACAGGTCTCTCTGATGTTGAAGATGTTTTTCCATCAGGATGTGGCAGTTAAAAATCTGTTTGATTGTGCTCCTGCCTGCCCTGAACCCAGCTTGTTCCTCTGCAAGGTGTTCTTCTGCCTCCTTCTTTAGTCGATTCAAAATAACTTTGAGCATGATCTTGCTGGCGTGGCTGATGAGGCTGATTGTTCTATAGTTTTGGCATTGGCGTAAATTCCCCTTCTTGGGCAGGGGTATGATGAGTGATTGTGTCCATTCTGTTGGCCACTGTTTTGTCTCCCAAATCTTCTGACAGATAGCTGTAACATGTGTGATGATTGTTTCGCCACCATGCTTAAGCAGCTCTGCTGGTATGTTGTTTGCTCCTGGGGACTTTCCTACTGGTAAGCTGCGGATGGCTTCTTCCACTTCTTCCCTCAGTATAGGTAATGGCGAGGGTGCTCTTGATGTTGCTGCTTTCTCTTCTATTATGCTCTTTTCAGGTTGTATTGGGTAGTTGTACAGTTCTTGACAATACTCAGACCACCTGTTCAATGCAGCTGAGCTTTCTGTGAGGAGGT
The DNA here is from genome assembly GCA_028751875.1 of Rapana venosa. Taxonomy (NCBI): domain Eukaryota; kingdom Metazoa; phylum Mollusca; class Gastropoda; order Neogastropoda; family Muricidae; genus Rapana; species Rapana venosa. Next base: position 65,707,769 of record CM054134.1, on the reverse strand, counting down.
TTCCGGAGCTGTCTTCAATGACTGATGATTTGGTTTGAAGTGGTTTTGTGAGTTTTTTCAGGGTGTCGTATGCCTTTTTACTATTGCCCACTTTCATGCTTTTTTCGATCTCATCACATTGATCACTGATCCACTTCTCTCTGGCCTCCTTGACTTCTTCACAAGATTGGCCTCCCGGTATTCTTTAGGGTTGGAAGACCTGGTTGGTTTCAGTGCTCTTCTTGTATCGCAGAGGTCCAAGATGTCATTGGTAGTCCATGGCTGGTGTTTATTCCTCTGACGACCGAGTACCTCCTCTGCTGTTTCTCGGACTGCCTCATTAAAGTTGTTGGTGAGGTCATTGATGTCGTTGTCCAGGAGGGTTAATGCCGCAAAACGTCCGCCAAGCTTAGCTTGGAAGATCTCCTCGACATCTGGATCTTTCAGTTTGTCCACGTCAAATTTGATATGTGGGTTTGCAGGCTGTTTATTTTTCTTCAGCTTCATTTTGAATACCAGCAGCACAAGGTCGTGGTTTCTGCCTATGTCAGCTCCAGGGTAGGTTCTTGTTCTGGCTCTGTTGATGCTGGATTTGAAGCGCCGTGGTGTTAAGATAAAATCTATTTGGTTATGGATCTTGCCTTTGGCGCATGCCAGGTTGTGCTCCCTGATCGGTATATAGCTGTAACTTATTTTGAGTCATCCAGTTTTGAATGTCTAGAAGGCAGTGGGCCATATTTGTCAGGAGGGAAGGCAGATTTTCAAGGGTATTGCTACATTGAAGCTGAGTGTCATCGGCATAGAAATGATGATCAACATGATGGTGGTTTCTGATGTGTGAGAGTGGAGCAGTGTAAAGAGTGAAGAGAATAGGACCCAGAACTGATCCCTGTGGGGCTCCACATTCCAGTTTGACAGGTTTTGATTGAAATTTGCTGACAATAAATTTCTGGTATCAGTTTGTGAGGTATGAACTAAACCAGGTGAGGGCAGTGCCATTAATACCAAACATATTCTGGAGGCGAGAAAGAAGAATTGAGTGATCTATAGTGTCAAAGGCAGCAGATAGGTCAAGAAGAGTAAGGAGGGAGATTTTCCCTGCATCAGCAGTGAGTAGAAGTGTATCTAAAGTGTGGACTAGGGTGGTTTCAGTCCTGTGGTTGGCGCCATAGGCATATTGAAAAGGGGGGAGGAGATTATTGGAATGAAGATGGTTGTTGAGTTGTTTTAGAACAACTTTTTCAAGTACTTTGGAGATGAAAGGTAAGTTAGAGACAGGTCTGTAATTCTTTAAAATGTTGGGATCAAGGTCATGCTTTTTTTAGTAGAGGTGTGACTATTGCTGTTTTGAGAGCTGATGGAAAATTTCCTGACAGAAGAGATGAGTTTACTATTTCGGTGACAGAGGGTACAAGTTGTGGAAGGCATTGTGAGAAAACAGGAGCAGGTATGGGATCAAGTTCACATGATTTAATCATCATTTCTTTCAGAAATGTTGTGATTTCGCTTTCGCTTGTGGGATGAAAGAAAAAGAGAGGAGTGTCAGTGAACTGGGGATCAGGAGGTGCAGGCTGGAAATGAGTCTGATCCAGTCTAAAGCGAATGTTTCGGACTTTATCTGAAAAGTAGGAAGAAAAGATGGAGGGAAGTTCAGACAGGCTGTGGGAGGCAGGAAGAGGGCTTGTTTTTGCAGATCCAAGAAGATTTGAGGGGAGGGTGAACAGAGATTTTATGGATTTAGCGCAGAGAATTTGGGAAGAGTAATAATTTGTCTTTGCTGAATGGATTAAAATTTTGACTTTGTTTGTTTGTTTTCGGAGAAGCTGTTTATTGATTTCAGTTTTTGATTTCTGCCACTGCCGTTCTAGACGCCGACGTTTGCGTTTCGCCATCAAAATATCGTTAGTGTACCATAGCGCACAGGGCCTGTCAGGCAGGAGATGGTCAGTTGGAGGTGCATGCTGGTCAAGCAATTGGTGGAGGACAGTGTTATAGTGTTCTGAGAGGTCAGTGTGGTCCGACGTTTGCGAAAGGCGCTCCATAGCTTGTGAAGAGAAGGTTTGGATGTTTATGGCCTTAAGATTGCAGCCCGTAACATATTTCTTTTTTTTCTTACAGGTTTTGTGATGTTAAGGAAGAAAAGAATGGCCCAATGATCAGAATGCAGTTCATCAGTGAGGGAGACAGATGTAACAAGCTTAAAGGAAGCATTGGTGATCAGCCAGTCTAAAATATTACCGGATCTGTGTGTTGGTTCACTTACCAGTTGAGACAAAGACTGATTTGATAGAGAAAGAGAAAGATATTTGACATCAGGAGAAGACTCGTTGTCAACATGGAAGTTGAAGTCACCAAGAATTATGAGCTTAGTGGGGTAGAGACTATAGTGGTCAAGGAATGACTGAAATTCTTGATGAAAAAGGGAAGCTGTCAGATTGTTCTTACAGTTAGGAGATAGACGGTAGAGGCAACAGATCCTTGGATTTGCAAAAACAACTCATCTGCCTAACACCCACAGCCTGTCTGAACTTCCATCCATATTTTCTGCCTTCTTTTCAGACAAAGTTCGAAACATACGCTCCAGACTGGATCAGACTCAATTCCAGCCTGTGCCTCCTGATCCCCAGTTCACTGGTACTCCTCTCTTTTCCTTCCATCCCACAAGTGAAAAAGAAATCATGACAATTCTGAAGGATATGACTATAAAATCATGCGACCTTGATCCCATACCTGCTCCTGTTTTCTCACAATGCCTTCCACAACTTGTGCCTATTATCACTAAAATAGTAAACTCATCTCTTCAGTCAGGAAATTTTCCATCAGCTCTTAAAACAGCAATAGTCACACCTCTACTGAAAAAGCACGACCTCGATCCCAACATTCTGAAGAATTATAGGCCTGTCTCAAACTTACCTTTTGTCTCTAAAGTACTAGAAAAAGTCGTTCTCAAACAGCTCAACAGTCACCTTCATTCCAATGATCTTCTTCCCACTTTTCAGTCTGCCTATCGCCCCAACCACAGCACCGAAACCACCCTAGTCCACACTTTAGATACACTTCTACTTGCTTCTGATGCAGGAAAAATCTCCCTCCTCACTCTTCTTGACTTATCTGCAGCCTTTGATATCATAGATCACTCAATTCTTCTTTCTCGCCTCCAAAATACGTATGGTATTAACGGCACAGCCCTCACCTGGTTTACTTTATACCTCACAGACCGGTTCCAGAAAGTTATTGTAAACAAAATTCAATCAAAACCTGTCAAAATGGAATGTGGAGTCCCGCAGGGATCAGTCCTGGTCCCTGTTCTCTTTACTCTCTACACTGCTCCACTCTCACATATAATAAACAATCACCATATTGATCATCATTTCTATGCCGATGATACTCAGCTTCAGTGCAGCGATACTGTTGAAAACTTGCCTTCCCTCCTGACAAATATGTCCTACTGCTTTCAAGACATTCAAAACTGGATGACTCAGAACAAGTTACAACTTAATGCCCATAAAACCGAAGCCATACTCATAGGGACCCAACATAAACTTTCCTCTATTGCAAAAACTTCAAAAGAATTCGGGAATTCGTCAGTTCCTTTGTCCAACTCTGTGAAGTATTTAGGAGTAGTTCTTGACAACACACTCTCTATGAAAAAATTCATCACCCAGACCTGCCAGTCTTGCTACTATCAATTACGGCGCATAAGCGCGATTCGCAAGTATCTGTCCACTGATGCAACTTCCAAGCTTGTTACATCTCTCATTCTTTCACGTTTAGACTACTGTAATTCTCTTTTGGCTGTCCTACCAGTGTCATCTATCCACTCTCTTCAACGCATACAAAACTCTGCAGCTCGACTGGTCCTAAGAAAGAAAAAATCTGAACACATCACTCCTCTTCTGCGATCTCTTCACTGGTTGCCTGTCTCACAAAGACTGGAGTATAATAAAATCAATACCTTCTGTTTCAAATGTCTCCACAAATCTGCACCCTCTTATCTCTGTAATTGTCTTCACCTGTACACTCCATCCCGTTCCCTTCGTTCAGCCACAGATACTTTGTGCTTTCGAACACCTAGATTCAAACAAACCACTGATGGCCGTAGCTCCTTCTCTGTTTCTGGTTCATCCACCTGGAATGACCTCCCTCTTTCACTTCGCCAAAAGCCTTCACTTGATACCTTCAAAACCAGCCTCAAAACACACTTATTTCCTACCTGAGACTTTCCCCCCACACATCTGTCACTAATTTTCAACAGCATCTTTCACCTTCTAAGTGTTGTTCCAGTGTGTGTGTGTGTGTGTGTGTGTGTGGTGTGTGTGTGTGTGTGTGTGTGTGTGTGTGGTGTGTGTGTTTGTTGGTGTGTGTTCTGCGTGCGTGCGTGCTGTGCGTGCGTACGTGCGCGCGCATGGTTTTGAAATCTGTTGTTCATTATGTTTAAGGAGAGTTGCATGCCTGTAAATGATTGAGTGCAAGCGCTTCGATTTGTTTGTTTTTTACAAGATTCAGCGCTATATAAATTCCATATATTATTATTATTATTATATTATTAAAGTAATTGAATGGCCAGGTAGGTTGAGGTTGAGTTGACAAACTTCAAAGGATTTAGGTGAAAAGGAAGGTTTTGATTGAAAGAAAGAGCTGGTTGCAACATGTCTTTATAAATTATGGCAATGCCACCTCCATGCAGAGTCGGAGGGGGGGGGGGGAGGGGAAGTTTTGTAGCCAGGTGGTGTTAGTTGTTTTATTTTTGGTTCGTGTCTATGTGGTTTAAGCCAGGTTTCAGTAAATCAATGTCTTTTTCGGAGATGAAATCAGAAATATAATCAGCTTTACCATCAGGACAGACAGATTGCACATTGAACAAAGAAATGTGAAGGAGATCTGATGGCGGCAGAGGGGTTGAAGAAGAAAGTGGTGAGTTGGGGAAGCAATCAGAGGAAGAGGATGAAGGTGATGGTAGCGATGTGGATATCGGAAGAGCAGACAAGAGTTTGGATGGTGAGTCAGGAGTAGATACAGAAAGAACTGTGTTAATTTCACACACATCACGATACATATTAGAACCAGAAAAAAGATTGTCCGAATTGTGCACAACAGAAGAATCAGAAGCTAAAGGGGAAGGTGAACAGCAGCATGAGGAAGCAGTGTTGTCACAGGAGACGGAAGTGACGTCAGAACTGAGGGGGGGGGGGAGACATGGAGATGGAAGTGAACCACTGCCCATGACCTTGGACTGCCCTGTTCCCCTTCTAGTTTTTCGTAGTGGATTCCCAGATTTAGGATGTGCTGTTTTAGCTGAGGAGAGAGAGCGTATTGTTTATAGCAAAAGTAACGTGAAAGTATTGCTTTAATGTCCACAGCTCCCACTGCCATCCTGGCCAAACTACGAACACTGAAGGGTGGTGATGGGGGTGGTGAGGGCTCGTGAAGCACGTGCAGATGGTTGATGGGCAGCAGGGTCAGATTGAAGTGGGTCACAAAGACCAGCACGGTCAGGTAAACAAAACTCATCAAGTCAATGGAATTCCGAACAATCAAACAGAACACGAAAAATTATAAATTGAAATATCTCAAAAAGTTAATAGTTACAAAGAAAAATGTTTTGACCATTCGATTCAGAATGAAAACACAAACACGATGATGTAAAATATTCTCCTCAGGAGGCCGGAAAAACACACACATTTAGCATTCAAACAAGAGCTACACACACTGCTGCCACCAGGTTTACCATTTTCTAGCTTCCAATAAAATAATCATTTATTCGCAGTCTGGATTCACTCCTAGAGACTCCACTATAAATCAGTTGCTATGCATTTATAATGATCTGTGTCTTTCATTTGAAAAAAAAAATACAACACAGTCGATATTCTTTGACATATCTAAAGCCTTCTACCGTGTTTGGCACAGGAGACTAATTTACAAGATGGAAGCGTGTGGCATACGAGGGGGACTGCTAGACTGGTTTGTGGATTATCTTTCTAATCCACCCAGTCAGTGGTTAAAAATATTGAAAAATCTGGTTATCATCAGATTCCGGCAGATGTTCCACAGGGCTCAGTATTGGGTCTACTCTTGTTCCTTATTTATATAAACGATATTGTTGTGGGCATTGAGTCAAAACTCAAACTCTTTGCAGACGATACCAGTATGTACCTAGCACTGAATAATACAGATCGTCGAGCATAAATAATTAATTCAGACTTAAATAAAATAAATGTATGGGCAAACAAGTGGAAGGTTAGGTTCAATGAAGAAAAAACAAACTTACTTAACTCAATACAAGACAATAATCCAGTCTTACCCTTAACATTTCGCAACACACTTTTACAGAGCACTGACCAACACAAACACTTAGGACTTGTATTTCAGGAAAACTGCAAATGGGATGAGCATGTAAAGAGCATAATTAATACTGTAACAATGCTACTTGCCTGTCTGAAAAGTTATAAGTATAAATTCAACAGAGAAACCCTTGAAACTTGGTGTATCAGACATAAATGTTCGTAAATTTAGATATATAGAACATGATCATGATGACCTCAGGTTGCTATGCCCATTATGTAAGCAAACAGTGGAAGATGAAGTTCATTTTGTGCTTTGCTGTCCAGTATTAGAAGATGTCAGACAGAATTGCATTCAGGTAAAGTATGGTAGACAGCCTAATTTGTTTAGATTCTGTTTATTCATGGCATCTAGTCACCCTGAGATTGTGCAAAGTCTTGCTTTATATTTGTGTAAAACCTTTAGAACAAGAGATATATTGGTTTCTTAAGTTATTATTTTTGTTACTGATTTTTATTGTAGTGGTTGTGAGTATACAATAACATTGGGATTTTTTGTGCTTCCTTATTTCTCACTGAAATACTAAGCAGTTTGGCAACCCCCCTTCATGTATGGGGCAATGGCCTTTTTGTGAATAAATCTTCCGAGTTCCAGTTCTCTCTCTCTCTCTCTCTCTCTCTCTCTCTCTCTCTCTCTCTCTCTCTCTCTCTCTCTCTCTCTCTCTCTCCTCTCTACGAGGGAGAGAGAGAGAGAGAGGGAGTCACACCAAACTCAAGCACAATAATTGACCATATCTATGTATCTAACCCTAACAACATTGTTGAAACATGTATCCCAGTCTATAACTGCAGGATCACTACCAAGTCTGTATCACATGGTAAAAAAAACAAACAAAAATCCCCAAACCTGGCCACAAAACTATAACATATGGTTTCTTTGCTAAATTTGATGAGAATCTTTTCCTTTTAGATTTAAGTAACTCCATTCTTTCAGAAACATTCAGCATTACTGATCCATACTTAGCCATAGAATTTTGGATAAAAACTTTTACTGCTATTTACAACAAACATGCCCCACTAAAAATCATTAGGATCAAATATATCCCCAAACCACCTTGGCTCACTAAGGAACTAGAAGAAGCATGCTATCTTAGAGACCTTTTAAAAGAACATAAATATTATGAAGAGTCAAAAAATTCAGAAATGCCATAAACTCACAAAAACGGCGAGAAAAAAAGAAATATTTCCAAGACTTACTATCTACCAAAAAAAGCTCAAAGACTGTATGGCGAGTCATAAATCAAATAACTAACAAACAAGCATCTTCCAAAACAAATGTAATCAAAGACGTTACTGCTGAACAACTGAATTATCATTTCATTAATGTCTCTACTAACATTATTAAAAATGATAAATCCAAGTCCAATAAACTCAATGAACTTAAACAATACTTGAAAGGAAAGCATACTCCTTCAAAACTTCACAATCCATTTATTTAGTTCTCGAGGTGTATGGTTATCTAACTCACCTCAAAAAATCAAGAAGCATGGTCTTGATGGAATAGACAGCAGAATATTGAAGCTATCAGCTCCACTTATCACAGACACACTAACATATATATTTAACCTTTGTCTTGAAAAAAACCATTTCCCCAATGCCTTCAAAACAGCTTAAGTAATCCCCATCTACAAGTCTGGTGACACTTCAGACATTTCAAACTATAGACCAATTTCCATCATATCTATCCTTTCCAAACCCTTGGAACAACGTATAAACAAACACATAGTCCGTCATTTAGATACTACCAACTTAATTTACCCTAATCAGTCTGGATTTAGACAAAATTACTCATGTCATACTGCACTGATTAGTCTCGTAGACAACTTGCTATCAAACATTAATGACAATAAATTTTGTGGAGTACTATTTGTAGATCTCAAAAAAGCTTTTGACACAATTGACCACACACTTCTCATAAAAAAACTAGACCTGTACCATGTCTCTACCAAAACCTTAGAACTACTTGCTACCTATATAGAAAACAGGCAACAGTGTGTCTCAATAGGTACAACTACATCCAAACTACAAGCCATCAATTATGGAGTACCACAAGGATCCATACTAGGACCTATTCTCTTCTCATTATGCATAAACGACCTCCCTCTCCACATCAAATCCAAATGCGAACTATTTACTGATGACACAACTATTCATACAAGCCACAATAACCTTAACTCTCTAGCAAACGCATAACAAAAAAGCGTTGATCAGCTTACTGAATGAACCGAACTAAACCATATGTCTATACACCTCCAAAAAACAAAATGCATGCTTATTACCACCAGACAAAAGCGTCAAAACTTAACCCACAAACTTACTCCCATCAAAATTAAAAATGAAGTAATTGAACAAACCTATCACCACAAGGTTCTAGGGGTAACAATTGAGGAAAATCTCAGTTGGTTCTACCACATATCTCAACTATGCAAATACATGTCCTAAGGAGTATACCAACTTTCTAAAATCAAGCACTTTCTTGACTTTCATTCAAGGAAACTATTCTTCCAATCTTATATACAATCCTCAATAGACTATGCTTCTACCCTGTGGGATTCTGCTAGTGCAAACACTATGAAACCGTTACTGAGTCTGTATAAACATGCTCTCAAACTGGTCCTTTTAAAAAAGACAAGCTTATTAGAAGCTGACTATACTAAATTAGATATTTTCCCCTTACACCAAAGATTAAAATATAACAAAGGAGTCTTGATGTTCAAGATCATGACAGGAACTGTTCCATCATACTTAAAAGACAAATTACCCCCTAAACCAATCCAGAAATACTATAAAGCCTAGTGTCCCAATTCCAAGAATAGACTTATTCAAATCTAGTTTACTTTACTCAGGCCCTATGCTGTGGAACTCCCTTCCTGATTCAGTTAAACAACATCAATCAATAACAATCTACAAAACTCAATTATCAACTCACTTAATACATCAACAATAACAAACCACAGTCCAAAGTCTTAAAAACAAAGTTGTATATCCAAGAAATATATCTATCATAACAATAATATGTGTTAATCTGTATGAGTATAATCAAAAAGAGTGTTGACAGTGATGATGTGCTGTTTTGAGAATTATATTCAGTATTTTTCTCTATGTCGTTTTTGTTTTGTTTGTTTACAAACAAAAAGCATTATCTTTAAGACACACACACACACACACACACACACAAAACACACACACACACACACACACACACACTACACACACACACACACACACACACACACACACACACACACATCACCCCCCTCTCTCTCTCTCCCACTCTCTCTCATTTCTTCCCCCCCCCCCCACCTATCTCTCTCTCTTACTTACAATGTGTAGATGTTCATTTTATGACTTAAGTGATTTTTTTCTCCTTATTGTCTGAGTGTATGGGTATTGGGCTTATTTTATTATCATGACGTTCAATTTGTACGAGTATATTGAAAAGAATATTGATGGTGATCCTGTGCTGTCTTGAGAATTAAATATTTAGTATTATCCTTGAAACACACACATACTCTCTCTGTCTCTCTGTCTCTGTGTCTCTCTCTCTCTCTCTCTCTCTCTCTCTCTCTCTCTCTCTCTCTCTCTCTCTGACCTTATAGATTTGGCCCCGAAAACACACACACACACACACACACACACACACACTCTCTCTCTCTCTCTCTCTCTCTCTCTCTCTCTCTCTCTCTCTCTCTCTCTCTCTCTCTCTCTTACTCTCACTATGACCTTATAGAATTGGCTGGGGGGGTTTCTTTCTCTTCTTCCTTTTTTGTGTGTGAGAGAGTATGGGTATTGAGCTCATTTGATCATCATGACATATAATTTGTATGAGTAATCAAAATAAGTGTTAAAGGTGATCGTGTACTGTTTTGAGAATTATATATTTAGTACCATCTCTGAAATACACACACACACACACACACACACTCTCTCTCTCTCTCTCTCTCTCTCTCTCTCTCTCCCTCTCTCTCTCTCTCTCTCTCTCTCTCTGTATTGGGGCTGCGGGAGTTGCTAGAGTTTAACTGTGGTCAAGGCAAGACCGCATACTTCCATGGTGGAAAGTTGTATGTGCATGACAAGGAGCAGCCCAAGACTTTCAGTAGCAGCCACAAAGAAAATGACTGGCCACAAGTACAGGCTGGTAATCGTGCCAGTTTCAACACAAATGGGAATGCCTGGCACACAAAAATGGCTTCCAGACTAAGAAGTTTCCAGCCAAGCACAGGCACCAGGCAGAGAGACGCCAGTTTGACAGTGCCCATCAGGATGGGGATGGTCTGTCTCCAAGACATGGTGTCAATGGGACCAGATCACCATATCCATACCAGAGCATGTGGCGTGACAAACACCACAGACAAGCAGACCCGGAGGAGCGCTCAAGCAACAGTTCCAGAATAAAAGACAGGTCCAGAGGTTTGAGTCGATCCAGTCAGCAAGACCACAGAGAAAAGGCATCTGTGCCAGTGGTTTCTGGCATTCTCTCATACAGTGATGTTGTACAAACTGGTCGATTAAGTGAAGAAAATGATCTGGACCACAGGAGAATTGTCAGAATGAAGGATTCTACGCAAAACCCTAGTGTGATAAATACAAAACCTCACAAAAGGGGCCCTAAACCTTCAAATGGGCAGCAGAGGATCACTAGGCATAGCTTGGTTCCTTTAGAAGGAGACAATGCCAACAAAACAGACCTTAATCTGCAGCATACACTCAGGGAATTAGAAGGTCCTTTACATGCTGAAAGCTCTGACAGTGCTGACTCCTTACAGGAGAAATTATCAGAGAAAAAGCTTGATATGCATGACAAAGACAGAGACAAGACAGACACAAGTGGTGATGACAGTATGATGAGTGATACTGCTAACATTACAGAACCTCACACTGAAGCTCAAGGAACAGCTGCATCTGTTGGGGTTAGAAAAGAAAGTTGTTTAAGTGAGGATGCATTTGATGCAAGTTGTGCAGAAAGCTCACCAAAACATGACACAAATATAAATAAAGAACAGACATACATGACTGTGACAGTTAACCAAATCAGGAAAGATAAAACTGACAACTGTCACACTAGTAAACATGTCAATGGACAGACATGTGAGGACTCTGACAAAAGAAAGGGGTCATACCTCTACACACTTGCCTACAGCTCGCAGTCCACAACCAAGAAGGGCTGTATCCAGCTCTCGAATTAACAGGCAAGCAAGCAAGAAAACTGCAATTAGATCTAACAGTCAAGGCAATATCATGGATTCTTTTAAAAAGGCAGAGTCTGCAAATGAGGCAAAGGACAAAAACAAGCCTCAGCAGTCAATGTCCCAACATAAAAAGAAGGGTGCTTCAGGCACCAGAAAATAGGGATTCGGCTGGGCCACCTTATCTGATAGTGAGTCCTCAAGAACAGAGAAACAGTCCATATCATGTCAAAATGAATCTGTGGTTGTGCAAAATGTAAATAATAGTTCATTTAAATTTCTAAGTTATAATGTGAATGGTCTCTTGCCAAAACTAGAGAATGTTGACTTCATTAACTTACTTACTTCATATGATTTTGTATGTCTAACTGAAACGTTTGTTGGGTTTGAGTTTGAATCCAATTTATTTAGTGATTTTGTAATATTCACATCAAAGGCAAAAAAACTGTCTCATCAAGGGAGGTATTCTGGGGGTGTAATTGTTCTAATAAGAAAAACATTTTCCAAGTTTGTGAAGCCTGTTCATGTAGAACAAGAAAATGTTGTTGTGATAAATATACATAAAGATCTCTTCTACACTGAAAAAAGCATTATGTACATGTGTTGTTATGTACCTCCATGTGATTCCACATTCTGGAATAGCCAACAGGATATTTATGGCATGGAGATGATAGAGCAGTGTTTGGAACATTTGTATGATTTGTATAGTGACTTTTTTGTTCTGTTAACTGGGGATCTGAATTCAAGAACAGCAAGTAAGAAACATCTCTCCCTGCTGAAAACAAATTTCCATGGAAATCACAAGATAAAGTTGTTAACAACTTTGGTGATCAGTTGATTGAATTATGTAACATGTATGATTGTATTATACTAAATGGACTAAGTGAAACAGACTTTGATGATAGCTGTACTTACGTTGGACACTCTGGGGAAAGCACTGTGGATTATTTTGTTACATCTGTTGAACTTTTTTCTTCTATTCAAGTGGTTGCCTTAATTGTTGAAAACTGTATAGAGTCAGATCATTTACCTGTTATCATTGCTTTACAAGATTCAGTGCTATATAAATTCAATACATTATTATTGTTATTATTATCATGAGGGTGGAAGTAATGGGAACTGGTAATAACTGCCATGTGAAAAGTGAAAGTAAGTGAAAATGCTGAATTTGACAGATTTATCTGGAATAAAGCACTGGAAAATGAATTCAGGATTTCTTGGGAGAGCACAGATATTCAAAACAGATTAAAAATGGCCATAAATAACTTAGATAGCAATGTAGATGGTGCCCTAGAAGTATTTGTAGAGTGTTTAAAAAAGTCTAGTAAATGCATGCTCAAAAGATGTTGTATTGGTAGGGCAAAAAGGTCAGAATGGTTTGACAATGAATGTAATAAAGCTAAAAAGGAATGTAGAAAGAAGCTCAGATGTTTTAGAGCAACTCGAAAAGAAGCTGATAGGCTAATGTATGTTACAGAGAGAAAACAGTATAGGTATCTTTTGAAAACAAAAACACACACTTTCAGAAAACAGTAAACTGAAGCACTGGAACAAGAAATTAGCAATGGGTCAAATTTTTGGAATGAGCTCAGAAAAATGGGCTGTGTAAATAAAGAAAAGGTAGTAAACAGTATCACCACAGATGAATGGTTTAAACATTTTAAAACTGTTTTTCAGGGGGATACTGAAAAGTTAGAAAGGGACTTCAACAGTGATAGGGAACTCTTAGAGGAATCAGATCATGTTTTAAATATAGAAATATCAGAAGCAGAAGTTATTCAGGCAGTAAACAAACTGAAAGATAGAAAAGCCAGTGGAATAGATGATATCTTAGCTGAAATGTTAAAATGTGGTGGTAATTATGTTATTATATTTCTAACAAAATTATTTAATGTTGTCTTTGATCAAGGAGTTTACCCACAGGTATGGTCAAAGGCCATAATCATACCATTGCACAAAAAAGGAAATTCAAATGATGTAGATAACTACAGAGGAATTTCTCTCCTAAACATAATATCTAAATGTTATACCTCAATTTTGAATAAGCGACTATACTCCTGGTTAGAAAGTCAAAACTTAATATCAGAATGCCAAGCAGGATTTCGAAGAAAGTATTCTACAGTTGACCAGATATTTACTTTATATGCTGTTATCCAGAACCACATGAGTAAAAAAGGTAGAAAACTCTATGTTGCTTTTGTTGACTTTAGAAAGGCCTTTGATTCTGTCCAGCATGATAAACTAATGCAGTGTTTTCAAAATCAAGGAGTAAACGGCAAATTCTTTGCTTCACTTAAAGCTATTTATAAGTCATTAAAGTCATGTGTACGTGCAAATTTCGAATTAACTGAAATATTTGACTGCCCTATCGGAGTATGGCAAGGCTGTGTTCTCAGCCCAACACTATTTTCATTATTTATAAACCAGTTAGCTGACCTAATGAATGTGAAAGGTAAACATGGGGTACAATTATTCCCAGATATTATGGAATTATTTATCTTATTATTTGCAGACGATGTGGCATTGATATCAACAACACCAAGTGGACTCCAGAATCAGTTAAATATTTTACGAACATGTTGTGATAATTTAAAATTAACCGTAAACATTGATAAAACAAAGGTCATGGTATTTAGAAAGGGGTTTTTTTGGGGGAAAACATGAGAGGTGGTTCTACGATAGTCATAGACTGGAAGTGGTTAATAGCTATTGTTATTTAGGATTTAAATTTACAACGATGATCAGTGCTAAAAATGGTACACTGCATTTAACAACAAAAGGCAAAAAGGCAATAGTTCAGCTTAATAGAGTATTTCAAAAATATAAAGAAATGACAGCGAAAACTTACTTTAAAATCTTCGATACAAAAATACAACCAATTTTGCTATATGCTGCAGAAATATGGGAAATAAACAGGTTAGAACACATAGAAAAAGTGCACATGTGTGCATGTAAAAGGTTTCTAGGAGTGCCAACAAAAACACCAAAAAAATGGTATATGGGGATTTGGGTAGATATCCACTCTATGTGAATTCATAGGTTACCTGCCTAAGATACTGGTTTCGATTATTAGAAATGAATACAGAACAGTTACCATATAAGGCCTATCAAATGTTACTACAATTAGACAGTATTGGGAAGCAGTGTTGGGTGTCAAAAATAAGAGAGATATTATGTATTACTGGTTTTAATATTGTTTGGTTACAACAAGGTGTTGGGAATGTGAAAACATTTATGCATATTTTTAAACAAAGGCTTGTGGATATGTTTATTCAGGAATGGACAGGCACTCTCAGAGAACGTGACAGATATCAACCTTACACGTCATTCAAGACCATTTTTGAAAAAGAACGATACATACTAGATATTGATGTATATTGCTTCTGTGTCGCCATTTCGCATGTTCGATTCAACGTTCTCCCCCTAAATAACAATGTACATCGCTACAAAAAATCTAACCATGATAAAGCTTGTCCATTTTGTAAAAATCATATTGAAAATGAACAGCACTTTTTTTTGCCTGTCCTATGTATGATGGTTTGAGGCTTAAATTTCTAAAGGAATCAAATGGACTTCCTCTGCACATTTTGCTAAAAGCCACTAACCCTATCCACAGACATAATTTATCAAAGTATGTGTTCCATGCAATCAACAGGCGGAAGAAAATATTTTAAACATTGAGCTTATCATGATCTGCACTTCTGTGTGAGTGTGCTTAACTAATGAATGGGGTATCAACCCCACCCCCCCCCCCCCCCCCCCACCCCCCCCCCCCCCCCCCCCCCGCCCCCCCACTTTCGTTATTTTTATAAAAGCTTGGTACATTGGTATGCAGCAAAATGCAGGAAATACTGTGTATTATAGAATGTTAATAGTGTTGTATTCAAGAACAAAACAAATGAGGATGAGAAAGACAGAAATATTTGTAAATGTTGTGTTGTAGTATTTGAACAGAAGGAAGGCATAATTACTGAAGTGTTGAGATTAAAGTATAATATCCAAGAATGAAAAAATACCCTCTTCACTGTAATAGAAGTAACCTAAAGTATGGAACAATGCTCTCCTCGCTTTCGTATATTCGCATAATCTGGTGTCTGATTAAACAAGGAAAGCGAAAATCAAGCAAAACTGTATTTACTCTGTATTGAAAATTGTTTAGTATCTTGAAAACGCATGAATATATATTGAATGTTGATTACTGTGTGTTATGTACTTCGTTATATCGTGATGCTTTCCCTAATCTACTTTGCATTGTATTGTGGCCCAAGGCCGATGTGCAATTAAACTAGTTCAGAGTTCAGAGTTCTCTCTCTGTATTGTGGCCTAAGGCTGATATGCAATTAAATCATTCTCTCTCTCTCTCTCTCTCTCTCTCTCTCTCTCCTCTCTCTCCCCTCTCTCTCTCTCTCTCTCTCTCTCTCTCTCTCTCTCTCATCATTCTCTCTAATATCTTAGTATTATGTGTAAAACTATGTGTACTATTCTACAATATGAAGGCGTTCAATTTTTATGATCTTTAAGTTTGGCCTTCTCTCTAGTTGATTTGTCTGGGGTTTTTTTGTATTTTTGTTTTGGTGTATGTGTGTGTATGGGGGGGGGGGCGTGTTGGTTTGTGTGTGTGAGTGGGTTGTGTTTTTTTTTTCTTTCTTCTTTTTCTCTTTTGTTTGTTTGTTGTTGTTTTTCTTGTTTTTTGTTTGTTTGTTTGTTGGGGGTGGGGTTTTTGTTGTTGGGTTGTTGTTTTTTGTTGTTGTTGTTGTTGGGTTTTGTTGGGGTTTTTTGTTGTTTTGTTTTGGGTTTTTTGTTTGTCTGGGTTTTTGTGTGTGTTTGTTTTTTTCTCTTAAAAAAAAGTTTATTCCCCCTTTGCTTCTACTGTTTGAAAGTATGAGTATTGGGTTCATTATTAATATGTGGTCCTACGGTCGGGGACTGGATGTAAAAAAGCACATGAGTACTTATTCATTGTCCCGGTAAAAAAAAATGTCTCTCTTACTTACAATGTGTAGATGTTCTTTTTATGACTTTATTGGGGTTTTTCTCCCCTCTTTATTGTGTGAGTATATGGGTATTGCACTTACTTTATCATCATAACATTCAATTTGTATGAGTATAACCAAAAAGTGTTGATGTTGATCGTGTGCTATGTGAGTATTATATAATTAGTATTATCCCTAAAACACACACACACACATACATACACACAAATACATACATGCACACGCACGCACACACACACACACACACACACACACACACACACACATGTTGGAATTGTGCAGTACGCAGATGATATATGCATGTGGTTGAAAGTGAATCTTAAAAAACGCACTCCTCGTAGATCTCTATAGATAATATTAAAAAGATGTATCAAACTGAGCTTGATAAAATTAATGCATACATGCTTGAAAATGGGTTATCCCTTTCTTCAGAAAAAACTCATATGATGCTTTTCAATTCAGGGCATAATCCAGATTTTCTCCCAGTTTTTAAATTAAATGGATCTGCAATTGAATACACACAAGTTGTACAATTTTTAGGAGTATATCTTACATCTAAACTGACTTGGAATCATCATATAGAGTACATACTAACAAATGCCAGAACAAGTTTAAACTTCTTGAAGATTGTGAGTAGGCAACCTTGGGGTCAGGATACTCATACCCTTTTACACCTAGCAACATCTTTGGTTCGTTCAAAATTAACATATGCGCGAGAAATGTTCTTCTCTGCTCCAAAATATCTATTTTTTAAAAAACCCTACAAAGCTAGATAGCAAAGCCAACAAACTTGCACTCGGTGTGCCGGTTCATACTGCGACACTGAGTGTATATGCCGAAATTGGAGTGATTGATGCCTTTTGAATCACAAATGAAGCTTGCATCAGCTAAAAAACATCTTGAGAAGTCATACAAATCAAAACTCATCTATGCCAGAACTTGATTTAAAGGCTGAATCCCATTATCCCAAAAGAGCAAAAAAAATAAGTTCTTTAACTCCGATAGGGAGCTTCACATCTGACCTGTTTGAAAAATCAGGTGTGAATCCAAAAAATGTTGCTCCTCGATTGTCCCTTCAGCGTTATTCCTCCATGGGAGCTTAACATTGCCAAATTTGACATAGACTATGCTGACCTTAAAAAGAATGATGGGCCTGTTCTTTCGGAATTTGTTAGATCTCATCTACATGAAAATTATAATAATCATTTGAAATCTATACAGACGGCTCTGTACTTGATAGTAATGTTGCAGGTGCTGGATTTGTAATTCCAGCTCTGAAAATTGAAAGGTCTTTTACTTTGGGAAAGACTTTTCTATTTTCTCAGCAGAGCTTGTTGCAATTGTGATTGGCGTTAAACTTCTGCTTAATTTTCCTTTCGCCTTGTGAACAAGTATTATTCTGTGTTGTTTCCCAGTCTGTTTTTACAGTCTTTACAATCGTTTAGTTCTAATATAAGAGGTGAAATTTGTGACGAATTGTTCATTTAATTCATTTTTGTCCCACGTGGTACCTGTATACAATTTTTTCTGGATTCCATCCCATTGTGGTCTTTGGGGAAACGATGGGCAGATTGCACAGCTAAAGGGGCAATGAACAAGGAAAATACCATCAAAAAAGCAACTGCCGCTGTCTTTACAAGAGGGATATTGTCTTCTAAAGAAAAACTTGCTGGAAACAGTTTGGCACTCTATTATCATGAAACTTATCATTCAAAAGGGTGCAAGACCTAAGTGACAAAGTCTAAAACAAGATTTCTCTGATCGAACAAATTGTGTCAAGACTGTTGACAGTTGATATACAGGGCTAAGGCTCGATGCTCTCAAAACGAAATTAGTCGAAATGTGTCATGTATTTGTGGTGATCAGATTACGCCAGAAATGTTATGTTTTATTGTGATCCCGTTGAAGCCTTTTTTGCCGGATTGGTTGTTTAACAACAACTCTGCTAGTTTATCCCCACAGACATTTTGGTTGATAATCTAAATGCTGAATTAGTGAAAGGCTTGAGTAAGAGCCCAGTCGGTCGGTTTTTTTATAAAGATATTGTTGTTCCTTTTTCAAGTTAAATTTGATTCCGTTGATTTCTTAACATAATATAATTCTTTTTTTTTAAACATCACAACTATGTAGCCCTACGATTCCTAGCTGATGTAGAGTATTTCAGTACCTATGCACACACACCCCACACACACCCCAAAACACACAACACACAACACACCACACACACAACCTTACACACACATTCATATACACCCAATACACAAATACACTTGCATAAACACACACACACACACAATCACACACAGGCATATTACACGTGCACACACACACCAAACACAACACACAAAACAATACACACCACAACACAACTAAACACACACACAACACACACAACACACACACACACACACACACACACAACACACACCCACACACACACAACTTGTTAATATCACGTAATGTGAAAAGACGTTAAACTAAAGAAGAACACACACACACAACACCACAACACACACACACACCAACACACAACCACACACACACACACACACAACACTTCTCTCTCTCAATGACTGTATAGGTTTAGATTTCTTCTTTTGTTTTGTTTCTTGTTTTTATTATGTGAATGTATGGGTATCGGGTTTATTTCATTATCATGACATATAATTTGAACGAGTATAATCAAAAATGAGTGTTGATGGTGATCGTGTACTGTTTTGGGAATTATATATTGGATATTATCTCTGAAATACACACACACACCTCTGTCTCTCTGTCTCTGTCTCTGTATATCTCACCTTTTATCGTTTTGCTTATAGTTATAGTGTATCCTAACGAAGGATTCATATTTTATATTTTCAATACTTTATTGGGCTTGTCCGTTGTACTTAAGTTTTAATGAGTGTCCTATTTCAATATCTTATTGTTATATGTAACAAGTATATGTACCATTTGACAATGTGTGGATGTTTATCCTTATGACTTATTAAGTTTGGTTGTTGTTATTTTTCTTGGTTTTGTTGTTGTTCTTGTTGTTGTTTGTTTTTCTCTTTTTTTCTTTTTCCTTCTTTTGTTGATTTGGTTTTTCTTTCTCCTTGTTTGTTTGTTTTGGTTGGGGGGTTTTGGGGGGTGGGGGTGGGGGGATGTTTTTAGTTGGGGTTTTTTGTTTGTTGTTTGTTTTTTTTTTGGGGGGGGGGGTTGTTTTTTGTGTTTTTTTTGGTTTGTTTTTGTTGGGGGGGGGGGGGCTGTTTTGAAAAGGGTAATTTCCCCTTGTTTTCTACTGTGAGAGTGTATAAGTGTTGGGTTATTATTCAAATGTATCCCTACGGGCGGGGACTGGATGTAAAAAAAAGTGCTTCATTATCCTCGAAATAAAAGAATTTGTCATTGTCATTGTCATTGTCATTGTCTCTCTCTCTCTCTCTCTCTCTCTCTCTCTCTCTCTCTCTCTCTCTCTCTCTCTCTCTCTCTCTCTCTCTCTCCTTTTATTGATGTACTCATAGCTATAGTTGTTGTGTATTCTAATGAAGGACATATTCATACTTTCTATTTTCAATATCATTTTGGGCTTGTTGACTGTACTTGAGATCCAGTGAATGTCCCATTTCAATATCTTATTATTACGTGTAACAACTATGTGTACTATTCTACAATATGAAGGTGTTCAATTTTATGATCTATAAGTTTGGCTTATCTCTCTCTCTCTCTCTCTCTCTCTCTCTCTCTCTCTCTCTCTCTCTCTCTCTCTCTCTCTCTCTCTCTCTCTCTCTCTCTCTCTCTCCTTTTGTTGTTATTGCTGTAGTTGTTGTTTTGGGGGTTGTTTTGGGGGTTGTTTTTTGTTGTTGTTTGTTTGATTTTTTGTTGTTGATTTGTTTGGGGTTTTTTGTTTGTTTGTTTGTTTTTGGTGTATGTGAAGGGGGGGGGGCGGAGTTGGGGTTTTTTGTGTGCTTTTTTCTCTTTTGTTTGTTTGGGGGTTTTTTTGTTTGTTTGTTTGTTTGTTTGTTTGCTGGGTGTGTGTGTGTGTGTGTGTGTGTTTTGGGGGGGGAGTGTTTGGGGGTTTATTTTTTTGTTTGTCTGGGTTTTTTGTTTTGTTTTTGTTTTTGTTTTTTTGTTTTTTCTTTTTTTTTAAAGTTGTTTCCCTTTGTTTCTACTGTTTGAGAGTATGAGTATTGTGTTCATTATTAAGATGTGTCCCTACGGGCGGGGACTGGATGTAAAAAAACCACATGAGTACTTATTCATTATCCTGGTAAAAAAAAGAATTTGTCTCTCTTACTTACAATGTGTAGATGTCCTTTTTATGACTTTATTTGGTGGGGGGGGGGGGGGAGGGGGTCGGGGGGGGGGGGGGTCCCCCTCTTTATTGTATGAGTGTATGGGTATTGCGCTTTCTTTATCATCATGACATTTAATTTGTATGAGTATAATCAAAAAGTGTTGATGTTGATCGTGTGCTATGTGAGTATTATATATTTAGCATTATATGGTGGATCGGTGGTCTAGAGGTAACGCGCCTGTCTAGAAAGCGAAAAGTCCGGGTCTGAAGTGTGCGGCGGTTTGTACCCCGTTTGGACCGGAAAATTTTCCCCCATCCATTAGACCATGAGTGGTGGTCTGGGCGCTAGTCTTTCGGATGAGACGATAAACCGAGGTCCCGTGTGTTACACGTAATTATTTAGCGCACGTAAATAAACCCACGGCAACAAGAGAGTTGTCCCTGGCAAAATTCTTAGAAAAAAGCCACTCTGATAGGGAAACAAATACAGCTGCAGAAAAAAAAAAAAGAAAAAAAAAGGGTGAAAGGGTGGCGCAGCGCTAAGTGGCGACGCGTTCTCCCGCTCTCCCCGGGGAGAGCAGCCCGAATTTCACGGAGAGAAATCTGCCATGACTTAAAGTGGTATGAAATAAAATCTGAGCGCTTTGATTTGTTGCTTTACAAGATTCAGCGCTATATAAATTCCATACATTATTATTATTATTATTATTATTATTATTATTATCCCTGAAACACACACACACACACACACACACACACACACACACACACACACACACACACATTCTCTCTCTCAATGACTGTATAGGTTTAGATTTCTTCTTTTGTTTTGTTTCTTGTTTTTATTGTGTGAATGTATGGGTATTGAGTTTATTTCATTATCATGACATATAATTTGAACAAGTATAATCAAAAATGAGTGTTGATGGTGATCGTGTACTGTTTTAGGAACTATATATTGTATATTATGTTTTTAGGGTTTTCTTTTATTTGTTTGTATTTTTGTTGTGGGTTGTTGTTGGGGTTTTTTTTGGGGGGGCTGTTTTAAAAAGGGTTATTTCCCCTTGTTTCTACTGTGAGAGAGTATAAGTGTTGGGTTATTATTAAGATGTATCCCCACGGGCCCGGGACTAGATGTAAAAAAGCACATGAGTGCTTATTCATTATCCTCGAAATAAAACTCTCTCTCTCTCTCTCTCTCTCTCTCTCTCTCTCTCTCTCTCTCTCTCTCTCTCTCTCTCTCTCTCTCTCTCTCTCTCTCTCTCTCTCTCTCTCTTGTTTGCGTGAACTGGGGTTTGGACTTGTTTGGCTCAATCAAGGAGTGGGAATTTCAGAGAGCTTATTAATGCTTTCAGGCATTATTGATTGACTGCCGATGGCAGCAATGGAGTGATCATATACAAAACAGTGACAAATTTCAAATGTACAGACAATTTATAAGTTCGCATGATGTCAAACCTTATCTAAAACTTGATATGGATATACATTTAAAAAGAATTATGTCCAAGTTTAGACGTGGTGTATCAGATGTAAATGTTCATAAATTCAGATACAGAGAACATGATATTGACGGCCTCAGGCTGCTATGCTCATTATGTAAGCAAGCACTGGAGGATGAAGTACATTTTGTGTTGTGCTGTCCAGTAATAGAGGATGTTAGGCAGAACTACATCCCTATTAAATATAGTAGACAGCCTAATTTATTTAGACTCTGTTTACTCCTGGCATCAAGTCATCCTGAGGTTGTGGACAGCCCCACTTTGTATTTGTGTAAAGCTTTCAGAATAAGAGAGATATTGTTATCCTAAGTCATATTTTTGTAGCTGACTTTTTGTTATACAGTAACATGTTGTCGTTACTATTGCTTTTACCCCCACCAAAATACTAAGCCGTTCGGCAACCCCCTTCATGTATGGGCCAATGGCCTTTTTGTGAATAAATCATTCGAGTTCGAGTTCGAGTTTTCTCTCTCTCTCTCTCTCTCTCTCTCTCTCTCTCTCTCTCTCTCTCTCTCTCTCTCTCTCTCTCTCTCTCTCTCTCTCTCTCTCTCTCTCTCTCTCTCTCTCTCTCTTCATTATGGAGTACTACAGGGATCCATCTTAGGACCAATTCTCTTTTCATTATACATAAATGACCTTCCTCTCCATATCAAATCTAAATGCGAAGTTTTTGCTGACGACACAACCATACATACAAGCCATACTGACATTAACTCTCTTGCAAAGACATTGCAAAATAGCACTGATGATCTTGTCAAATGGACTGAACTAAATCACATGTCTAATACACCCCTAAAAATCAAAATGCATGCTTATCACTACCAGACAAAAGCGACAAAATCTATCTCATAAATGTTCTCCAATCCATATTGAAAAGGAAACAATCGAACAAGCCTCTCACCACAAAGTTCTAGGAGTAACAATTGATGAAAATCTCAGCTGGTACCATCACATATCCCACCTGTGCAAATACATGTCTCAAAGAGTATACCAATTGACTAAAATCAAACATTTTCTTGACTTTCATTCAAGAAAACTATTCTTTCAAGCTTATATACAATCTTCAATAGATTATGCTTCAACCCTGTGGGATTCTGTTAGTGCAAACACTATGAAACCATTATTAAGTCTGTATAAACGTGCTCTTAAACTGGTTCTTCTGAAGAAGACTACCCTACTAGAAGTGGCTTATACTCGGTTAAATATTTTTCCCCTACACCAAAGACTAAGATTTAACAAAGGCATCATGATGTTTAATATAATGACAGGAACTTTTCCCTCATCCTTAAAAGACAAGTTCCCAATGAATCACTCCAGAAATACTGCAAAGCCGAGTGTCCCAATCCCAATAATAGATTTGTTCAAATCTAGCTTACTCTACTCTGGCCCTGTGCTGTGGAACTCCCTTCCTGACTCATTTAGACAACACCAATCATTAACAATCTTCAAAAGTCATTTTTTCATCCAGTTAATGCATCAAAAATAAAAATCTACACTTGATCTGTTGGAAACAAAGTAAATATATCCTCCCTTACATTATACCAAATTATCTCTCTCTCTCTCTCTCTCTCTCTCTCTCTCTCTCTCTCTCTCTCTTCTCTCTCTCTCTCTTGTATAATTGGTGGTGAACTGGTGCTCACAGTCGCAGCAAGATGTGTTTTTGTACCTCTCTGCAATTAATGACACTGTTTTGTTAATTAAGCAGGATTGTTAACTACCAGTGACTGTTTAATGGTACCATCAATATGCCAACAACAGCAGAAGTCCACAAACAAAAAATTGGACAATTCTACTGCATAGCAGTGAAGATATCTGCAAGAGGAGAAAAAAAACAGCAACAGAGAAACAAGCCACTGGCCCGGCCATGTTCAGTGACAACAGAAGTGACAGGCTGGTGCGCTGCTGTGGCTGTCTCTGCACTTTACTGTCTGTTCTTTCTCCTGCTCTTGTTGAGTGGGGACATTGAACTGAATCCAGGACCCAGAGATTACACTCATGAAACAAACTACAATAGTTACAATGACTATAATGACTACAACTAATCTAACTATTTCATGCAACAAGTACAAATGTCCCTGGACAACAAATTTTCCGACTTCATGATTTTCCTTCAAACACACGCTACCGACGTATGTCATAAAGTGGATGAGAACCTGGCAAAACTACAAAGTTCCTTTCTTCATCTGGCTTTGGAAATGTACTCCCTCTAGGAATGGGCTCGAGAAGACAGGCAAGACATCTGCGAACTCAAAGAAAACCAAACATACTTTCATGAACGAATGGACAGAATGGAAAGGGAACTAGAAGAACTGCAGAAGGATTCCCGACAGTGTACGTTGAAATTTCTTGTCGTCAGAGAAGATGGTTATGAAACTACCCAGAAGAGTTTGCAGGTTGTTGTCGATCTGCTTAATGAGTATTCATCATCACGGACATGGCAGGAATCGGATATTGAAAGGTGCTACCGCGTGGGAACTCCGCGAACCCACAGAGATCCTCCGTGACCACTGATTGTCCGTATGCACAGGTGGAGTGATAAAATGGAAATCCTGACCAACAAAGCGCTGAGAGATCTCCTCCGGCAAGAAAACATCAGGATCTCTGCAGATCTGACTGTCCACCAAAGAGAGGAAGTGGAACACCATCGTCAGCAGGGTCGACTGGCCTACTTCAGAGCAGGCCGACTGCAAGTGGAAGATCGTCAGCCACGCCCCTCTAGGTACAGCGGAAATCATCGGAGAGATCATCACACTTACCGCCACGGGACCTGGGAGGAACTGGACTCAAGGCACCAGAGGACTGCATACGACAGCCAAACAGAATCAGTTCCACACAGAGACAGTCAAAGACAGAAGGAACATTACCCTTCCCCCCAGGGCGAAAGGAGAAGTTGAAGGCAGACAGAAGCAAACAGCAGACGAGACACATTCTCTATGCTGCAACCCCGTCAGGCTTCAAGATCCACCTCCTCTGAAACTTCAGGGTCACACCCCATGACGGTACCCATAGCCTCTGGTACACGCCTCTACAGTGAGGTGTTGGCTGATGTTCCATCCACCTCTGAAGGAGCTGTGGTAGAGCCAGACCTGTCTCCTCCTCCTACCTCGAGGAACATCAAGGAGACTGCTGCCAGTGTCCAGAGGCTGAGTCCAGTGCCAGGAGCAACAGAGCAAGTGAGCCCCCCTCTCCGTGAGACAGTGTGTGAGGAGCGCAGGACTCCGCCCCGTCCTGCTGTGTGGGATCCTGCCGGCACTGAGCCTGCTTTCTCCCCAGCACCAAACACGGGAGAAGGTCAGAGGAGAGATGTGACAGATGATGAGGGACATACTTTGCAAAGACAGAAAGACAATACAACAACCACTCCCACTACAACTTCCCCCTTCCCCCCTCCACCCAGGGCTTGTTGTTTAACCCCCACCCCTCCCTGGGTGGCTCAGCAGAGAGTGGCGATGAGGGAAGAGAGCCTGCAACAGGGCCAAGTGCAGCCGCACTGCAGGGGGCGGAACATCGGACAGGGGATTCCCCTGCACTGAGCATTGCAGGCGAGCAGAGCGACGTGCAGAACGCAGGCAAGACTGCCAACTAACTGGATGAGTGCTCACCACAAAAACAAGAAGCAAGCCTCAAAGACCAGTACTTCTAAGAAAAAGAAATGACGTCAAGGTCTTGACCCTAAGAGGAAGAGTGACAGTATTTCTCCACCCCCACATCAGTACACAATACTGGCCTGGAATGTGGAAGGCTTGGCATCAAAACTGAAGGACAGTTCATTTACATCTTTTGTGTCTCAGTATGATTTTGTTTGTTTCACTGAAACCTTTATGAAAAACTTTTGTTCAAAGGGCTGTTCATGCACCAGCCCAGAAGTTTTCAAAACAAGGAAGAAATAGTGGTGGGGTAGTTGTTTTAGTTAGAAATGAATTTTTGCACTTTGTTAAAGACATGTCAACTCCATAGAACAATGTGATCATAATGCAACTATTTAATGAACTTGTTGGTACTCTGTCTGATGTATTTATGATTTGTACATATCTAAACCCAACTGATAGTCCATTTTATGAAAATAGTGATTTCACAGATGGTATTTCAATGCTTGAACATTGCATGCTTGATATTGTTGAAGGCAATAATGATGCACAGTTCATCATATGTGGTGATCTAAATGCAAGAACAGCAAGCAAACAGCCATGGTATTTTGATGGTGATTCTTTTTGCTTCCAGCAAGATGAATCCTTCAACTTTGCAACCCTTTCCAATACTGATGTATCTAATGCTCCACAGAGATGTTCACAAGATCACAGTCAAAACAGTTATAGGAAAAATTTGCTATGTTTGTGTACAAGTTTTGATCTTTACATACTAAATGGTTCTACTGCAGGTGACAGAAATGGTTCCTTTACATTTATCTCCACTGCTGGTAACAGCGTCATAGATTTTTTTTTTCCTGTTCTCTTTGTGACATTCCTTGTGACATGCATGTTGAAGAACGTATTGATTCTAAACATATGCCCATAGTCTGTCATGCTTTATGTAATGCCAAAATTGAGCAGTTAAAGGACAGAAGTGTTTGTTTTGCTAAACTTGTATGGTCGCAGGATAAACAGGACATTTTCTCAGCAATCTTGATTTGCCTGACAACTTACAGAAACTAGATGAAGGTTCTTACTCAGTGATTCCAACATTAATCAGGCTGTAAATGTTTTTACGAACATGCTGTCTTCTGCTGCTTCCTGTTTTAAGAAAACATTCAGGGGACAAAGAAAGAAAGGGAGTGAGTGAGTGGTTTGATGGGGAGTGTGAGCGTGCCAGAAGGGTCACTCTCTGCTCTTTGTAGTTATTTACGTACTAAGTCTTCATTGGACAGAACAGTATACTATAATACCCGTAGAAATTACAAGAAGCTTTTAACCACCAAAGAAAAATAATTCAAAAGAAAAAGCAGAGAGGAACTTCTAAACAGTATAAATGATTCTGCAAAGTTTTGGAGACACATAAAGAAATTCTCAAGAAAAACATCGGAGATAGGCAATATAGCTATGGAACAATGGGTTGAACATTTTGAAGGGCTCTTTGGTGATGGGGGAGGTGAACAGGAGGAAGTCACTGGCAGCAGTGCAAGTTTATCTGACTCAGTGGACATTCGCAGGATGTGATAGAATTGAATTCAGATATCAATGAGGAAGAAATTGTTACGGCCATTAAACATCTGAAACATAACAAAGCTGCTGTTCTCAATGGGATTATCCCTGAAATTTTTAAGTCAGTAGTTAATCATAGAAGAATAATATCCTTTCTTGTCCATCTGTTTAACAAGATTTTTTCTTCTGTACTCTATCCAGAATCTTGGACAGAAGCTATCATCCACCCCATTCATAAGAAAGGAACCATCCACAATCCAGACAATTATAGAGGCATCTCATTATTAAATATATGCAGTAAACTCCTAAGCTATATAATTAATAAACGATTATCAGCTTTCATAGAAAACAGAAATATTCTTGGTGAAATACAGGCAGGTTTTCGAAAAGATCACTCCACAGTAGATCATATTTTCACATTATTTGCAATTATCCAAAGACAACTCCTAAGAAACAGAAAATTGTATGTCGCTTTTATCGATTTCAAAAAGGCTTTTGACCTTATTTCTCTTAGCAAACTTTGGCCGACCTTGCAAAAAAATGGTGAAAATGGAAATATTTTGAAAATATTACAGAGCATGTACGCAACTGTTAAAGTCCGGATTCGTTATGGGAGCAAGATATCAGAAGCCATATCTTGCTTCAAAGGCTTAAAACAAGGCGAAATAACCAGCCCTCTCTTATTTTCATTGTTCATCAAGGAGTTGGCCCAAGAAGTTATCAAAAACGGTAAACACAGTGTTCAGCTTTAACCTGATACACTAGAAATGTTCATTTTGTTGTTTGCTGACGACATCGTTTTAATATGGACAGTGTTGCAGGGTTACAAAACCAGCTAAAGGTTCTTGCTAATCAGTCACAAAAGCTAGATTTGCATGTAAATCTTGATAAATCGAATATCGTCATATTCAGAAATGGTGGGCATGTGGCTAAGAAAGAGATTTGGTTTGACAAGGAAAATGAAATAGCTATCATAAATTCCTATAAATACCTGGGCTTATTCCTTTCAGCTAAATTGGCGTACAGTAAAGCAGTAGTGAACTCTCATGTAAAGCAAGAAAAGGGGTAATTAACATCTTCAGAACTCTATGGAAACTGGGAGATTTTTCAACAGAGATTTTTGTCAAACTGTTTGACTCACAAATTAAACCAATTTTGTTGTATGGAGCAGAAATATGGGGCCTGTCTCAACAGAAAGCAGTGGAGAATGTCCACACATTTGCTCTTTAAAAAATGTTAAATGTAAGCCCCCGAACTCCAAATGACATGGTTTACAGTGAAACAGGTCATTACCCATTACATATTTCTAGTTATGTATGTACAATCCGATATTGGCTGTGGATGACCGAACTAGAAGAATCCAGACTCCCCTGAAAGGCCTACAACATGCTTTTGTCTCTCCATAATGATGGTAAAATGTGTTGGGTATCACATATTTGTAAAATGTTATAGGAGACTGGTTTCGGCTTTGTATGGGAAAACCAAGGTGTCAGTCACTAATCATAAAGCTTTCTTAAGCCAGCTTAAGCAAAGATTGATCGATTGCTTCTATCAAAAGTGGAATGAACATATTAACAATAGCACAAGATTCAGTGTATATCATACATTTAAATTATCTGTATCTTTGGAAACGTACTTTTCCTTGGTGCCTAATAAGCATATCTGTGACATTTTGATCAGATTTAGACTAGGAATATCAGACCTACAGACGCACAGAAAACGCTACACAGCCGTTTCTGACCAAAATCTTCAGTGTTCATTTTGTCATAGTGCTATAGAAACAGAAATCCACTTTCTTTTTCACTGCAGTTTTCTCAGTGACTTACCACTGAAATTTATCCCCAAAAAATATAGTATGTATCCTTCGCTAACTTCATTTCAAAGATTAATGCAAGATGATACGTGTGTCCATGATCTTGGCAGATATGTTTATCATGCCAACAAACGCTGCTAATGTCATTAGGAAACCCACTGTTGATTCCTTTGATTTACTGCTGTTTCCTTTACAATGTGTTTTTTCTACTGTAATGCCATATTCAACACATCCATTCATTCCTGATTGCCCACATATTTGTAAGGGGCTGTATGGCCTATACAATTAAATTTTTGAGTTCTTGAGTTCACTGTGTATAATTGTGAATGCTTTACTTGTATATCGCTATTGTGTTATTGAAAAATGACTTATGTGGTTTGTTTTCCTTTATTTTATGGAGGTTTTGCTTTATTTGATTCTGTTTTGGTTTGGGTTTGGGGTTGTTGTTGTTTGTTGTTGTTGTTGTTGTTGAGGGGAACTACTCGGTGTCACCTCTCCCCTTGTTTTTGCTGCTTTTGTTTTGCTCTTGGTTCTTGCTATTTTTTTGGTTGTTTCTGTGTTTTCTGTTTTGCTTTCTTACTTGTTACTACTTTTTTTTTTCTCTTCGGTAATTTTTGTGTAGTTTTTTCCCATATACTGTGTAAGTGTATTGCTATAGGCTTTATTTTATTATCATATATATCCTTAAGGGCGGGGACTGGATGTAAAAAAGCACATGGGTGCTTATTCATTATTCTCGAAATAAAAGAATTTGTCATTGTCATTGTCTCTGGGAGGGGGGGGGGGGGAGGGGTATGGGAAGGAGGGGTAGGGGGGGGCGTGGAGGGGGGGTTTATCACGTGTTTTTGAAGTGCTTCTGAAAATAATCAAATATTGCTAAATTGGTGCTTGGACTTAACTTCTTATGTGCAAGTAAGCCAATTCTTTTTTTCATGGTTCTGAGATGTGGGGATTTCATAGACTAAGCAATATTGAAAAGATACATTCTTGTGCTTTCCAACGTTTTCATATACATACCAGTCTTAAGGCACTAAATAATTTTGTTTATGGAGGAATATGACTATATCCATTATTGATAAATAATGCAGTCAGGAGTATTCAATACTGATTTACACATTTAATAGTGGGCGTTAATAGACTTCTAAAGCAAGCATATTTAATACTTATTATAGATGAATATAGTAAAACATGTTGGTTATGTTAGTTATCTTTAAAATACTTGAACCTTGGCTGCAACAAAGGAGTCCGTTGTGAGCCAACTTTTATAATTATTTGGATAAGCAAAGAAGGAAAGGAATGGGTTTGTCTGGTCAACATTCAACATTCAACATTATAATCTAACTAGAATGCAAACTGAATTTTGAAAACATTGATGTACTTTACATCATTTTTGTAGAAGAACTTTTAAGAGGAATACTGACTACATGCATAAGCTATGTAATGAATTTTAGACCAGCATAAATTGTATTCTTCATGATAATCTAAGGGGTAAATATTTGAACCTTTACGATCAACCATATTAACATTTGCTGGAATAGATTCTGTTCTAGCTAGTCACAATCTGAGTTTAGATCTTTTTGATGCCTTGAAAATGGGGCAGTTGTTTAAAGTAGGTCATTTGTCACATATATTTCTGAAGGACCAATATTCAAATTTGTCATGTTTTCTGCAGTCACCACAAGTGTCATCTTGTAAATCTGGGGGAGTTTCCCATGGCTTTGTTTTGCAATATTTGGTTTGACCCCATTCTAGGGGCCTAGAAGCCTGAAGAATAATCATGGGTTCATTACTTTTCTCATTATTGTGTGTGTGTGTGGGGGGGGGGGGGGTTCTTTATGGATCTTGAGATTTGTATTGTCTCTTTTGAGATATTAGTGTTTTTGTCTATCTCTTTAGGTCGTTTTGAGATGTTTGTGTTTTTCCTATTTTAGCATATTTGTTTTGTCTGTTGGTTTGGAATATTTGCAGTTTGTCTGTTTTAGGATGTTTGTGCTTTGTATATTTTGGGGGATATTCGTGTTTTGTCTTTTTGTTTTCGGTTGTTTGTGTTTTGCCTTTTTTGTGTGCTTTGACTGTTTGGTTTACAACATTAATTTTGTGTTTTGTCTCCATGTTCTTGGTGTTTTGTCAGTATGTTTTAAAAATATTTTGGTTTCTTGTTCTCTTTTGGGATACTGGTGTTTTGTCTCATTCTTTTTATTTATTTCTTGGGATTTTTGTATTTTGTTTGTATGTTTTGGGGGGTATTTGTGTTTTGTCTGGTTTTGGGGGGATATTTGTGTTTTGTCTGTATTTTGTGGAAGGAGGGAATATTTGCATTTTGTCTGTATGTTTGGAATATATTTATGTTTTGTCTGTATTTTGGGGGGATATTTGCGTTTTGTCTGTATGTCTGTGGGATATTTATGTTTTGTCTTTTTTTGGGAGGATATTTATTTTGTTCTGTATGTTTGGAGGATATTTGTTTTGTTCTGTATGTTTGGAGGATATTTGTTTTGTCTGTATTTTGGAGGGGTATTTGCATTTTGTCTGTATGTTCGGGGTATATTTATGTTTTGTGTGTGTTTTATGGGGATATTTGTGTTTTGTCTTGTATGTTGGAGGATATTTGTGTTTTGTCTATGTTTTTTATATTTGTATTTTGTCTGTATTTCGGGGGATATTTGGGTTTTGTCTTTGTTTTAGCGGAATATTTGAGTTTTGTCTGTATGATTTTTGGGATATTTTTAGATTATTTGTTTTTAGAATATTTGTGTTTTGTTTGTTTAAGTTTTTTGTCGGTATATTTAGGGGATATTTGTGTTTTTCCGTGTAAGTTCTTGGGATATCTGTTTCAGTCTGTTCCCAAACAGGATATTTGTGTTTTGTCTGTTTTTAGGATATTTGTGTTTTGTCTGTTTTGCGAATTGGGTGCTTTTCTTTCTCATGGAGAAGTGAGATATGCAATGTTTTCGTTTTTTCATTTACTAAAAAATTTCCACGTTTCGTGGTTTGTTTTTTGGGTTTTTTTTATCAAATCGAAACGGACTGTTTAAAAAATCAAACCGACAGTTAAATAGTAGAAGAAAAAGAGTCCTTTCATGTAATCCCGAATAATCCAGCAAGTTTAACTCAGTGACCAAAAATCAGTAAGGATGATTCCGATGCAAATGATGCTATTAACAAGCAGAGCCGACTCTTTAATGCGACGATTCTTTTTGAGAGGGATCTGTTTTCCTTAATGTGACGATGGTTTGGACTGAAAGAGGAGGGATCGACATAAGAGGGGAAAAAATCATTACTACTCCCTCCCCCCCTCCCCGACTCCCCCCCACCCCCACCCTCCCAAAATATATAATACAACGTTTTGAACCGTTTAAAATGTTGTATGGGTTTTCTTCTGCACATCTCTTCCATCCCTTCGGATGAGACTACAAACCGAGGCCTCGTGTGCGAACGCATGCAGAACATCTTGCGCACACGTTAAAATCAAGTTCCGCTTTTCGTAAGAGTAGGCCATTGTGTGCCAGTAGGAACAGATGACAAAATTTACAAAACCGCATACACACCGGGACTAGATGTAAAAATAAAAATAAAAGCACATGAGTGCTTAGTACATTATCTTCAATATAAAAGAATAAAATAAAAAATTTTAAAATTTTAAAATTGCACAAAATTGCGTGCGCACGTGAATGCAAGCTTTCGCTGTGTGTGTGTGTGTGTGTGTGTGTGTGTGTGTGTGTGTGTGTGTGTGTGTGTGTGTGTGTGTGTGTGTGTGTGTGAGTGGGTGTAAATGTGCCTCTATGAGTGCTGTGTTTATTCATGTGTGTGTTTGTGCACCCATGCAGGTGTACGTGCATATGTTCGCGTGTAGAGTGAGGCTGTCGGGCATGGTAAGAGCTAGCTGGGTGCGATCTGCATGAGAACAGCGGGCATGCAAAGGCAATGTCTCCTTTGTTGCAGTATTTCGGACAAGTGTGCGTGTGTGTGTGTGTGTGTGTGTGTTGTGGTGAGTGGGGGGGCAATGGGCCACAAAACATGAACCGGCACTGCCCTAACCTGTCTCATCAGGGAGTTAGTTGATCTTTGCAAATCGAAATTGTTCCAATGTGACAAAACACGACGTTGCAAAAACAAATTAAACAGACTTCAATGTAGGGAGGTCAGGGGGCTCTTTGTTGTTTTGCTTTTTGTTTTTGCTGGGGTTTTTTTTTTTTTTTGGGGGGGGGGGGGGGTTGCTGCCTCATCTTCTGTACCTTCCTGCTGTTCCCACTCCGCTCATTCCAATTTCCCCGCCACAGCCATACCCAGATTTGCCATGTCTCATCCTCAGGGTCGGAAGTCCACAGGGAGCCCATCACTATAAGGCCGCCGTGGGGCCACCAGCCAGAGGGGCCCTGCACTGCTGCTGGGTCACTTTG
Organism: Rapana venosa; assembly: GCA_028751875.1. Lineage (NCBI taxonomy): Eukaryota > Metazoa > Mollusca > Gastropoda > Neogastropoda > Muricidae > Rapana > Rapana venosa. The sequence continues at coordinate 65,674,143 of CM054134.1, read as the reverse complement.
GTGGTGTTCAGTGGTGCCTGTTCTGAGCTAACATACGCAGGACACCACCTACTAAACCCCCTCCTAACAACAGTATTAGCTCAGTCGCGGAGCCAGACAGTGTGAGTTGCCCACCAGAGGTGGCAACCACCACAACGTCCATCCAACGACCGTCTCCCGCGAACCTCTAACCCCAAAGGCTTTGACACAAACTCACCTCAGGCACATATATGGAGAAATCAATCTGAGGTCACCATGAGAGCAGAGCAAACTGGGACCACCGAATCAGAGGCAATTTTTTTTTTATTGCATGATGATCAATGACAATGAGGATGACGTAATGATGCTGCTGTGGAAGTGCATATGCTTTGAGACTACTTAATAGGGATGTACTCTACGCTTACTATCATAATAAGTATAATAAGTATCTAGGGGTCATTATTGACAACACTCTCTGTGCAAACATTCATCACCCAGACCTGCCAGTCCTGCTTCTATCAATTACGGCGTATTAGTGCCATTCGAAAGTACTTGTCCACAGACGAAACATCAAAACTCGTGGCATCTCTCATTCTTTCACATCTGGACTATTGCAATTCTCTTTTGGCTGGTCTGCCAGCATCATCTATCCACTCCCTTCAACGTATCCAAAACTCTGCAGCTCGACTAGTCCTCAGAAAGAAAAAATCTGAGCACATTACCCCTCTCTTGCGATCTCTCCACTGGCTGCCTGTGCCACAAAGAATAAACTATAAGATCAGTACTCTCTGTTACAAATGTCTCCACAAAACAGCACCCTCCTACCTCTGTGAATGTCTCCACCTGTACACCCCTTCTCGTTCCCTACGCTCTGCTGCAGATTCCTTGTGCTTACAAACACCTAGATTCAACCAGTCCACTGATGGCCGTCGCTCTTTCTCTGTTTCTGGTCCATCGATTTGGAATGGCCTCCCTCTCTTCGCCAAAGGCCTTCTTGTGACTTTTAAATCTGGCCTCAAGACATATTTGTTTCAAACCTACGATTTTCCTCTCCTGTTTCATTTCATAGCTATCCCTGCTTTTCAACAGCCAAAAATTTCATCACCCTGCCAAAGTGTATAACGTGTGTGTGTGTGTGTGTGTGTGTGTGTGTACATTTGGACTTGTTAGAACTATTACTTGCTATTGGTTGCATGACTGTGTAAGAATGAGTTGAGTGCAAGCGCTTTGATTTGTCTGTGCAAGATACAGGCTATATAAATTCCATTTATTGTTATTGTTATAATATATCCCGGCGTCAACCAGGCCCGAGAGATACAGACACCTGCAGTGTTGGTCAGGTAATTTGAGTAACACTCTCAAACTCGCATCCGTTAAGTGGATGAAGCTCGACTGTGTGGTCCCAGTCTTCCCACTGAGCCCACAGAACACTCACTCTGGGTAGGAGCCGGCTGGAGTCCGAAAAATCCCTATGACTCATGGGAATCGAACCCGCGACCTTCCAGTCCGTAACCCAAGGCGCTAACCACTGCGCTATGGCGGCTGGTTTATTTGGGTTTTTGAGAGGTGCTTACGTAGGTCCTTAAATTTTCATTCACTGCATGTTCTGCTGCCCACAAGAGGACGTGGCCGCCACTGCTGATTGGTTTCATGATGGATCTTACGTTAGTTGTAGGTTAGCAGGACTAAAGTGGTTCTTGTTGACAACTGTAATATATTTTACATATTCCACACGCACGTACTCGGGCGTACGTGCATGCGTGTGCGTGTGCGTGTGTGTGTGCATGCATGCGTGCTTGTGTGCGGTGCGTGTGTGCGTGCTTGCGCATATGTTTGTGTGTGTGTGTGTGCGCACGCGCGCGCGCACGTGTGGGTTTGGGTGTGTGTGCGTGCGTACGTGCGTTCGTGCGTGCGTGTGTGTTTGTGTATGTGGTGTGCGTGTTTTTTATTTTATATTTATTTTATTCTTTTATATTTTATTCTTTTATATTGAGGATGATGGAATAAGCACTTATGTGCTTGTTTACATCCAGTCCCCGTGTGTATGCGGTTTTTAAAATTCTGTCATCTATTCCCACCGGCACACTATAGCCTTTTCTTACGAAAAGCGGAACAGGATTTAACGTGCGCGCAAGCTGTTCTGCGTGTGTTCGCACACGGTACCTCGGTTTATAGTCTCATCTGAATGACTTGGTGTGTGTGTGTGTGTGTGTGATCATTTTCAATATCGTTATCTTTTACTGATCTACCGGCACATGAAATGACGTGCGTTGTTTTTACATTAGCCTGTGCTATTCACGTGCTACATTGTTACAGTCCCACAGGAACACATGTCATCTTCGAAAAACATGGAGCTTCATTTTCATTTCTGGTTTCGTCCACCTGACTCTGGTAAACAATGACCAAGCTCATTCCAGCCAGGACATAGTAACAAATATCTGGGTTGGCGGGGATGACATAGTAACAGATATCTTGGTTGGCGGAGATGGTATAGTTGGTAAAAGATATCTGGGTTGATGGTGATAACATAGTAACATAGATCTGGGTTGGCGGAATTGACATAAAGAAAAAGAGATCTGGGATGGTGGTGGTGACATAGGAGATCTGGGTTGGCAGTGATGACATAGTAACAGAGATCTGGGTTGGCGGTGAAAGCATAGTAACAGAGATCTGGGTTGGCAGTGATGACATAGTAACAGAGATCTGGGTTGGCAGTGATGACATAGTAACAGAGATCTGGGTTGGCAGTGATAACATTGTAACAGAGATCTGGGTTGGCAGTGATGACATAGTAACAGAGATCTGGGTTGGCAGTGATGACATAGTAACAGAGATCTGGGTTGGCGGTAATGACATAGTTAGAACAGAGATCTTAGTTGGCGGAGATGACATAGTAACAGAGATCTGGGTTGGCGGTGATGACATAGTAACAGAGATCTGGGTTGGCAGTGATGACATAGTAACAGAGATATGGGTTGGCGGTAATGACATAGTTAGAACAGAGATCTGGGTTGGCAGTGATGACATAGTAACAGAGATCTGGGTTGGTGGTGATGACATATTTACAGATATCTTGGTTGGCGGGGATGACATAGAACAGAGATCTTGTTTGGCGGAGATGACATAGTGACAGAGATATGGATTGGTAGCGATGACATGGTGACAAATATCTTGGTTGGCGGAAACGACATAGTAAATGATTATCTGGGATGGCGGAGATGATATAGTGAGAGATCTGGGTTTGCAGAGATGACAAAAGGCATAGAGATAAGGGTTGCTGTATGGGTGCATCATGAAAGAGAGGGATTTCTAGAATAGAACAGTTGGTGTGTAGGGCGTCCCCATTCATCTGTTGAGGGTCATCGGCAGTATTCCTGAGAAAGGGATTCTTTTATTTTTATTTTATTTTATTCTTTTATATCGAGGATAATGGAATAAGCACTTGTGTGCTTTTTTACATCCAGTCCCCATGTGTATGCGGTTTTTTAAGTTTTGTCATCTGTTCCCACCAGCACAACAATGACCTGCTCTTACGAAAAGCGGAACAGGATTTAACGTGTGAGCAAGATGTTCTGCGTGCGTTCGCATACCGGGCCTCGGTTTATAGTCTCATCCGAAGGACTTTTGGGGAGAGTGGAGTCTGCACTGATGTTAACTCCAGAGGAAAATATCCCCTTGAACGGGACTCGAACCCGGGTCATCAGATTGCGAGCGCAATGTTCTAACCACTAGGCTTTCCTGTCCCCCAGCTGGTGGGGGGGGGGGGGGGGGGGGGCACTTCTTTGAGGTTAAGATTCGTTCTGACTCCATTGCAAGGCAGACCGGCTTGCTTGCAGGACGTCCTTTGTCACTTATTCATTAGCTGGAATGATAATGGGCTGTTTCCACTGTATTGGCAGAACAACTGCGGTCCAACATTGATTCAACAGTTTCTGAAGTTAGCCAGTACGTATATCAGCATCTCACTAGAAACTGCATCTCTTTTCTTTCTTTTTTTTTCTTCGGCTAGAGCTTCAAACTTTACGAATGCTAAGAATTTTACGTATGCGACCGCTTTTGTCAATCATTAAGTAGCCCGCATTCCGACTTCAGTGTGCATGCATTCTTTTTACGCATTGTTTGTCGTGCATTCTAAGACTTATCGGCATGAATGGACTACTCGTCCGAAAAGAAAAATGTGAGTATATGATGTTCTACGTGACTTTCGAACTAATTAATGTTAACTTAATGGCCCGCAACTGCAACGCTCAAAATACTAAGCTATTCCTCCCCCACCCACCACCCATCCCGGGAAAAAAAAAAACCTGCATCTAATCGGACTGATATTTTCTTATTAGAAAGAGACAGTAAGACATCTCTTACTTCGTCCAGTGAAACAATAGCATTGAAATGATTAAGACAGTGGATCATCTCATTGTTTTACTTTTCTCTTCTGTTCTGTAGTTCTGTACTTGCACATTAATTTTCTGAATACATGTATGCAACCGCCTCTGCCTTTTCTGCATTCGATCAGATTGTTTTTTATTCTCCAGTTTCATTGGTTAGTTAGGTAAACTGACATATTTTTCATTTCATGAAACTTTCCCCAAACATTTACAGATTTTTATGATTGCACAAAATAGCGCCCGTAGTTGTCTCCTACAAGGATTTTTCGCTTGTTTGTTTTGCATTGTTTTCTGCCTTTGTTTTCTTTTTTAAATGAATTAATACATTAAAATTAATTAATCCATTCATTAATTCATTCTTTACCGCTTCCTCACAAACTAGTGTCCACCAGATCCACAGATTCCCTGTTTATTTGCTTTTAGTTTATTGATTTTGGGAGAGATAAAGTGGCACCATGAGAGAGAGTATGTGTGTTTGTGTGCGCGCGCGCACGTGTGTGTGTATGTGTGAATTTCAATATGGCTTATCATTTCATCTTGATTCCTAAAAGGAAAATTTTAATAGCAGGACTTAACTTCTATGCCCTGGGGAGTTCATCAGGCCCGCTTCTTGGCAAAATCGCTAAGCTTTTTTATTTTTTTTATTTTGCTGCCTCATCTTGTAATCTTCGTCCCATTCAACGCCCTCACTCCGCTTTCCCCACCCCATACATACCTAGGTTTGTCATATTCCATGCTCAGATGGAGCTCATCATTTTTAAGCCACCAAGAAAAGCCCTGCTCTGCTGCTGGATCATTTCAATGGTGTTCAGTGCTGCCTGTTCTGAGCCAACAGACACAGAAAATCACATACTAAGCCTCCAACTGACGACAGTAACAGCTCAGTCGCGGAACTGGACTGAGACTCCACTATACCACAACGTCCTTCCAATGATTTTCCCCTATAAAACTCCGACCCCTTCTTCCATAAAACTCCGATGCCTTCTTCAACAAAATACCTCCATTTTTCCATAAAACTACGACCCCTTCTTCCATAAAACTCCGACCCCTAAGTTCTCAACACCAAGATACCACAGAAAGGCAGGTGTATGGGAAACTAAAACTGGGGTCACCATGGCCCTAGCACCTAGGGCCTGCCACCAGATTAGAGAAGGAAAATATACTGATGATGCTATGGAGGTGTGTCAGCTGCGAGACTTCACTTTACCCTTCCCTGTTATGATCTCTCCTGGCAATGGACATTTTACTTTCTATGAGGTCTGGATGAAGGTTCTTCAGATGAGTTTCACAATATGAACAAATAGGGAAAAGACCAAGGCTATGCGCTAGTGAAGACCTATTTTTTCTCGCATTAGTCACATGACTAACAACACAAAGAGATAGAGACAGAGACAGAGAGAGAGAGAATTGATTTGAATTGAATGTTATTTCTGTTAAGCTATACATCCATCACATGAACTGGAGACAGTTGACCATTTCAAGTACCTTGGAGCCATCATAAGTGAGGAGGGATCGAAGACCGAAATCCTAGCAAGAGCGGCACAAACAGAAGCAGCAATGGCAAGACTGAAGACCATATGGAGAGACAGAAACATCCCTCTCGGAACCAAGGTAAAGTTACCAAACGCGCTAGTCACCTCAATCATGCTTTACGCATGTGAGGCATGAACACTGAACGCAGACCTACAAAGGAGGATCCAAGCAGTAGAAATGAGATGCCTCAGAAGGCTCCTTAGCATCTCATACAAGGACCATGTCACCAACAATGAAGTCCGCAGAATGATCACTCAACAAGTGCGGGACTATGAAGACCTACTAAAAAAAAAAAGTATGTTCTTTCGAGCCAGAAGGCCCATAGAGCCGGAGCTTATCCCGGTTTTTGTAGCGTTAAGCGAACTGATGGTTTTTCACCACCCCTGTGACAGGACGCTAGTCTGTCGCCAGATACTTCCCCAGCAGAGCTGGTACCCACTTGTACACCTGGGTGGAGTGAGGAAAATAGGAGTAAAGTATCTTTCCCAAGGACACAACACCGAGCCTAGCGGGGATCGAACCCGCGACCTCTGGATCACGAGTTGACCGCCTAAACCACTCGACCACGGTGCATGAAGACCTACTGACCACGCGAAAAAGAGGAAACTCAGATGGTATGGGCACGTAACACGCTCAGAAGGACTTTCAAAGACCATCCTGCAAGGAACAGTCCAGGGGAAGAGAAGACGGGGCAGACAGAGGAGAAAGTGGGCCGACCACAGGGAAGGACTTCAGTGTCACCCAGGCACTCGCCCACGACCGCGCTAAGTGGAGCCAGCTGGTCCACCATTCGTCCACTATGCAGCGCCCCTACGACCCTGGCGGGTTACGGGACCAGTGAAGTGAAGTGAAGATACATCCATACAGCAAGCCCCGGTATTACATATGCTTCAAGGCAATGTCTACCATTGAACATGGATACCACAGCAATGGCAATGCCTGATTTATTAATGAAGTTATATGACCGTATTTCAAAGAGCAAACTGTCACTGAAACACACCCAATGATCCAGTCACATTCAGCCAAGGTAGAAATAGATGATGTCATGAAGAGGTGTAAGTGTCCCAAAGCACTTTGCATGTGCTTCTGTCTCTGCCTTCTTGGTGTTATGGATATGCTTTCTGTCCTCAAGTTGGCGAGGCTGACACATTCTTCATCTAACATATTATTCTTTTCCTGTTTGATGTACCAATACACCCAGCCCCCAGACTGCTCATCACAGGAATCTCCATCATGATGTCATCCAGTCGCACAGAAGAACATCAGCATCATCTGATCTGATGGTGGATCGGTGGTCTATGGTGGATCGGTGGTCTAGAGGTAACGCGCCTGTCTAGAAAGCGAAAAGTCCGGGTCTGAAGTGTGCGGCGGTTCGTACCCCGTTTGGACCGGAAAATTTTCCCCCATCCATTAGACCATGAGTGGTGGTCTGGGCGCTAGTCTTTCGGATGAGACGATAAACCGAGGTCCCGTGTGTTACACGTAATTATTTAGCACACGTAAAAAAAACCACGGCAACAAGAGAGTTGTCCCTGGCAAAATTCTTAGAAAAAGCCACTCTGATAGGGAAACAAATACAGCTGCAGAAAAAAAACCAAAAAAAACAAAGGGTGAAAGGGTGGCGCAGCGCTAAGTGGCGACGCGTTCTCCCGCTCTCCCCGGGGAGAGCAGCCCGAATTTCACGGAGAGAAATCTGCCATGACTTAAAGTGGTATGAAATAAAATCTGAGCGCTTTGATTTGTTGCTTTACAAGATTCAGCGCTATATAAATTCCATACATTATTATTATTATTATTATTATTATTATTATTATTATTATTATTATTATTATCTGTGCAACACAACTTTTCTGAACAGTTTCTTTTTGTCTTTTCTTCGCAGATGCAGACCATTTCTGCACAGAACAATCAGTCAGTGTTGCCACAAATTTTTTCACTGCACTGCACAGCGATCTCACTGTCTATAGGAGAATCAGGTTCTATGTGCAGTGGTAGTAGGCTTACTTCACACTCGCTGTCCCTGTCACTGTGGTCCAGGTGTGGAAGCATGTTGAACAACAACATCCTGCGTACTGTGCAGTGTATCGGACATAGTTTTCATCAGGAGTTCTATCACCTTGTTCTCTGGCCTGTTCCAGCTGTTGTTGCTGCTGTTGCTGCTGCTTCGCTCTTTGCTGGTCACACTGTATCTGGCTGGGAGGTTTCCATCTGTAATACTGAACTTGGGTGGGTTGATTCAGCATAGTTTCAGCCATGTTTGTTGACATTTGACTGGCTGGCTTGAACCTCAACAGCTGGAGAGAGTGTTTTTTGACAGAACGCTGGGAGACCAGTAACTGGCATGTTAACAGCTGTTCAGGCAGTAGATTTAAAGCTGAACTTTTAAAGATTTTTTTTTTACATTTTAGTTACATTGCTCTCTCTCTCTCTCTCTCTCTCTCTCTCTCTCTCTCTCTCTCTCTCTCTCTCTCTCTCTCTCTCTCTCTCTCTGTTTCTGTCTCTGTCTGTCTGTATATCTGTCTGTCTGTCTGTCTGTCTTAATAATAATAATAATAATAATAATAATAATAATAATAATAATAATAATAATAATAATAATAATAATGTATGGAACTTATATAGATTCAGCGCTATATAAATTCCAAACATTATTATTATTATTATTTTTATTATTATTATTATTATATTATTATTATTAACAATAAATTCGTTGTATTTCATGCAGAACAAGTGAAAGACGTCTTGTCAGCTGTCTCTCTAGTCTTACGAGAGAGAGAGAGAGAGAGAGAGAGAGAGAGAGAGAGAGAGAGAGAGAGAGAGAGAGAGAGAGAGAGAGAGAGAAGAGAGAGAGAGAGAGAGAGAGAGAGACAGACAGACAGACAGACAGACAAACAGACAGACAGATAGACAGACAGACAGAAGAAGATAGACAGACAGACAGAGAGAGAGAGAAGAGAGAGAGAGAGAGGAGAGAGAGAGAGAGAGAAAGAGAGAGAGAGAGAGAGAGAGCAATGTAACCAAAACGTTAAAAAAATTGTCTTTAAAAGTTCAGCTTTAAATGTACTGCCTGAACAGCTGCAGCAAGATAGCACTGGTGTAGATCTAAACATGGAATCAGTCCTGGAATCATGGAGTCACAGATCTGATTTAATTTCAGCTGAAGGCCGAATTCATGGAAAATGCCTTGGATGCATACTGAAGACATAGCTACTGATGAAGGATTAGATTGACGTAGAGTGGATCTTCGAAAATCTATGTCTAAAACAATGAAAACCGTTTTTCTGCAGACAATTCTGTTCTGTTATTTTGCTGTTTTGTTATTCTGTGCGTTCTTTCTTTCTGCAGAAAGTCCTTGCCTTCTTTATCAGCAAAATGGTGTAGTTGTATTGTGAGATGATCACCTGTGGCTAGGGAGTTTTACGGTGGCAGCAGCGTTGTTCTCGTTTTTGTGTGTGAACTTTTTGTTAATTATAGAGACCTATGCACCGTTATTTCCTCCTAACTGGGCCGTTGTCAACCGTTAGGTTTCCATATTCGGACATAAAGGCATATTGACTCGTCAGGGACGATGGACTTAAATCTTTTTAAGAAACAGAATTTGTTTTGTCACGCGATGGCAAACATGTGATCACTCTTTTGAGCCACGTGATGTTCTGGTGCGCAGCCAAACTAGACAATGGATTTATCTCAGATGAGGTGAATAATAACTAATCGATACAAACGTGGAAATCAGGTTTGCCTGGACAGTTTTTGGAAGACAGGCTGCCGGGCTGGCAGCATTGATGCTGGTAACAGAAGCCTGGGAGGTTGTGACCAATGTGTGGAGTGTAATGGTGGCCAATGGGTGAGCGGTTATCACAAGAGTACGTTGCAGCACAGTTTTTGGTTTCTCCCATGGGTTGTCTTTGCGATATGGAGTTTCCTATGAAATCTCTGCAACAATCAAATGAATCAAAACAAAATAGTGTTTAACCGGCTGACAGTGGTTTAGCTGCTGCTAACTATTGAGAATGAAAAGTAGCAAAAAACCTTTTACTTGAATGAAGTGGTCATATTCCTACCACCTCCATCGCTGCGTGTCTTCAGCCAGCGAGGGCCAGGGAGCCAAAGTTGAATGCTCATGCTATTTTCTAAACCTTTTCATCACCTACTGACTGCAAAGCAAGTTCATAGGCAACAAAACATTTCACTTTGACTTTCCCGACCTGGTGGTTGTGAGAAGAACCAGCTGATAAGCTGTTTTGTTTGTTTGCTTACTTGAATGTTTGATTGTTTGTTTTGTTTTGTCTGTTTTGTTTGCTTGCTCATTTGTTTTTGGTTGGTTTGTTATATGATGCGCATTGTCAGGGGAAAAAATGTCGACTTTTTACAGAATAAAAGCGTGATTGTACTCTTTTACATGATTTTTTTTTTGCAGGAGAAAACAGGTATACTTCCAGACAGCCTGCCCCTTTCGATTTTTGTAGATGCTATCAAGACTTTGATTGACAACTCACGGATTTCCGTTTTCATTGCCCCTTGAACACTTTGCATCGTTGACTAATTGGCTGCTAGTTCACAACCATCAGGTCTTTCTGTGGACGAAATAGGGGAAGTCAAAGTCAAATGTTTTGTTGCCTCTGCCATCGCCGCCATAATGTTAACTTTTCTCTTTACTTCTGCTGTTCTTTCTGTGCACCTTTTACGTAAACCCTTACTATTCCCTTCTACTCACCTTGCATTTACAGAGACTTTCTTCCTCCTCCTCCTTCCGCTTGATATGACTGAAGATGTCATAGTTGGCTATTACATTCATGGATTTTTTTTTCTTGGGTGTGTGTGGGTTTTTTTAGGAATCTGGCTTTGGTTTTATCTCATTTTATGTGTTCTTTTGTGGTTCTCCCACATCGCGGTGACCACCCTGGGTTGACCTTTATGGTTCGCGGGGGAGTTGTTACAAGGAAGAACAGTAGAGTTGGTTTAAATTCTATTTTAATCTGTTGTACAGTTTCAATCTATGAATACAAAATATTATGAGGTCCCGATATGGCCTCTGTGGTCAGCTGGGCTATAAACAACGAGAATGGGTTGGATTGGATTGGATCTTACTTACACATTTTGTGGAAAAATCTCCTTCTATGGCACTTTTTCGGTATGGGGGTAGGAGTGGGATTGGGGGGGGGGGGTGTTGTCATTTTCTATTGTGTTTAATTCATGCTATTCTGATTTTTCTTATGTGTATATACTTCGCCTCAAATTTTACCGAGTGTGAACTCTTACTAGGTTGCTTTTTGTCGGGGGAGGGGGGGGGGGAGGGGGGGGCGGAGGGAGTCAAGATTTTCAAGGATTTTTTTCCTTTTTAAAATGGTTTTTATTTGTCTCTTTTTGGGGGGGAAGGGAGGAGGAAAGGGGGGATGGGAGGTGAAGGTGTTTGATTGCGTGTCATAATGTTTGAACTACTATTGAGTACTTTTTTGGTTTTTAAGTTGGGTTTGCTTTTGTTGTTGTTGTTGCCCTTCTTTTTGGAGATGGTGTTGTTTTCATTTTGGGAGCGTTTTATTTTTTGTCAAAAACTGTCTCGTGGCAAGCTTGTGTTAGGAGCAATACTTGGTGTCTTTGGCTTGACAGTATTCCTATCAGATGGTGTACTAATCCTTTTCAACAGCTTTCTTTCTTGTGTTCATAATAATAATAATCATATCTTGTTCCTCAACTAGCGCTCCGAAGATCACCAACGATGAGATTTTGTGTATGTGACCGTTTTCCCACCATTGAGGTGACCACATTCCGACTTAAGGAAAGATGTCTGAATACTACACCAGTGTGCATACTGTTTTTTGTGTTTTATTTTTTATTTTGTCATCTGTTGCTACCGGCAAATAATGGCCTGCTCTCCCGAACGGCAGAACGGGTTTCAGCGTGTGTGTGTGCAAGAAGTTTTGCGTGCGTTTGTATACGAGGCCTTGGTTTTGGTCTCATTCGAAGGACTTTTGGGGAGTGGAGTTCTAGAGGACAAATCCCCTATAACAGGTAGCCTATCTAGGTAGTGGCTCGAATTGTGCCGTCAGAACGCGAGCTCAAAACTTTACTAAATTTAGTATTTATTTATTTTTTTACTATTATTATCCTCCTCCTCCTCCTCCTCCTCATTATCATCATCATCATCATTCATTATTATTATTATTATTATTATTATTATTATTATTATTATTATCATTATTATTATTGTTGTTGTTGTTGTCGTCATCGTCATCATCATCATCAGTAGTAGTAGTAGTAGTAGTAGTAGTAGTAGTAGTAGTAGTAGTAGTAGTAGTAATTTATATAGACCTATATCTTGTAAAAACAAATCAAAGCGCTTGCATTCAACACATACAAATACAACCAATAACAATTAATAATCTTAACAAGCTCAAATGTGCATACACACACGCACGCACGCGCGCGCGCGCGCGAACACACACACACACACACAGAAGATCTTGCGCACACGTTAAATCCTGTTCCGCTTTTCGTAAGATAAGGCCATTGTGTGCTGGTGGGAACAGATGACAAAATTTACAAAACCGTATACACACGGGGACTAGATGTAAAAGGCACATAAGTGCTTAGTCCATTATCCTCGATATAAAAGAATAAAATAAAAATCAACACACACACGCGCGCGCGCGCGCACAAAGGTTATACACTTTGGTAGGGTGACGGGGATTTCCACTATTGAAGGGAAGGACAGATAATATGAGATAAAACAGAAGGGGCAAGTCTTAGGTTTGAAAATGGTATGTCTTGATGCTGGATGTAAGTGTTGTAAGTAGTCTTTTAGTAGTAGTAGTAGTATAGTAGTATAGTAGTAGTAGTAGTAGTAGTAGTAGTAGTAGTAGTAGTAGTAGTAGTAGTATATAATGAGAATTCATTGATTGATTGACTGATAGGAATTACTTAAAATCCAGTGGGAGGTGCTGCCCCAGAGAAGATCAAAGACAGGTAGTTAGGGAGGAGTCCCTGTGCCTCCATTGATCTCCCTGCATTGGTGTGTGCGGTGGGCAACGGGATTCAGCGACCTTCAGTTAACAGTTCTATGTGAAGAACAAGAAAAGAAGAAAAATACCTTTAAAGAATTATTTTTTGTACCTTCCTGTATTTTCTTTCTCATATTGTTTTTTCGACAATTGTCATAGAACTGATGTCACGCCTGCTCGCCCAAGTTTGCACTTTGATAATGTCTGCGTCTTTTCAAATCATCTGTCATGATCATTGGTTATCGGCACTTGTTTCCCTTCACTCCTTTACGTTAGTGATATAGATAGATAGATAGATAGATAGATAGATAGATAGATAGATAGATAGATAGATAGATAGATAGATAGATAGATAGATAGATAGATAGATAGATAGATAGATAGATAGATAGATAGATAGATAGATAGATATTTTTAATTAATTTTTTTATTTATTCTTTTATATCGAGGATAATGGAATAAGCACTTATGTGCTTTTTTACATCAGTCCCCGTGTGTATGCGGTTTTGTAAATTTTGTCATCTGTTCCCACCAGCATACAATGGCCTACTCTTACGAAAAGCGGAATAGGATGTAACGTGTGAGCAAGATGTTCTGCGTGCGTTCGCACACGGGGCCTAGGTTTATAGTCTCACCCGAAAGACTTTTGGGGAGAGTGGAGTCTGCACTGATGTTAACTCCAGGGGAAAATATCCCCTTGAACGGGATTCGAACACGGGTCATCAGATTGCGAGCGCAATGTTCTAACCACTAGGCTATCCCGTCACCCATAGACAGATAGATAGATATAGACAGAGATAGAGAGATAGGGAGATGGATATGCACACATATACACATACATACATACATACATACATATATACATACATATAGATATAGAGATAACATTTATGTTTTAAATGTTATAGAGATAACATTTTAGGAACGGGGTGACTTGATTGACACGACATTCTGACAGGGATCTGCGATAAGATCTGGCATCATGGACTCGGTCACTCATCATTACGTGTCACAAGAGGAGGAGACTTCAGCTTTGTCAGCAGTATCAAAGTGACGCTGATGATTATTCTTAGCATACTAAACCCCAATCAACAGCAGTGTCTGCAAAATGATGCTGAGGATCTTCCTTAACAGACTAAACTACAATCAGACGTCACCACACAATATCAGGCTAGATTCCGCAATATAAAAAAACCAACAACCATAAAACAGATCTCCAATGAAGTGCTATAAACAATCACAGCATCAGAGAACATTTTCCACATTTGTATTGACTTCCAGAAGGTATTCAAAAAGCGTGGCATGATGTGCTGAAGGCAACAATGAAGAAATGCAACTAGAGCCACAAGCTGATTTACACTGAAGCTATGGAGAAACAATCCACAACCAATTTTCAGCTTTCAACTATTTTCAAATCATCGTCTCCTCATGTGCATGTTGAAGCCAGAGTCATAAAATCTATTTATGTATCTGCCTTAGAGATAGATAGATAGATAGATAGATAGATAGATAGATAGATAGATAGATAGATAGATAGATAGATAGATAGATAGATAGATAGATAGATAGATAGATAGATAGATGAGACGAGATGCATGTGTGCACGCGCGCGCGCCGTTTGGACATACTTTTATTGGGCGGGGGTAGTGAGGTGCTGTTTTATGCCTGTTCATACCTGAAGGGCTGTGTTTATTGTTGACTATCATGACATAGAAAAATAACATGTCCTTCGTTTGTTTCTTCAGTTCTTTGTCGTTTGTTCGTTTGTTTGCTTGTCGTTCATTCATTCATTTGCTTGTTTGTTTGTTTGTTTACTTGCTTGCAAGTTGTTTGTTGGTTTGTTTGTTTATAGTTTGTTTGTTTGTCAAAGTATGGAAAAAAGTTATGAGTTTTAGAGATTGTTTTGTTAGCGTGTATAGCCTAGTAGGAAACCCTCTCTCCTCTCTCTCTCTCTCTCTTCTCTCTCTCTCTCTCTCTCTCTCTCTCTCTCTCATTCTCCTCTCTCTCTCTCTCTCTCTCTCTCTCTCTCTCTCTCTCCTTCTCTCTCTCTCTCTCTCTCTCTCAGTTTAATGCATAGTGTTTCCCGGTATGTCTTCCATTCAGCCAACAGACGAAAGAAATTATCATCTGAGCTTGTTATTTGATTAAACTTTGCTGAATGTTTACAAATGAGTTGGTGTAAACTTGACGATTACAGAGAATACGATGTCAATGTAATAACTTTTGGTTTATGAATAGAGCACCAAATAATCCTTGTCTTTAGTTTAGTCTTGTGACCATGTATGATGATAGCAGAAGATTTTTCTTTCTTCCCAGTATGAATAAATCAAGCTTTATCATAAAAACATCTTCATATCAACTGTTGTACGTCGAAATAGTCATTCTGATAGTAGTAACTTGATGATGATGGTGGGCGTAGTGGTTGCGGTGTTGATGGTGCTGGTGATATGTATGTTGAAGACGATGGTGGTGGTGATGTAGATGATGAGGACGTTGGTAGTGGTGATGTGGATGTTGAGGACGATGGTCATGTAGATGTTGAGGATGATAATGGTGTGATGTAGATATTGAGGATGATGGTGGTGTGATGTAGATTTCGAGTATGATGGTGGTGGTGATGTATATATTGAGTATGATGGTGGCGGTGATGTGGATGTTGAGTATGATAGTGGTGGTGATGTAGATGTTGAGTATGATGATGGTGGTGATGTGGATGTTCAAGATGATGATGCGTGATGATAATATAGAGGGTGAAGCTGATGAAGACAGTGATGTGGATTGTAAGATGATGGTGGCTGTAGTGATGTGGATGTTGAAGGTAATGGTGGTGGAAATGTAGATATTGAAAATGATGTTAATTGATGATGATGTATCGTGTGAAAAAGATGATGGAGGTGATGCGTATGGTGAAAATTATTGTGACGAAGATGATGTGGATATTGTACATGATGACGGCAATGGCGATGTAGAATTCAAAATTATTAAGGCGATGATGATGTAGATACTGAACCTGATAATAGAAAGGATGAGGGAGATGCTACAGGGTGGTGTGACGATGATACAGATATTGATGATGATAACAGTGATGTTGATGATTATGATGTAGATGCTCAGAAAGATGGTGGCAATGATGATGGAAATTCTGAAGCTGGTGTTAATGTAGATGCTGAAAGTGATGATGGTGATGATGGTGACAATGATGTGGATATTGAAGGTGACGATGGTAACGATGGTACAGATTTTGAGGATGATGGTGGTGATGGTGATTATGATGACAGATGTTTAAGATGACGATGGTGGCAATGATGTATATGTTGAAAATGTCAATGGAAGCGGTGGTGTGGATGATGAAGATAACGATCACGACAATAATGTAGATACTAAAGATGATGAGCGTGATGATGATAATTATACAGTTCAAAGAAGACGATGATAGTGTAGATAACGAGGAGGAAGATGTTTGTGATGATGACATAGATGATGAAAGTAATGATGGTTATGCTGATATTCTTGCTGCAGATGCTGCTATAGAAAAATGAAGATGCTGATAGCGATGGTGATGTAGATGCTGAAGAATATGATGGGGATGATGATAACTAGAAGACTAGAAGTGTGATTCTGTATGCTTGCAGAAGTGGGAATGCCAAATGGATATAACGCTTGCTGCTGTGATCTATACCTACCCCCTGCCCGAAACATGTTTTGTATAGTGGCCTAAGGCCGAAGTACAATAAAACTTTTCAGTGTTCAGTGTTCAGTGTTCTCTTTAGTTTAAGGGTTTTCTATGTAGGAGAGATTGTCCACCACCAGAGGAAGTGACTCATTACACATTGTTTACTTGTGTGACCAGAGCCATGGGACAGCTGCTGGCCCTTTTCTCTACGGCCCCCTTCTCCATTATCCCCCATCTCCTTCTCCTGACCGGCCACCACACCTACAGCCTGGCTCAGGGCACCAACAGCAGCCTCTTCTCCAGTGGCTCCAAAGGCCTCCTCCGCGCTGAGCACTGTCCGGGCATGGTGATGGCCTGGTCTGGCCGCTACCGCAGCAGTGGAACCAGAAGCCTGTTGGAATGTCTGACAGGCTGCGGTCCTGACGTCCGGTGTCTGGCCATTGTCTTTGACGGCGACAACAAGCAGTGTCACTTCTGTAACGACACGGCCCGTTTGGATTGCTCCAATATGGAGGAAGGGAGCTCGGCCATGAAATTTTACCAAACGGTAGGTAGGACGGGGGTGAGGGGGCCCTACAAATCCTTCCAATGACACTTAGAACTGATAAATGTATAATGACTAATAAACGCATACGAACAGATAAACGCATAACAACTCGTAAACGCATAATAATTGATAAACGTATAATAACTAATAACACATTATTATTGATAAACGCATAACATTTTGCACACACATTAAGAACTTGTATGTATGTATGTTTGTCCGTCGTGTCCGACGATGACCTCCAAAACAGCAAAGGAGGCAGCTGCTGTTTTGGAAACTGGGCAGAAATTTGATTATAGTGGAGATGCCTTGCCCACAGTACATCCCCACTCTCTCGGCCAAGTGGGCATAAGGAAAGTCAGCGTTGGAGATGTTCTCCAAAGGCCAACCAGCCCCCAGGGCAGCAGCACATAAGGACTGTGCAAGTCAAGCCTCCTAGTCAAGGAGTCATAGTTTGATCACTAAAGACTAAGCTGTAAAGTGGAATTCCATGAGTGGGAAAGCCACTGGTCATACAGCCTCTCACTTTGCTGTTGCCCCCAGCGTCAATGGTTTAATCAAGAACTGTGATAAAGCCCAGGTGCCGACTTGACCAGCTTTGTAAAAGAACAGGCAGTTGTGGCCTGTAGTATGGATGGCATGAGTATACCCAGCATGCAGTCTACACAGGGACGGGCTCCACAAGGTTCAAACTGCCGACATGCCCAAGACAAGAGTTCCTCAACGGTTAGTGCAGTGCCCAACGTCTCCTGACAGGGGATGAGGGGGAGAGGGTCGTTGGAAGTCGAGAGCTAGCTGTTTACCAGCTGGGCATCATCACAGTGCCCTGCTTGTGCTGTTCTTTGGTTTGCCTGTTTGTCATGAGAAGAAATTTTTTTAAAAGACAGCTTGAAAGAAAAAAGCACACCATTGACAACGTTGTCCAACTATGATCGACGTGAAGGATGCGAAGAGGTAAGGGGAAGGAATGAGCAGAATTCGATTATGTTGGTCTGCCGACCGTGTTTTATCGTCGTCTCCCTTATTAAAAAAAAATTGTAGTGTGAAAGATGACAATATTTGTGATTGTGATATTACAAATATATCCAACACCACTACAATTGATAAAAAGTAAATGAAACGAGCAGCTGCTGTTTGCTGCTGCTTCTGCTATTGCTGCTAGCTTCTGCTGTTGCGCTGCTTGTCTAGTGCTGGTATCGCTACTACTAGATGGTATGCTGATGTGCTGCTGATCCTACCACCAACTACTGCTGTTCATTGACAACAACTGCTACTGCCATTGCCAACAATGAATTCCAGATCCTTAACAAATCTGTTTAAACATTGTCTTGCAAAACAAAAAATAAGACACTATGGAAACAGTTTACAGGGGCTGCACTAGCGTTCAGTTACAGAAATGCAGGAATTTTCGAAGTGGGGGGAGGACCACTCACAAAAGTACTCCTCTGCCTTGACACATTGTGTCAACAGCTATCTACGTCGACAACCAAAACTGATAATATTATGATAAAGGTATGTCATCGTCAACCTTGGAGAACTTAAAGAAGTAAAAATAAGTATCAGGTGAAAAATGTTATTGGATTCGATTTGCACAAGTGATCCTGTGAGAAGGGAACAGCCAGGGCCAGTGGGTGTGCGGTTGTGCTGAGGCTACCAGCCATCCCTGTCAGCCCTAAACATTGGAGGTATTCCCCTCTTTCTCTGTGTGCCCTCTCACTCTCTCTCCTCGCTCTCTCCTCTCTCAGTCTCATCTCTCTCTCGCTCATCTCTCTCCTTTGCCCTTCATTGGAAGCATTCCATCTATTTCTGTGTCCACTCTCCGCTCGCTCTGCCTTACATTGGACAGCATTCCCTCTTTTCTCTGGTCCTTTCTCTCTCTCATCTCTCTCATCCATCATCGTCCTCTCTCTCTCTCTCATCTCTCTCTCTCTCCTACCCTAACATTGGAATCTTCCTCTCTTTCTCTGTGTCCGTGCTCTCTTCTCTCTCATCCTCTCTCACTCCTCATCTCGGAACTCCCTCTCTCTCATTCTCTCTCTCTCTCTCCATCCTCTCTCGTCATCTCTCTCTCTCTCTCTCTCCGCCCTACATTGGAAAAGCATTCCCATCTTTTCTCGGTGTTCCCCTCTCTCTCTGTCTCTGTCTCTCTCTCTCTCTCATCATCTCATCATTCTCAGATCTCGATCTCAGTCTCACTCTCTCTCTCTCTCTCTCTCTGCTCTCTGCCTACATTGGAGGCCTTCCTCTTTTCCTCCTGTGTCCCTCTCTCTCTCTCTCTCGCTCTCCTCCTCACTTCGGCTCCTCTCTCTCTCTATCGATCTATCTATCCTCTCTCTCTTCACTCTCTCTCTCTCTCTCTCCTCTCTGCCCTACATTGGAAGCCATTCCCTCTTTTTCCTCTATGTCCGCATCTCTCCTCTCGCTTCAACTCTCAATCTTCTCTCTCTATCCTCCTCTCTCTCTCTTCTCTCTCTCTCTCTCTCATCTATCTATTCCCCCTTTAAAAAATTTCCTAAACTCATCCCTCACTCTATCTCTCTGCTCTACATTGGAAGCATCCGCTCTTTTCTCTGTGGCCTCTCTCTCTCTCTGCCGACATTGGAAGCATTCACCTCTTTTCTCTGTGTCCTCTCTCTCTCTCTCACCTCTCTCCTCTATAAAACTCTCTCCTCTCACTCTCTCTCTCTATCTCTCTCTCTCTCTCCCCTACATTGAAGCATTCTCCATTTCTCTGTGTCCTCTCTCTCTCTACCCTACATTGGAAGCATTCTCTGTCTTTTCACTTGGCCTTGTCTCTCTCTCTCTCTCTCTCTCTCTCGCTCTCGCTCAATCTCTCGTCAGCTCGTATCTCTCTCTCATCTCTCTCTCCTCTCTCTCTCTCTCTCTCTCTCTCTCTCTGCCCTACATTGGAAGCATTCCCTCTTCTCTGTGTCCCCTCTCTCTCTTCTCTGTCTGTCTGTCTCTCTCTCTCTCTCTGCTCTCTCATCGTCTCTTCGCTCATCGCTCATCTCTCCTCTCTCTCTCTCTCTCTGCCCTACATTGAGGCATTCCATCTTTTTCTCTGTGTCCTCTCGCTCTCACTCAGCTCGCTCTCTCTCTCTCAGTCTATCTTATCCTCTCTCTCTCTCTTCTGCCTACATGGAAAGCATTCCCATCTTTTCTCTATGTCCCTCTCTCCATCTCTCTCCTCCTCGCTCTCTCTCGCACGCTCTAAATCTATCTATCATCTATCGCCCCCTCTCGTCTCTGCCCGAAACATTGAAGCATTCCCCACTTTTCTCTAATGTCCTCTACCTTCCCCCCCCCCCCCCCCCTTCTCTATCATCGCTCTCCTCTCTCTCATCTCTCACATCATCTCTCTCCTCTCTCTCTCCTCTCTCTCTCTCTCTCTCTCTCTGCCTACATTGGAAGCATTCCCGCTGTTGCTCTGTGTCCTCTCTCTCGCGTCAGCCCTACTTTGGAAGCATTCCCTCTTTTCTCTCCTGTGGCCTCTCTCGCTCTCTCATCTCTTCTCTCTCTCTCATCACAATCTCTCTCATTCATCTCTCTCTCTCTCTCATCTTTCTCACCTCTCTCATTCTGCTTACATTGAAGCATTCCCCTCTTGTCTCTGTCCTCTCTCGCTC
>CM054134.1:65643423-65648423 GCA_028751875.1 Rapana venosa | reverse complement strand
AAGATGATGATAGAATATTATATGTAGAAGCAAGGAAAAAGTACAAACATCTATTGAAGACGAAGAAACAAATGTTTATGAAACTTCAAACAGACAATCTAGTGAAAGAAATGAATGATTCATCTCAGTTTTGGAAACACTTAAGAAACTTGGGATGTGGTGGCAAAGAAAAGATTGATAACAACATTAGCCTAGATGATTGGTACAATCACTTTAAATCTCTATACCAAAACAGCAATCAAACTCCAGCAGAGGAAAATAGTATTGATAACAATCTCTCAGAAGAACTAGATCATGACCTAAACCAAACTATTTCTGAAGGTGAAGTTATTGAGCCATTTCTAAACTTAAGAGAGGAAAAACGTGTGGCATAGATGATATTTCTGCTGAAATGTTGAAAGCTGGTGGAAGCATTGTTTATAAATTTCTAACGAAATTCTTTAATACAATTTTTTATCAAGGGAGTTATCCTAAACAGTGGTCTAAAGCCATAATAATTCCAATCTATAAAAAAGGTGATCCAGATAATGTCGATAACTATAGAGGTGTATCTTTATTAAGCATAGTTTCTAAGTGCTATACTTCTATACTAAATGCTAGACTATATACTGGTTAGAAACAAATAATTTGATCTCTGATAATCAAGCAGGATTTCGCAAAAACATTTTACTGTAGATCACATTTTTACTTTGTACTCCTCAGTCCAGAAATGTCTAAGTAAAAAAGGTAGGAAACTATATCTAGCCTTTGTAGACTTTAGAAAGGCTTTTGACTCTGTGTGCCATGATAAACTTTTAGAGTGCCTAATTAGCCAGGGTGTCAAAGGAAAATTCTTTGCTTCTCTAGCTGCAATGTACAACTCACTGTTGTCATGTGTAGGTTCAAAATCACAGTTTACTGAATTGTTTGAATGCCCGATGGGAGTACGACAAGGGTGTGTTTTGAGCCCAACTTTATTTTCAATATTTATAAATCAATTAGCTGATGACATTGATGAAAGAGTTAAACATGGTGTCCAGATTCTGCCTGGTATTGTGGAATTACTTATTTTATTGTTCGCAGACGATGTAGCTCTGCTGTCAACCACTCCCAAAGGTCTTCAAAATCAACTAGACATTTTAAATATGTGTTGTAAAAAAATAAAATTATTTGTAAATAATGATAAGACAAAAATTATGGTATTTAGAAAAGGAGGGTTTCTAGGACGACATGAGAAATGGTTTTATGACGGAAAGAGATTAGAAGTAGTGAATAGTTATTCTTATTTAGGGTTTAATTTCACCACTAAGATGTGTGTTAAAAGGGGTACAGATCATTTAGCTATTAAAGGAAAGAAAGCTGTTATGCAATTACATAAAGTGTTTAACAAATACAAGGAAATGACCTCAAGTGTATTCTTCAAAATTTTCGACATAAAAATACAGCCAGTTCTGTTATATGCATCTGAGGTATGGGGAATAAATAGACTAGAACACATTGAAAAAGTGCATATGTTAGCCTGTAAACGATTCTTAGGTATTCCAACGAGGATGCCTAACAAGATGGTTTATGGAGACCTAGGTAGATTCCCATTGTACATTAATTCTTATGTTGCTTGTATCAGATACTGGCTAAAATTAGTGCAAATGGATAACAAAAGGTTACCCCACAGAGCATAATATGCTATAATATGCTGTTATATTATAACATGTTATTTGAATTCGACAGATGTGGCAAAAGTTGTTGGGTTACAAATGTGAGAGAGATTCTGTGTGAGGCTGGGTATGGTCTTGTCTGGTTGCAGCAAGGAGTGAGACATGATAGAATGTTTTTGAGAGCATTGAAACAAAGACTTGTTGACTGGTTTATTCAGGAATGGAATGGAACTATTAGAGAGCGTGAAAGATACCAGATATATAATTCATTTAAAACCGTTTTTGAAAGAGAAAAATATGTTAACGACATGGACATTTATTGTTTCCGTGTTGCTGTTACCCAGTTAAGATTCGGTGTACTTCCAATCAATAATAACATTCATAGATATAGTGAATCTGTCCAGGTTAGAAATTGTTCTTTTTGTTTTAATCAAGTTGGAAATGAACATCATCTCTTGTTTGATTGCAGCCTTTACACAGACCTTCGAGACAAAATTCTTAAGGAATCATCAAAAGTATCTTTTCATGCACTGCTTAAATCATCAAATGAAAATCACAAGCACAATGTATCCAGGTTTATTTTTCATGCAATCAACAGAAGGAAAACAGTACTTGGCTTACAATGATGGGCAGCTGTAACTGGTTCATTGGCATTTGGTAAATCATGTCAACTGATAAAAATTTGAAATTGTCACTATTTTGTATATTGTATCACAACATCTTTGTTTTTGTTTTCCCCCCTGGTGTGTGTGTGTGTGTGTGTGTGTGTGTGTGTGTGTGTGTGTGTGTGTGTGTGTGTGTGTGTGTGTGTGTGTGTGTGTGTGTGTGTGTGTGTGTGTGTGTGTGTGTTCTTATTATTAGTTTAAAATTGCATACTTGGTATTTTGTTTGAAAAAGAAGTAAGATTGGTATTCATGATGCAGTTTACCTTAAACTCACCAATCTCCCACACTGCCTCCCCCCTGACCCCTCCCCCCATGACCCTCCCCCCTTACCCCACCCAGTCATTTCAACTGAATCCTTTACTCTGAAGATTTGGTATTTTTTCTGCATTAATTTTATTGAGAAGATTAAAGATTAAATTAAGATTAAATGATTAAAGATGATTATGATGACATTGATGATGCTATGTTGTTATTGTTCAGTATAATGGTACTTAAGTTTGTTTGCTAGTGGATTATTTATGTTGAAAAAGATGTCGATTATCCACCAACTTTATATATGCGTATATCAGGCAACCCTCAATATGTGTGTATGCTGATTATGGATGTAGTAAAACTGCATGAATGTTGCAATAAGCAGATAGTCTCACATGGAGAATTAGAAGTGTTTGTATACACATTGACTATAGTATGTGTGAAATTCATCCCATGCTTTCGTTTGTCTTACATAAAGTATGTGTGAAATTTATCCCATGCTTTCATTTGTCATAGATAAAGTATGTGTGAAATTTATCCCATGCTACAATTTTCCACTGCTACAATGTGGGTGAAATTTATCCCATGCTACAATTTTCCACTGCTACAGTGTGGGTGAAATTTATCCCATGCTACAATTTCCCACTGCTACAGTGTGGGTGAACTTTATCCTATGCTACCATTTTCCATGCTATAGTATGTGTGAAATTTATCTTATGTTTTCATTTTTCATTGCCATAATATGTGTCAGGTCAGAGACTCCCTCTGCTACTGGTAACCATGTAACCCAGTACCACCTGCCACATGTGGGGAGTAAACCCAATCAAAAAATCCGACCTGGAGAGGGATGGGCTCCGCCAGGTTTGATTTGCCCAAGATACACCCATGACAAAGACAGCCAGATTTTTCATACCGGATCGGTCATCGCCCGGGTTACCAAGGACCGCGCCTTCTGTTGCTCATCAGGACAGAGGTCGAAAGTATGCTACTGATGTAAAACACAACAAAATCCGTGCCAGAAACAACACCATCATTGGCACATGGAATGGACGGACACTAAGAGCTGCAGGCAAAGTGGAAGAACTGACACATGAGATGTCCAGATATCAATGGCACATCCTTGGGATCTGCGAAGTCAGGTGGAAAAACATGGGAGAAACAACGACCCAGGAAGACCACAAATTATACTACAGTGGAAAACAGGATAAACATGAACACGGCGTGAGGTTTCTCGTTCACAAAGACACCATGAACACCGTCATGAGCTGTCAGCCTGTGTCCAGTAGACTTATTACCATCCGCCTGAGAGCAACCCCCTTTAACATAACTGTAGTACAGGCATACGCCCCTACATCAGACTGCACAGATGAAGCCATAGAAGAATTTTATGACCAGCTACAAGAGGTTCTGAATCAAACCCCCAAAGAAAGACACCTCTTTGGCAAGGTGGCTGGAACGCCAAGGAGGAGAAGAGCATAAAAAAGATTGGGGGGGGCTTTGTGAGCCACATTGTAATCCCAACAAAAAAGGCTTGAGACCCGGAGTTTGCCAGTAACAACCACCTCCACTAGTGAAACACTTCCCACACAAAAAAACCAAAAAATGGACATGGATAGCCCAAATGGAGAACACCACAACCAAATAGATTACATCATGGTGAAAAGACGGTTTCAGTCTACTTAACATCGCACAGACACAAAGTTTTCCGGGAGCGACATAGGGATGTCATGATCTTGTGATTATGCTTTCCGACTACGTTTTAAAAAAAATCCACAAGCGAAACAACATCAGGATCAAAATTTTTACCCGAAAGCTGAAGGACCCAGAGGGATTAAAATTTTCAACAAGATAGGTGGAAATTTGCAGCACCACTGTGAAGACTCGACATAGAACCTGACGATCCCAAAAAAAAATGGAAGTTCTCACTGACAACCAATATTCTGAAAAGATGACAGAATCTGCTCCACCTGATAATATAGAACCCAGGGGAAACCAAAGTCCTAATTCCCGCAAGCAAAGACACAGACATCACCCCACCTCCCAGAAGAAGTGGAAACAGAGTCAGATCGCTGAAAAAGGGGAATCAGCAGGGGGTGACAAAAATTCCACTGAGTTGGTTCAAGCTGGGGGGGAACCATGATCACGCCCCACAAGAACTGCAACAAGACTGGGGAAGGAAAATGGCCACACCATGACACAGTCACTCATCATCACCCTCCCCAAGAAAGGAAAACTACACCCAAACCTAATTACCGCCAATCAGCCTCAAACCACCCAACAAGGGCTCTGCAGATAATATTGAAAAGACTGAAGCCACAAGCGAGACCCCTTGCTGAGGAACAACATTTTAGAGCAGGCACAGCCAACAGAACAGATATTCAACCTCAGAATACTATGTGAGCGTTTTTTCCTTCAAAACAACAAACCTTTACCACGTATTTTTTTCGAT
>CM054134.1:65593423-65638423 GCA_028751875.1 Rapana venosa | reverse complement strand
TATTTGTTAATTTTACATATGTGAAATCAGTATTTAAAACATTGCACGTGAGGAAGGCTGTGGGTGTGGATGGTATTTGTGGGCGGCTTTACAACTCTTGTGCGGAACAGCTGTGTCATGTTTTGGGTGATTTGTTTTCTCTGTCCTTAAAAGCATGCCATGTTCCAAGCCTCTGGAAAAAAAATCAATGATTTGCCCTGTTCCAAAAAATAATCACCCCAAATATTTAAATGAATACAGACCAGTAGCTTTTACCCCAATAGTAATGAACTGTTTTGAAAGAATCATTCTAAAACGACTTCTTTTCTCCACTTCTTCATATCTAGATCCTCTTCAATTTGCCTACAACAGAAGCACAAATGATGCTACTACTACCTTGCTGCATAATGCCTATTCCCACGTAGAAAAATCTGACTCTTTTGTTCGTATTTTTTTCCATTGTCTTCTTCCTTTAATACCATTCAGACCCATCTCTTAGCTCTCAAACTGATCTCAATAAATGTCTGTCCTCGGCTTATTCTCTGGATAATGAGCTGTTTGACAGACCGGACAGTTAGTCCGCTTTCAAAAAGTCATATCTAATCAAAGATCAACTTCCACTGGTTCTCCCCAAGGCACTGTTCTGTCCCCCATCTTTTCACCCTTTATACTAATGACTGCACTGGCTCTGCTTTATACCGTTAATCAAATATTGTTATGACTCTGCTCTGGAAGGTCTAATTCTAATTCCCATGCCATGTATTTTAAACAAGTTGAGGAGTTTTCTTTCTAGTGCAAACAGAACTGTCTCGACCTTAACTTTAAAAAGACTAAAGACATTGTTATTGATTTCGAAAAAACCCTCAGCCCATACCAAATCTTTACATTGATGATGTAATGGTAGAACGTGTACATGAATACAAATACCTAGGTACTGTTATAGATGATAGACTAAACTTTAATATCTTGTCAATAGAACATGCCATTCTCGCATCGTTTTCCTTCAAAAACTCTGGAGTCTTAAAGGGAATGCTAAAAGTTTTACAGAATTTTTACCTATGCTTTATCAAGTCTGTCCTTTCCTTCTCCTTAATTTGTTGGTTCAGGGGCCTGACTGACAAAAACAAAAACGTAGTAAACAAAATTGTAACTAGATGTGGCAAAATTGTCGGCTGTGAGCAAATGAAACTGAATGACTTGTATGATTGCCGTGTGAGAGACAGAGCGAAACAGATTGTAAGTGATGGTACTCATGTGCTAGCAAAATATTTTGAACTCCTGACTTCTCAAAGTACTACAGAGTACCCAAGGCTAGAACCTTGCGATATAAAATAGTTTCATTCCAACCTCAATTCTGCTGCTTAGTAAGTGCACGACAATAAATCTGAAGTGAACTAAAGGGCACGTGAAGAGAGAGAGAGAGAGAGAGAGAGAGAGAGAGAGAAGAGGGAGGGAGGGAGGGAGGGAGGGAGGGAGGGGAAGGGAGAGAGAGAGGGGGGGGGAGGGGGAGGGATCGAGAGGCGAGACAGAGAGAGAGAGACAGAGAGAGATACAAATCTCAGCAAGAAAAGTTATGGGACATTCTGAAGCATTGGAAAGACTACCTTCTATTAGTTTAAACTGTGTTCAATATTTTAATAGAATACAGAATGAATGTCAGTGATATTTGTCTTATTAAACATGTTACACCAATTTGATTTGTCATAAAAATGCATGCGGGTGTAATTATTTTTGACTGTGTTCAATGTCTTTATAGAACAGAGTATTATATTGAAGAGCACTGAAACCAACCAGGTCTTCCAACCCTAAAGAATACCGGGAGGCCAACAATCTCGTGAAGAAGTCAATGTTAAAGGCCAGAGAGAAGTGGATCAGTGATCAATGTGATGAGATCGAAAAAAGCATGAAAGTGGGCAACAGTAAAAAGGCATACGACACCCTGAAGAAACTCACAAAACCACTTCAAACCAAATCATCAGTCATTGAAGACAGCTCCGGAAACCTCCTCACAGAAAGCTCAGCTGCATTGAACAGGTGGTCTGAATATTGTCAAGAACTGTACAACTACCCAATACAACCTGACAAGAGCATAATAGAAGAGAAAGCAGCAACATCAAGAGCACCCTCGCCATTACCTATACTGAGGGAAGAAGTGGAAGAAGCCATCCGCAGCTTACCAGTAGGAAAGTCCCCAGGAGCAGACAATATACCAGCCGAGCTGCTCAAGCATAGTGGCGAAACAGTCATCACATATGTTACAGCTATCTGTCAGAAGATTTGGGAGACAAAACAGTGGCCAACAGAATGGACACAATCACTCATCATACCCCTGCCCAAGAAGGGGAATTTACGCCAATGCCCAAACTATAGAACAATCAGCCTCATCAGCCACGCCAGCAAGATCATGCTCAAAGTTATTTTGAATCGACTCAAGAAGGAGGCAGAAGAACACCTTGCAGAGGAACAAGCTGGGTTCAGGGCAGGCAGGAGCACAATCGAACAGATTTTTAACTGCCACATCCTGATGGAAAAACATCTTCAACATCAGAGAGACCTGTTCCACAACTTCATCGACTTCAAGAAGGCTTTCGACAGGGTATGGCACGAAGGCCTGTGGCAGGTCCTCAGAATGTTTGGCATTGAAGAAGGACTAGTGCAAACCATTCAAGCACTATACAACACCGCAA
Organism: Rapana venosa; assembly: GCA_028751875.1. NCBI lineage: Eukaryota > Metazoa > Mollusca > Gastropoda > Neogastropoda > Muricidae > Rapana > Rapana venosa. Next base: position 65,635,757 of record CM054134.1, on the reverse strand, counting down.
GCAGTGCAGTCCTTCTGAACAATCAGGTCGGAGACTACTTCAAAACCACAGTTGGGGTCCGACAAGGATGCCTGTTATCTCCAGTCCTGTTTAATCTGTTCTTGGAAAACATTATGAGAGAGACCCTCCATGACTTCCACTCTACCATCTCCATTGGCGGCACACCCCTCAACAACTTGCGGTTTGCCGATGACATTGACCTCATAGGCGGAAGTAACACAGAGCTGCAAGATCTTACGACCAGACTTGAGATCAGAGCTGGAGCATATGGGATGGAGGTGAGCTCGGAGAAAAGTAAAGTACTTGTGAACAGCACGAGCAACGCCACTGCTAAAATTTACATGAACGGCCAGCAACTGGAGGAGGTAGACGCTTTTAAATACCTTAGCGCTACACTCACAAAGGACGGGCGATCGACGACAGAAATCAAAGTCAGAATAGCCATGGCAACATCTTCCATGACAAAACTCACCACCATATGGAAAAGTAAAGAGATCAGTTTCCCAATCAAACTAAAGCTCTACAAAGCCCTAATTCAGACGATCCTGCTGTACGGAAGTGAAACCTGGACATTGACTGCTGAAACAGCAAAGCGAATCCAGTCATTCGAAACAAAATGCCATAGAAAACTACTGGGCATATCCTGGAGGGAACGAAAGACCAATGAATTTGTCAAGAGTCAAATAACACGGCTGGCAGGTCCACAGGAATCCCTTCTCACCATCGTCAAGAAGAAAAAGCTGACATGGTTCGGCCACGTCACCCGCCACAACACTCTGCCAAAAACAGTACTGCAGGGAACACTCGAAGGTGGCAGAAGGAGGGGAAGACAGAACAAGTCATGGATGGACAACATCAGAGAATGGACCAGGATGAATGACTCGGCACTACTGCGCAGAGCCGAGGACCGAGATGGATGGAGGAGGCTTACCACGGCATTGTCTTTCGTGTCTCTCCCACGACCGCCAAGGTCACGGGTCTGATGATGATGATGATGATGATTATATTGATTGATATTTGTCTTATACAACATGTTATAATAATTTTGGCTTATGTCATAAAAATGCGTGCGCATGTGTGCGAATGTTTCGTGTGTGCGTGTGTGTGTGTGTGTGTGTGTGTGTGTGTGTGTGTGTGTGTGTGTGTGTGTGTGTGTGTGTGTGTGTGTGTTATTTTTTTAATCTTATTTTATTCTTTTATATCGAGGATAATGGAATAAGCACTTATGTGCTTTTTTACATCCAGTCCCCATGTGTGTGTGTATGTGTTGTGTGTGTGTGTGTGTAAGTGTGTGTAAGTGTGTAAGTGTGTGTGTGTAAGTGTGTGTGTGTGTGTGTGTTTGTGCGCGCATGAGAACACACAAACACACACACGTTTACACATAATACACACATACGCATCCATAAACATTTTTTTTTTACAATTCAAATGAGACACGCCTTTCTTCAGAATGGAAAACGAGCCTAAGACCTACTTAGTGTGTGTGTGTGTGTGTGTGTGTGTGTGCGTGCGGCTGTATTTAAGTGTGCGGGTGCATGGGTTTACTGGTGATTTTACTTGGGTGATTTTATGACTGGCTGAGGTATTGCTGATTAGTGGGTGCTTTATATCTTATGATGGGTGCGTGCTGCTGTTCGGATAGTGTGTAGTGGGTTTTTTGTAAGATTATATTTACATGTTTATTGTGTTTTTTCTGTCTCTGAGATAATAAAGTCTTTGAATTTGAATTTGAATACACACTTATCTTTTTTTAAATCATGTCGTCGTTCTTCCAGTAGTGTTTTTTCCCTTGCTTTGTTGATAGTCCCCAATCAAGGAAAGGGCCGGATGGAAAAAAAGTATGCTTATGCTTATTCTGTTACCCTTGAAAAATAAAGATTCATTCATTCATTCCCCCCTCTCTCCTCCCCCCCCTCTCTCTCTCCTCTCTCTCCTCTCTCTCTCCTCTCTCTCTCTCTCTCTCTCTCTCTCTCTCTCTCTCTCTGCCCTACATTGGAAGCATTCCCTATTTTCTCTGTGCCCTATACCAATTGACTAAAATCAAACATTTTCTTGACTTTCATTCAAGAAAACTATTCTTTCAAGCTTATATAGGGAAACAAATACAGCTGCAGCAAAAACAAACAAAAACAAAAAAAAGGGTGAAAGGGTGGCGCAGCGCTAAGTGGCGACGCGTTCTCCCGCTCTCCCCGGGGAGAGCAGCCCGAATTTCACGGAGAGAAATCTGCCGTGACTTAAAGTGGTATGAAATAAAATCTGAGCGCTTTGATTTGTTGCTTTACAAGATTCAGCGCTATATAAATTCCATACATTATTATTATTATTATTATATACAATCTTCAATAGATTATGCTTCAACCCTGTGGGATTCTGCTAGTGCAAACACTATGAAACCATTATTAAGTCTGTATAAACGTGCTCTTAAACTGGTTCTTCTGAAGAAGACTACCTTACTAGAAGACTACCTTACTGAGTATAATCATGCTCAGTTAAATATTCTTCCCCTACACCAAAGACTAAGATTTAACAAAGGCCTCATGATGTTTAAGATAATGACAGGAACTTTTCCCTCATCCTTAAAAGACAAGTTCCCAATGAATCATCCTAAGAAATACTGAAAAGCCGAGTGTCCCAATCTCAAGAATAGATTTGTTCAAATCTAGCTTGCTTTACTCAGGCCCTGTGCTGTGGAATTCCCTTCCTGACTCATTTAGGCAACACCAATCATTAACAATCTTCAAAAGTCATTTTTTCATCCTCTTGATACATCAAAAATAAAAATCCACACTTGATCTGTTGGAAACAAAGTAAATGTATCCTCCCTCACATTATACCAAATTATCCTCTTTCTCTACCCCTCCTCCCCCCCCCCTCTCTCTCTCTCTCTCTCTCTCTCTCTCTCTTTTCTCTCTCTCTCTCCTCTCTCTCTCTCTCTCTCTCTCTGTATAAGTGTGAATGTTTTAGTTGTATATCGCTATTGTGTCACTGAAAAATTACTTCTAGAAATGATTTTTTCCACTATCCTACTTCTTTATTATGACTCTAGGACGATCTTAACTTGTACAATGTTAAATCACAGTGAGTACTAATGGTGATAGTGTTGATGAATTGAAAACTATATGCAATATCATATGGATTCAAAATGCACTGCGCTCTCTCTCTCTTCTCTCTCTCTCTCTCTCTCTCTCTCTCTCTCTCTCTCTCTCTCTCTCTCTCTCTCTCTCTCTCTCTCTCTCTCTCTCTCTTTTCTTTATATGAGATTTAGTGAATGTTTTATTTTGATATCTTGTTTTGAGCGTACCAATTATGTATAGCTAATTCCAAAGTGCAGATGTCCTTTTCTATGACTATACATGATATTCATAAAGATTTGATGTTGGAATTGATGCATGATGTGAGTGTGTGTGCGCGCGCGCGCGCGTTGTGTGTGTGTGTGTGTGTGTGTGTGTGGTGTGTACGTGTGCATGGGGATACAAATTGCTTATACAATATTTGTTTCATGTAGTTTACTATTGCTGTTGCCTCCCATAAAAGTACAAAGAATTTTTTGCGTTTCTTTCTGCTAGCCAAAATGATACTATTTACGTGGTTTGTTCACCTTTATATTATGGAGGTTTTGCTTTGTTTGGTTCTGTTTTGGTTTGGGTTTGGGGTTGTTGTATTTTTTGGAGGGGGGACTATTCGGTTTTCCTCTCTCCCCTTGTTGTTGTTGCCGCTTTTGTTTTGCTCTTGGTTTCTTGCTATTTTTTCCCGTTGTTTCTGTGTTTTCTGTTTAGCTTTCTTTCTTACTTGTTGCTACTTTTTCTTCTCTCTCTATTCGGTGATTTTTGTGGGGATTTCTGTGTAGATAATTTTTTTGTATACTGTGTAAGTGTATTGCTATGGGCTTTATTTTATTTTATTATCATATTATATATCCCTAAGGGCGGGGACTGCATGTAAAAAAGCACATGTGTGTTTATTCATTATCCTCGAAATAAAAGAATTTGTCATTGTCATTTGTCATTGTCTCTGTGCCCTACATTGGAAGTATTCCCTCTTTTCTCTGTGCCTCTCTTCTCTCTCTCTCTCTTCTCTCTCTCTCTCTCTCTCTCTCTCTCTCTCTCTCTCTCTCTCTCACTCCCCTCCCTCTGTGCTATACATTAGAGGCATTCCCTCTTCTTTCTGTGCCCTCTCCTCTCTTCTTCTCTTCCTCTCTCTCCTCTCTCCTCTCTCCTCTCTCTCTCCCTCTCTCTCTTTCTCTCTCTCTCTTCTCACTCCCCTCCCTCTGTGCTATACACTGGAGGTATTCCTATTTCTTCTGTGCCTCTCTCTCTCTCATACATTGGAAGCTTTGCTCTATTTTCTCTGTCCTCCCCTCTCTCTCTCTCTCTCTCTCTCTCTCTCTCCTCTTCTTTTCTGTCCTACACTGGAGGCATTATTTCGTTCTCTGTGTTCGTCTCTGTCTGTCTGTCCTACACTACAGGCTACAGGCATTATTCTTTTCTCTGTGCCCCTATCTGTCTGTCCTACATTGGAGACAATATTTTTTACTCTATGCCCCTCTCTGTCTGTCTGTCTGTCCTACATTGGAGGCATTCTTCTTTACTCTGTGCCCCTCTCTGTCTGTCTGTCTGTCCTACACTGGAGGCATAATTCTTTTCTCTGTGCCCCTCTCTGTCTGTCTGTCTGTCCTACATTAGAGGCATTATTCTTTTCTCTGTGCCCCTCTCTGTCTGTCTGTCTGTCCTACACTAGAGGCATTATTCTTTTCTCTGTGGCCCTCTCTGTCTGTCTGTCTGTCTGTCCTACACTAGAGGCATTATTCTTTTCTCTGTGGCCCTTTCTGTCTGTCTGTCTGTCCTACACTGGAGGCATCATTCTTTTCTCTGTGGCCCTCTCTGTCTGTCTGTCTGTCTGTCCTACACTAGAGGCATTATTCTTTTCTCTGTGGCCCTCTCTGTCTGTCTGTCTGTCTGTCTGTCCTACATTAGAGGCATTATTCTTTTCTCTGTGGCCCTCTCTGTCTGTCTGTCTGTCTGTCCTACACTAGAGGCATTATTCTTTTCTCTGTGGCCCTCTCTGTCTGTCTGTCTGTCTGTCCTACATTAGAGGCATCATTCTTTTCTCTGTGCCCCTCTCTCTGTCTGTCTGTCTGTCCTACACTAGAGGCATTATTATTTTCTCTGTGGCCCTTTCTGTCTGTCTGTCTGTCCTACATTAGAGGCATTATTCTTTTCTCTGTGGCCCTCTCTGTCTGTCTGTCTGTCTGTCTATCTGTCCTACATTAGAGGCATTATTATTTTCTCTGTGGCCCTTTCTGTCTGTCTGTCTGTCCTACACTAGAGGCATTATTCTTTTCTCTGTGGCCCTCTCTGTCTGTCTGTCTGTCTGTCTGTCTGTCCTACACTAGAGGCATTATTCTTTTCTCTGTGGCCCTCTCTGTCTGTCTGTTTGTCCTACACTAGAGGCATTATTCTTTTCTCTGTGGCCCTCTCTGTCTGTCTGTCTGTCTGTCTGTCCTACACTAGAGGCATTATTCTTTTCTCTGTGGCCCTCTCTGTCTGTCTGTTTGTCCTACACTAGAGGCATTATTCTTTTCTCTGTGGCCCTCTCTGTCTGTCTGTCTGTCCTACATTGGAGACATTATTCTTTACTCTATGCCCTCTCTGTTGTCTGTCTGTCTGTCCTACATTGGAGACATTATTCTTTACTCTATGCCCCTCTCTGTCTGTCTGTCTCTCTGTCCTACATTGGAGACATTATTCTTTACTCTATGCCCCTCTCTCTCTATTTTTTACTCTGTGCCCCTATCTGTCTGTCTGTCCTACACTGGAGGCATTATTCTTTTCTCTGTGCCCCTCTCTGTCTGTCTGTCTCTCTGTCCTACATTAGAGACATTATTCTTTTCTCTGTGCCCCTCTCTGTCTGTCTGTCTCTCTGTCCTACACTGGAGGCATTATTCTTTACTCTGTGCCCCTCTCTGTCTGTCTGTGTGTCTGTCTGTCTGTCTGTCTGTCTGTCCTGCATTGGAGACATTATTCTTTACTCTATGCCCCTCTCTGTCTATTTTTTACTCTGTTCCCCTATCTGTCTGTCTGTCCTACACTAGATGCATTATTCTTTTCTCTGTGCCCCTCTCTGTCTGTCTGTCTGTCCTACACTGGAGGCATTATTCTTTTCTCTGTGGCCCTCTCTGTCTGTCTGTCTCTCTGTCCTACATTAGAGACATTATTCTTTTCTCTGTGCCCCTCTCTGTCTGTCTGTCTATCTGAAACTGGAGGCATTACTCTTTTCTCTGTGCCCCTCTCTGTCTGTCTGTCTGTCTCTCTGTCCTACATTAGAGACATTATTCTTTTCTCTCTGCCCCTCTCTGTCTGTCTGTCTGTCTGAAACTGGAGGCATTATTCTTTTCTCTGTGCCCCTCTCTGTCTGTTTGTCTGTCTGAAACTGGAGGCATTATTCTTTTCTTTGTGCCCCTCTCTGTCTGTCTGTCTGTCTGTCCTACACTGGAGGCATTATTCTTTTGTCTGTGCCCCTCTCTCTCTGTGTCTGTCTGTCCTTCCTGGACAGTAATGGTCTTACAGGTGAAGAATATATGACTTCAGCAACTGACATTATGAATTGCTGAGAGACATATAAAACTTCTTCACTAGTGGCATATTTCTTATGAATATCTAAACCTCTTCTTTTATACATGTCAAAAAGAATTGGGAAATCAAACAACAAAATTAATGGTGGATTGAAAGGGGAATAGAACAACAACATGTTACATTTTTTTTAATATTTAGTATTCCATGCATTTAATCTCAGTTTATGTATTAGAATTTCTAATTTCCTTGGGCAAGGAAACTGCTGATAATGTTGTTTTTTTTATAATCTTTGAATGTATGCCTTTCATTAACATAGAATGAATTTCATAAGACGACAATGCAAGATTAGAAGCAAACACTTCAGTACTGTATTCAGAGGCACCTTGTTTTGCCAAAGAATCAACCAGGTCATTCGAATAAACTCCACAATGAGAGGGGATCCAGCAAAAAGTTATGCTGATGCCTCTGCTTGCAATAGAATGTATCAGGAATTTAATCTCATATACGATATCATTCCTTATTTTACCTTGCCATGTCTTTAATGCCATTAACACTGCCTTTGAGTCAACGCAAAACAGAATTTGGCAAACATCAACAGCAGTATTCGACAAAAAATTCAAAGCCATAAGAAATGCAAATAATTCAGAAGTAAAAATAGAAAAATGATGTCCTAAATGAAAAGATATTTTAACTTTTAAAGTCGGAATCACATATGCAGCACCACTTTTGCCTGTTTCTAATACAGATCCGTCAGTATGCACTTTTAAGTGATTAGAATAATTACTTTCTAAGTGACTTTCTACATCGACGGTGAGAAGATTTTGATCTTCATTTTTCTTTATTTCCGTGTAGTCGATGTCAAATTTAGCTGAAATATGTTCCCAAGGAGGAAACTGAGAAACAGCCAGTAAAATTGGAATTGTTGATATATTGATGTCATTTTCTTTCATAAATGTGTCTGTATAATTTTTAATTGGCTGCAGAAATGAAATATTGCGTGCTCGTTGAGGAAAATCAATGTCTTGATTCATAAATATTTCCTCTTTTACTGAATTTGGAATAGATAGACTACGAACCACGTATTTTGATACTGCCAGTTTTCGCTGATCAGAGAGAGATAGTAAACGAGCTTCTTTATAAGTATTAGCTCTATTTGCATGAGCGGAGCACCAAGAGTTATCTTTACTGCTTTACTGTCTAGACTTTGTAATTTTTTAAGGAGATAATCTGCAGCAGAAAAATAAACTTCTTGTCCGTATATTAATTTTGAACGTACCAAGGACAGAGCCAGATGTATCAGAGTTGTAGTGTCTTGACTCCATGCCTGAGAACTTATTATCTTTAGAAAATTAAGTCTTTTCCTAGCTTCAGTTATCATTTGGTTGATGTGCATCTTCCAGTTCAACTTTCTTGTTAAAAATACACCTAAGAATTTGACATCTTGTTTGGGCCAAACACAAACTCTCTTCCATTACAACAGCTTCAATAGAACTCGGCATTGCATCAGTCCCTCTATCCACTGCTGTGAGGTATCTAGGTGTTGTTATCGACAACACACTCTCTATGCAAAAATTCATCACCCAGACCTGTCAGTCGGGCTACTATAAGTTACGGTGTATTAGTGCAATTCGAAAGTACCTGTCCACCGATGCAACCGCCAAACTTGTCACTTCTCTCATTCTTTCATGTCTGGACTATTGCAATTCTCTTTTGTCTGGTCTGCCAGCATCATCTATCCACTCCCTTCAACGTATACAAAACTCCGCATCTCGACTAGTTCTCAGAAAGAAAAAATCGGAGCACATTACCCCCCTCTTGCGATCTCTCCACTGGCTGCCTGTGCCACAGAGAGTAGATTATAAGATCAGTACCCTCTGTTACAAATGTCTCCACAAAACTGCACCCTCCTACCTCTGTGAATGTCTTCACCTGTACACTCCTTCACGTTCCCTCCGCTCTGCTGCAGATACCTTGTGCCTACGAATACCTAGATTCAACCCATCTACCGTTGGCCGCGCTCTTTCTCTATTTCGGGTCCATCGACCTGGAATGAGCTCCCTCTCTCTCTTCGCCAGAAGCCTAGCTATGACACTTTAAAATCCAGCCTCAAGACATATTTATTTCAAACCTAAGATTTCCCCCCTCCTGTTTCATATCAGAACTATCCCGCCCTTCATTAACCCATGTCCTATCACCCTGCTTAAGTATATGACCTGTGTGTGTGTGTGTGTGTGTGTGTGTGTGTGTGTGTGTGTGTGTGTGTGTGTGTGTGTGTGTGTGTGTGTGTGTGTGTGTGTGCGCGCGCGCTTTTGAAAAACATTTGACTAAAGCAATTTTATTTCATAGATTTGGTCTGCAGCATACCATATTTGTAATATCTGTTTGAACTATTGATTATTTGCCATTGGTTGTACGACTGTGTAAGATAAGGTTGAATGCATGCGCTTTGATTTGTGTTTGCAAGATATAGCGCTATATAAATTCCTTTTTTTTTTTATTATTATTATTATTATTGAAGCACCCTTCCTTCTAATTTCAGGATTGGTAATTTTGATGGGTTGTCACCGTTATTAAAAAGCACAAGACACGTTTTTTCTGCCGATAATTCTAATCTATTTTCTTTCATATAACTACAGAATTTATCTAATTCTTCCTGATGTATTTTTTCAACATAATTGATCACTCTCTTTTTCGTGTTTTTCCTAACTGACGTATTTATCCAAATAGCAATATCATATGCATACTGAACAACTTAAGTATTAGTTGACAAAGAGCTAGGGAGATCATTACAAGAATAGAAAACAAGATAGGGGCAAGTACTGATCCCTGTGGTATACCCAAGTCGATAGCTTTCAAGGATGAGTACACTGAACCTAATTTAGTGCACATTGATCTATCCAACAAGAAATTTTGCAGATATTTATATAATATGCCATTAATACCAATGTATTTTAATTTTTGTAGCAATTGATCATGACAAACTCTATCATAGGCTTTCTTCACATCAAAAAATGTGGCTAACACACTTTTTCTTTTGGAAAATTGCTTTTTAATTTGATGGGTTAGTTTAACTAAGTGGTCAGAAGTACATCTTCCCTTTCGAAAACCAGCCTGATTTGTTGGGATCACATTATTCTTTTCACAAAAATGAAACATACACTTATGTATAATTTTTTTCCATTACTTTACCCACATGATAAGTAAGAGCAATCTATCGGTGACCGCAGTTTACCTTTCTTTAGGATTAGGATTACAATCGACTGCCTCCAGATTTTAGGAAGTGCCATTTATCCAACAGTTCTGGGGGGGAAAAAGAGTAGCCTTTTCCATTTTAAAGGCATATGGGCCAGCATTTGATAACATATACCATCAGCACCAACAGCCGTCTTGTTATGCGTAATTGAATCTAAAGTTTCACTAAATTCATCATATTGAATGGGGGCATTTAAATAATCAGCATTATATGTTGACAATTTGTTTGATTTATTTGCTTTTTTTAATTCGATATTTGATTGTATTCTTAATGATGAACTATTATCTGAAAACATTGTAACAAATGCTTCTGCTTTTTCACTTATGCTTGGAAGTCTATTATTTTCAGATTTGATTGGATATGTTGGAAGTTGAAATCCATTTTTTATTTCAGTAACTTTATTCCAAACTTTATGAAAGTCCTTGGATTCTGATACTTCATTCATACAGAATTCTGTCCAATACTTGTTTTTTGCCTGAGCAATTATTCTTTTACATTGAGTTTTAGCATACTTCATACAAATAAAGTTTTCTTCTGATTTATCTTTTAACCATATTTTGAATCGGTTTTTTTATGGTTTACTGCATCCTCACATGTTTTAGTCCACCATCTATTGCCCGAATGCTATCCATTCTGGTTGCTTTGTGTTTGGGAATAGAAAACTCAGCTGCATGTATGAGCCTTACCACAAAATTGGAATAGAACTGATCTACATCATCCTCTTCAATCGTTTCAATATCAGTAGCCTGAAGGAATGATTGAAAAGAACTCCAGTCAGCCAATTTATATCAAAATTTAGGAATTTAATCCTCAATATGTGTTAGGTCTGATGTTGCAAGGTCCTCAAATGACAACGTAATAGGACAATGATCACTTCCAAAACAATCCTCTTCAACATTCCAATCGCAATTGATAGCTAAACCTGGAGATATTAATCTTAAATCAATAGCACTTGGTTTATTACTAGAAACATCAGGAATTCTGGTTACTCTACCATCATTCAATAAGTAAAGCTTTGAATCCACGATATTTTCTACCAAACGGTTGCTAGTGATAGTAGCACACCCAGAATCCAAAAAAGGAGCATGAGAATTGAAATCACCCAGAATAATCCATTTATGTTTTGTGAAGTCTGTGTTTTTTAACCAGTCAGTGTTGTCATTTTTTGGACCTTGAGGTAAATATACAGAGACTATTTAATGTTATCTTTGTTAAATTTGACTGTCACCCCTACATGATATATATCTGCTGTATGTTGCATAATAGAAGAAAACACAAGTTTATCATACTCTAAGCCCTGCCTGACATATATGGCAGATTTTACTTTCGAATTTGTATCACAGTCACACTGTGGTGGGTAATAATAATTTGTTAATTTAGGCATTTTTGCTTTGACCACATTCAGGGATTGAAGTGCTAATATTGAGCAGTTATCAGTAGTTAAAAACTGTGTAAAACCCAACAGATTGTAGCTATGCTGCAAGCATTCCACTGCAAGATTTTTACACCTCTAGAAATTGTAATGACATGACCAAGTTTTTTGTGGGTTTTTTCCATGGTATAGAACTTGTAATACACAATGTTGCTGTCAACTGATTTTGATTAATGATATCACAATCATAAGAACAATTAAAAATGAGCTAATGACAGTATGGGTGGAAAGATCAATGACATAATATATAAAAATAAACGATAAAGTCCAGTATTGCAAACAATAAGGTTCGGAAGTCAACGGCAGAATAAAACAGTGAATACTAGGTAGTGAACAAGGAAAAAAAGAGAAAATAACCCCCAAACCAAGAAACCAAACCAAACCCTGGCTTGAAAAGTCATGGACTGCCATGAATGTGCATGCGTGTGTGCCTGCGTGTGTGTACATGTGTGGCAGTCGATGAAGCATTAATGTAATTAAATGGAGAACGCCCATTGAGGTGGTGGAGGATACATCTCAGGTGGCAGCAGGTGATGAGGTCCGTGGAGCCAAAGATTGCTGTTAAAAGAACGACCGGTGTTGCTGGCGCCGAACCCCCGCCTCTCTGTCGTCTTCGTGGCAGTTCCCAAAACAGTTGACTCAGGTGACGTCCCAAGGTTCTGGCAACATTGCCAGCACCATGATAATTTAAATGAATGTCATCTTGAAGGTGTTTGAATGGACGAATGTTCTCGTGAGCCAGGTGAGAAACGTTTTTGATGTTTTCATTCACGATTTCGGAGTATGCATGGGCGTTGTAGACCACCCGTCTTGCTTCCATGTGTTGTTGTTTGACTGGGATCGCCCTGCTGCATACGACATGAGTCTTTGGGAAGATTTCCTGAACAGCCTTTACAGCCGCTGCCATGGCTTTGCCACATGCTGCAGGATCCTTCCCTTCCGTTGATGCCAGTATGCAGCAGGACACAGTATGAGGCAGGTTCTAGCTCCTGGCTAGCTTCTTCCGCCACTTTCTTGATGTTGTTGATAGTATAGGCTTTTTTCGATGCTACTTAGAGGCCATATGACAGAGCTAATCTTGTTGGGTTTATTTTGTTCATTGTGGAATCTGCAAGATGAGGACGCAGGAAAGCCTGAGTGGGTTCCTTTTGATCTGGGCAGGGGCCTGATTGAAAGGCATTTCCTCTTTTCCACATTTTGGGTCATTGATCGATTTAGGTTTCCACCTTTGATGTCATGTTTTGAATCTACTTTTGCTTTTCTTCTGTTTTTGTTTTCTTTTTCTTTATGATCATCCTACCCTGCTCTCACACTGCTCGATCCTTTTGGGGAGGGTCGAGTGATGCCTGGATTTGTTTTCACTGCATCAGCATAAGAGACAGGGTGAGACTTTCTGTTTTCTGTAGGCCTATCTTCCTGCTTTCTGCCACAGATGGTGAAGATGACGCGTTCAGTAAGTGGCAAGAGCCATCCACTTCAACCGTTTGCTGGACTGCAGAGCTGGTCGTGGCCTGGTTTGTTGATTTGTTGCTGTTTGCCTTTTTGAAGCTTGGGCTGGTCTTTGTCTGGGTGTCTTTGGCAGCCTTGAGAGGACCAGTCGGCAATACTGACCCCATGCTTCTTGTTCTGGTCATAGTGACTGTTTTCACAAAATTTCCTCCAGAAAAATCAGTAGAATGAGCTTTCCACCATGTTGATACCGGAAGTGTCATTGTGTGTTTTTTTGTGTGTTTGAGTGTGTGTTTGTGCATGCGTACATGTGAGTGTGTGCATGCATATACATGTGTGTTTGCTTGTGCGCAGGCATGCATGTGTACATGCATGAAGGTCTGTTTACATGCGTGCAGGTGTGTTAGTGCATGTGTGTGTGTGTGTTTGTGGGAACGAGAGAGAGAGAGAGAACTCTGAACTCTGAACTCTGAAATGATTTAATGTACATTGGCCTTGGACCACAATACATTTGTTGGGCTCAGGATGGAACAGTGAGTTCATTCGTATCACTGGCAAAGCAAATGCACAAACAAATAATGATTTATGACTGATTAAAGAAGAAATACACACAAATATATATAGCAAACTCATACGAAAAGATGATGTCAATACAATTTATGATTGAATACAGAAGAAAATTACATGATTATAAACCTTAAATCAACCATAACCCAATCATAGAGAGAAGATGCTAAGAAAAATCATCCATATTGAGTATATCAAATTGTAGCAGTTTTTCAATAAAGTGTTTCACAGAGAGAGTGAGAAACTCTCTCTGAAACTCTGAAATGATTTAGTTGCATATTGGCCTTAGGCCACAATACAATATAGAAAAGAAAATAGGAAAATATCTTATTTAGAAGCACCTATCTATATTCTACAATCATTGATTACCTGAAAATCATATACATCTCATACCTACTACGGTACAAATTATAAGGATAGTTGTCAAATCACAGTTTACATTTCACATATACTGAAATGATTAGTCATAGACATTAGTATAAAAGGGGGAGATACAGAAAATCATGATCATGTTATGCCTCGAATTCTTGATAATACGAAAAACATTTTGTGTTATTTTGTGCTACGTTTGAAGATTTAAGGGTCAAATTTCTAAAAGAGTCAAAAGAACTTCCTTTGCACATGTTACTTAGAGCCACTGATCCTATCCACAGATACAATTTATCTAGATATGTGTTTCATGCAAGCAATAGGCGGAAGAAAATACTTTAAGTCTACAAGGTAACCAATCCTATGTCGTCTGTTAAACCACTTAAACATTTTCACCTTTGTTTATATCACGTATTATCAAGAGAGAGAGAGAGAGAGAGAGAGAGAGAGAGAGAGAGAGAGAGAGCATGCCTAATGGTCTGGACAGCTACATGTGAACACCAGCCCATGTGCTTGTATAGCGAAGCGCCAGCCAGTGTGCCTACCTGACATTGTGTCACACAAGATCCAATTACGTCAATGTATGAATCGTTGTTTGTATCTCTCTCTCTCTCTCTCTCTCTCTCTCTCTCTCTCTCTCTCTCTCTCTCTCTCTCTCTCTCTCTCTCTCTCTCTCTCTCTCTCTCTCTCTTCTCAATGCAGGTATTGACTGTACCAATGAAAGCATGGTTAAAAGACACTGTACCTGCGTTTTTTTATAGCAGGTCTTTATATATATATATATATATATATATATATATATATATATATATATATATATATATATATATAATATATATATATATATACAATGTGTGTGTGGAGACCTTGAAAAAATCCAGGACCAAACAGCAAAACATGTTCAGAAGAGCATGAAAATTCAAGCACCTTATTAGATAAAAAGAAAAAAGACATTTTGACAGGGATGGAAAATCTAATGAAGAAGATGTTTGATAGCCAGAAAGTAAATTTTGAAGTGAACATCCACGAGATGAAACCTGAAATAGGAACACAAATTTCTGAGGTGAGAAGTTCTGCTGAATGACGTTATAGTGAGATAGATGAACTGAGAGAAAACAGCATAGGTGGAGGAGACAAATGGAAATCTTGCCATGAAAATGGAATCATGTACTGGAATCTTTAGAACAGCGCATTTAAGATAATTATGAAAGATTCGCTGTAGGACAGAATCAACAGAAACAAGCAGTTCTCTAGGAGAGCCGATTTGAAATTCATCATCATAAAAGAAACTTCAGGGCCAGATTGATTCCTGTGTGGAAACAATCATAGAAATAGATACTGAACAGGGGACGGGATAGCCTGGTGGTTAGAGGGATGTTTTCTTGATCCGCTGACCCAGGTTCGATTCTCGTCCAAGAGGATTTTTCCTCTGGAGTGCCGACTCCACTCTCCCCAAAAGTCCTTCGGATGAAACTATAAACTGAGGTCCCGTGTGCGAACGCACGCAGAACATCTTGCGCACATGTCAAAACCCGTTCCGCTTTTCGGAAGATTAGTTCATTGTGTGCCGGTGAGAACGGATGACAAAATGTATAAACTGCATACACACGGGGACTGGATGAAAAAAGCATATGAGTGCTTATTCCATTATCCTCAAAATAAAAGAATAATTTTTTTTAAGTAATGTGCACCAGACAAGGAGTGGTCCAGATCAGACATCGAAGTACACAGACTGGGTGCAATAAAAACAATAGTGAAAGCAGCAGAAAGAGACCTAGACCTATGATGTGAAGTTCGCGCACTGGGTAAACAAACTCAACATTCTGACCAGAGGCAAGGACCGACTGAAGAGAGAGGGAATTGCTGTGGCAGGAGACCTGACTTCCAGATAGGCAAAGAGTGATCCGTCAGTACCGGGCTGAAGGAATCCATGCTTTCTACAAAGAAAGCAGACTGGTAGTGGGGGAAAGATTTCCAGCCGGCACTCCCTTAGGCAAGAAAACGTCAGAGCGTAATCCAGGAGCAAGAGAAGGCCTGAGGGAACAGAGGAATAGTGGCTACTCCACCAGCTAAGCCCACATTACTGTCCCTGGAGTTATAGGGATGCTGTGGTTCAGGGTAATGAGCAGGGCGGGGAAAATAGTGGTGAAGGAAAGCAAACAAGGGGGATATCAAACTTGTTGGAAAATCTGCCTTATCTAATGGGGGCACTCAAACTCGGACACAGACTATTCAAATTACTGACATACACATGCAAGAAAAAACAGGGGGGGGGGGGTGGCCAAGGTTCACTTATCAAAATAATCAAAATAGGTACATGGAACAAAAACTGGACTAAAAAGATGTCATAAATGTACTACTGAAGTTTGACATTTTAAAAAATTTATTTGTAGATAAAGAAATGAATTATGAAGCTTTTGATACCTACATCAATTTCATGTCAAGGGCAGTAAAGCTTTCCAAACATAGAAAGAAATCAGGGGTGTGTTGGTTTTTATCAGGAAAAAACTAGCCACATATACAAGACAAATTCATGTTGCATATGATAACACAGGACGGGATAGCTCAGTGGTCGGAGCACTCGCTTTCCCCCAGCCAAGTTAAGCAGCGTCGAGCGTGGTTACCAGTTGGATGGGTGACCGTTTGCGCGCCTTGGCTTCAGTACAGTTCCCCCAGTTCACCCAGCTGTAAATGGGTACCTGCCCTCTTTTAGGGTCAGGGAAGGTAAAGCAGCGAGGGAAAGGAGATGGGCGCCGCCCTCAATATGCTGGCCCTAGAGAAGTGAGGTCTCTGATGCCTCGCTCCCCTACGACCTTATAGGTTATGGGACTCCTTTACCTTTACCTTTCCTTTATGATAACACCATAGTTATTGAACTGTGTAAATTTTTGTCAGGACTAAAAAAATAAAAAGAACACTTTTGATCGGCACATATATTCCTCTTTATGACAGCAAATTTTGGGAAGATAGAGTTGAAAGTCTTAAACAATGCCGAGTCTATTTTGATTACTTTTCTGTCATTGTTTGTGGGGTCCTCAATGCACCCAGGTACAGGAGGTACAGGAGTCCCATAACCTATAAGGTCGTAGGGGAGCGAGGCGTCAGAGACCTCACTTCTCTAGGGCCAGCATATTGAGGGCGGCGCCCATCTCCTCTCCCTCGCTGCTTTACCTTCCCTGACCCTAAAGAGGGCAGGTACCCATTTACAGCTGGGTGAACTGGGGGAACTGTACTGAAGCCAAGGCGCTCAAACCTCAAACGGTCACCCATCCATCTGGTAACCACGATCGATGCTGCTTAACTTGGCTGGGGGAAAGCGAGTGCTCCGACCACCGAGCTATCCTGTCCCCATATGCACCCACTGGAAGTAAAATTTAAACTACTGAGTTAAGAAATGACAAGTGCCTGTGAATTGGAGATCAATTCATTTTTCAAAAGATCATCAGATGATAAAGAAATTTACTCTCTTGGCAAACAGTTTGTTGAAATTATGTAAAATTTTGGACTGTGGTTATTATGAATGGATTATATGAGCAATTGTTTGATAAATCACTCACATATCTGTCTACCAATGGTGGCAGTACAATCGACTACTTTTTCGTGTCAGGTGATATTCATGACCAAAACATTGTTAAAACTCCACTTAACTGTACAAAATACAAGAGCTAAATCGCCAACTGCACAAGACAGTGAAGAAGAAAACACAGACGGTGTATTAAATATGGGACAGTCAGAGAAAATAAATTTGGATGATGGAAAGATAAATACTTTTCTTGCAGCTTTATCTGACACCACAAAAAGTATTTGCTTACAAGCCACTGCTCTCCTTGAGGAAAATATAGTAGACTTATATTTTCATATTAAAATGTTTACACATCCCCTTGTCAAAGCCAGTGAGTGTATGTTAAGAAAAATACCAACAAGGAACAGATATAGAGATGCTGCCTGGTTTGACCAAGAGTGTAAGAAAACAAAATCAAAAGCTAGAATTTGAAGAATATTCAAGAAGAGGCTAGTTTTGTGGAAGCCCGCAAGGCTTACAGTTCTTTTATCAGAAAAAGAAAACGAGCTATAAGCGGGAAAAAGCCAGGCATCTTGCCTCATTTACCAATGACTGAGACAGATATCCCTGGAATTAAGAAAAAGGCACCAAGCACTTACGTAACTGAAAATCAATGGTTAGATTATTTCAGAAATTTATTTAATTCAGACGATAGAGTTGAGCGACATAAATGCAAAAACAAATAATGGCGGGTTTTTTTAAACAACTCACAACGGTGTCAGGTCAGTCAGAGAAGTTCTCTGTTACTGCTACTGGTATCCATGTAACCCAGTACAACCTGTCGCATGTGGGGGAGGAAACCCCAATAGAAAAAAACCCAAAACATATGGAGACTTGGAGAGGAGATTGACGCCACCAAGGAATATCCTAAGCCCACAGAAAAAACATGAAAGACAAATGCAACGCCAATATGATACCGGATCGGTCGAGGCCCGGGTTACCAACGACCGCGCTTTCCATTTATCAACACCAGGGTGGAAGTGACAAGTCAGCTACTGGAGTTAAAACATTACTTAAGCTTCCTAGAGACAGATCACCATTGGTACATGGAACATCCGTACACTCTACCAGTGCGGAAAAATCAAAGAACTAGAGTATGAGCTTAGCCGCTATAAATGGGACATTATTGGACTAGGAGAAGTGAGATGGACAGGATTTGGTGAGACAATGACTGAAGAAGGCAACAAGATCTGGTACAGTAGCCAAGAGAAACATCACCAAAATGGAGTGGCATTTATTGTCAGAAAGGAAGTAGTGGGGTGCATTATCAGCTGTACACCGACTTCCAGCAGGATTATCAGCATCCGGGTGTCGGCCAAGCCCAAGAACATCACCATCATACAAATCTATGCACCATCATCTGACCATGCAGATGAAGAAGTAGAAGAATTTTACGAAGATCTTGAAGAGACCATTATGAAAATACCCAAGAAGGACATCATTATCATCCAAGGGGATTTTAACGCCAAAGTAGGTCCTGACTCTTACAACCAATGGGCCGGAACAGTTGGTCAGTTTGGAACTGGAGAGACCAACGACAGGGGACTACGTCTGCTGGAGTTTGCCTGCACCGACAGACTTACCATTGCCAATACCCTCTATCCCCACAAGCAGTCAAGGAGAACAACCTGGCATGGCCAAACGGCAAGATCCATAACCAAATAGATTTTATCTTAACACCACGGCGCTTCAAATCCAGCATCAACAGAGCCAGAACAAGAACCTACCCTGGAGCTGACATAGACAGCGACCACGACCTTGTGCTGCTGGTATTCAAAATGAAGCTGAAGAAAAACAAACAGCCTGCAAACCCACGTATCAAATTTGACGTGGACAAACTGAAAGATCCAGATGTCGAGGAGATCTTCCAAGCTAAGCTTGGCGGACATTTTGCGGCATTAACCCTCCTGGACAATGACATCAATAACCTCACCAACAACTTTAATGAGGCAGTCCGAGAAACAGCAGAGGAGGTACTCGGTCGTCAAAGGAATAAACACCAGCCATGGACTACCAATGACATCTTGGACCTCTGTGATACAAGAAGAGCACTGAAACCAACCAGGTCTTCCAACCATAAAGAATACCGGGAGGCCAACAATCTCGTGAAGAAGTCAATGTTTAAAGGCCAGAGAGAAGTGGATCAGTGATCAATGTGATGAGATCGAAAAAAGCATGAAAGTGGGCAACAGTAAAAAGGCATACGACACCCTGAAGAAACTCACAAAACCACTTCAAACCAAATCATCAGTCATTGAAGACAGCTCCGGAAACCTCCTCACAGAAAGCTCAGCTGCATTGAACAGGTGGTCTGGGTATTGTCAAGAACTGTACAACTACCCAATACAACCTGACAAGAGCATAATAGAAGAGAAAGCAGCAACATCAAGAGCCATTACCTATACTGAGGGAAGAAGTGGAAGAAGCCATCCGCAGCTTACCAGTAGGAAAGTCCCCAGGAGCAGACAACATACCAGCCGAGCTGCTCAAGCATGGTGATGAAACAGTCATCACACATGTTACAGCTATCTGTCAGAAGATTTGGGAGACAAAACAGTGGCCAACAGAATGGACACAATCACTCATCATACCCCTGCCCAAGAAGGGGAATTTACGCCAATGCCCAAACTATAGAACAATCAGCCTCATCAGCCACGCCAGCAAGATCATGCTCAAAGTTATTTTGAATCGACTCAAGAAGGAGGCAGAAGAACACCTTGCAGAGGAACAAGCTGGGTTCAGGGCAGGCAGGAGCACAAAATCGAACAGATTTTTAACTGCCACATCCTGATGGAAAAACATCTTCAACATCAGAGAGACCTGTTCCACAACTTCATCGACTTCAAGAAGGCTTTCGACAGGGTATGGCACGAAGGCCTGTGGCAGGTCCTCAGAATGTTTGGCATTGAAGAAGGACTAGTGCAAACCATTCAAGCACTATACAACACCGCAAGCAGTGCAGTCCTTCTGAACAATCAGGTCGGAGACTACTTCAAAACCACAATTGGGGTCCGACAAGGATGCCTGTTATCTCCAGTCCTGTTTAATCTGTTCTAGGAAAACATTATGAGAGAGACCCTCCATGACTTCCACTCTACCATCTCCATTGGCGGCAGACCCCTCAACAACTTGCGGTTTGCCGATGACATTGACCTCATGGGCGGAAGTAACACAGAGCTGCAAGATCTTACGACCAGACTTGAGAACAGAGCTGGAGCATATGGGATGGAGGTGAGCTCGGAGAAAAGTAAAGTACTTGTGAACAGCACGAGCAACGCCACTGCTAAAATTTACATGAACGGCCAGCAACTGGAGGAGGTAGACGCTTTTAAATACCTTGGCGCTACACTCACAAAGGACGGGCGATCGACGACAGAAATCAAAAGTCAGAATAGCCATGGCAACATCTTCCATGACAAAACTCACCACCATATGGAAAAATAAAGAGATCAGTTTCCCAATCAAACTAAAGCTCTACAAAGCCCTAATTCAGACTATCCTGCTGTACGGAAGTGAAACCTGGACATTGACTGCTGAAACAGCAAAGCGAATCCAGTCATTTGAAACAAATGCCATAAGAAAACTACTGGGCATATCCTGGAGAGAGAACGAAAAAGACCAATGAATTTGTCAAGAGTCAAAAAAAACCACGGCGGCAGGTCCACAGGAACCCCTTCTCACCATCGTCAAGAAAAAAAGCTGACATGGTTCGGCCACGTCACCCGCCACAACAATCTGCCAAAAACAGTATGCAGGGAACAACTCGAAGGTGGCGAAAGGGGGGAAAGGGACAGAACAAGTCTGGATGGAAAACCCATCAGAGAATGGACCAGGATGAATGACTCGGCACTACTGCACAGAAGCCGAGGACCGAGATGGATGGAGGAGGTATTACCACGGCATCGTCTTTCGGTGTCTTCCCCACGACCGCCAAGGTCACGGGTTTTGATGATGATGATGATGAAGGGTTTTTCCTAGACAATCCAATAACAGAACAAGAGGTTTGTGGTGCAATTGAAAAGATAAAAAATGAGGAAAGCTCTGGGGGGTGGATAGGTATCCTTGCCAAGATGCTAAAGGTTAGCTCGGAGATTAGCCGTTTCACTTCTAACAAATTGGTGTGCTTTGTTTGAATGGACAAAAGCATTGTTGCTCGTTTTGAAAAAGGCAACATAATCACGATAATTATCGGGGGGGGGGGGGGGGGGGTATCACTGCTGAGTCTAGTTAGCAAATGTACTCATGCTTGCTCTTGAAACTAAGTCAAGTCAAAATTTTATTTCCAGAGGTACATTGAATAAGCAACGCATTTGCTTTTTTTCATTAAGCTATCTATCTAAGAACAAATTTCTTAATGATTATACTGAAATACTACATTTATTGCATCCTTTATTATTGAATTAAACCAGTTAAAAAAGGATAAATCGATACCGTAATTTACATTGAAAATACAAATTAACCACTTTAAAATTTACAATAACACGCCACCCCATACTCATTCACACTTGGCGCGCGTGCGCGCTCACGTCCAAAACACACATTTAAATAAAGAAATGTATTTTAGAACTAAAAAAAAGAAAATCATAAAACGTTAGGACAAACAAATTACTTCACCTACGTTTCATCCTTTCTTTCACGTTTATACTTTAGATAATAAAAAGGTAAGGAACAAAACGTTAGAAAAAAATTTAGACGTTCGTTGGCGTCATTACTGACAATATTGCCTTCAATGGACCTCCCCCTCCCCTCCCTCCACCCAGCAAACGTGTGCTTTTTTTTGCTTTTCATACTCTTCAAATAGCGCTTTTTTAAAAAAAATTTTATATTCACAAAAATAACTATCAAAGAAGCAAGATAAGTCAAATTTAAAACAATTTAAAAATGGGGAAATTGGGAAATGGGGAAAAAAAAAAACTAATGGGAAATTAGTCACAGGCCAGATTCAGAAAGGGGTACTCAACAGAGACCACATTTTAATATTAAATGCTATTATTGAAAAGCGCCTTGCAAAAAAACCCCCCCCCCAAGTGGCAAATTATATGCATGTTTTTTTAAGACCTGAAAACAACGTACACCCCTGATTGAAATGTTGAAAAAGAAATGGGAGTGTTGGTAAATTTGTGAAAGTCATCATGGGGCCTTTACTGTACAAGAATGTACTTTCTTGTGTCAGAGCAGGCAGTAACCCTGACTTTTTTTTTGACTGCCCTGTGGGGGTGCGACAAGGTTGTATTTTACTCTAGTACTCTTTTAAATATTCATAAAATTAAATTACCATTGCTTTGGATGCCAAAAAAATACACATGGAATACCTACCCCAGTTTAAACCCGTGCTAATGTTTGCAGTTGATATTGTTCTTATTTCAGATTCACCAAGAGGTCTTCAGCTTTTAAATTGCTTGACACTTAGAGGCCCTCGCATTAACATTAACATTGACAAAACAAAGATAAGGGTTTTAGAAAAGGAGGGAAAATTCGAGAAATGGAACATAGACGGTAAGGAATTATTTATTTATTGATTTATTCTTTTATATCGAGGATAATTGAATAAGCACTCATGTGCTTTTTTACATCCAGTCCCCCGTGTGTATGCGGTTTTGTAAATTTTGTCATCTGTTAACACCGAAACACAATGGCCTACTCTTTCAAAAAGCGAAACAGGATTTAACGTGTGCATAAGATGTTCTGCATGCGTTCGAACACGGGGTCACGGATTATAGTCTCATCCGAAGGGCTTTGACATTCAGTTCGATTTTTTTGGTCAAACTGGGAAGAAAGGGAGAGGCTGGGAATCGAACCCAGAACCTCACGGTTTACTTGTTGGCAGGCGAACGTCTTAACCATCCTGCCACCTTCCTTCTTTTCTTTTGTCATCTGTTTCCACCGGCACACAATGGCCTACTCTTTCGAAAAGCGAAACAGGATTTAACGTGTGCGTAAGATGTTCTGCATGCGTTTGAACACGGGGCGGTTAATGTATACAACTATCTGGGTTTTACTTTATCTATAAAAAAAAAAATTAGCACTACTAAGGGTGTTAATGCATTGGCAGATGAAGGGAAACGAGCTTGTATTGAATATGTCAAATATGTGAGTAAGCTAAGTGAGATTACAAAAAATGCTTTTTCGGAATATTTGATACTCAGGCTCAGCCTGTTTTGTTATACTCATCAGAAATGTGGGGCCTACAAAGATTAACATCAATTGAAAAGGTTTACAATTTGGAATCAAACGCTATCTCAATGTTCCACTAAAAATTCCAAACAAATTTGTATACGGAGAAACTTGTCGTTACCCACTATTTGTTAACATTACAGTCAAATGTATCAAATATGGGCTAAAGTTATTGAAAATGGACAGTACACGCCTTCCAAAGCAGGCATACCCCATGTTAACAAATTTAGACGAAAAGGGTAAAACGTGCTGGGCTTCTCGGGTAAGAGACTTGCTGTTTAGCCTGGGGTTTGGATATGTCTGGGGGGTGGATGTGAAAAATTGTTTATTTCTTTGTTCAAACAACGCCTGACAGATACATACATGCAAGAATGAGAAAGTTCTGCACAACAAAAATATATGTATTCTTATTATAGATCATTTAAGAATATTTTCCAGGGTAAAAGATACTTTGAATTTATAGATGTCAATGCTTGTAAAACTTCGTCTAGGAATATTACCATTGAAGGCATCGCCATTCATATCTTTTCTCTTAAAGGAAGAGGACACGTAATCCTCGCTTGTCCTTTGTACAGCGAGTTAAGACAGAAATATCTGAAGAATACTGCTGTGCAATTTCTTTTTCAGCTGACAGAGTGTGAAAACATGACTGAAACAAGAAAACTAGGAATCTACTTGTTCCATGCACTGAAAAAACGCTCTGACTTTATAAACAGCAAAGAATAGGGCTTCTGATGAAGCAAAAGGTGGACAATAATGTTATTTTGAATATATCTTTCTTTCGTGACTTATTCATGATTCGTGTCTCCTATAACAATATACAATTTTCAAATAACAATTTCAAACAATCAATTTTCAAATAACAATATAGTGTTTCTAAAGGCCAGAGGCCTATGAATTAAAATGTTTTTTCTTGCCTTGCCTTGCCTTGCCATGCCTTGCCTTGCCTTTCCCCATCTCCCTTTTTCTCTCTCTCCTCTCTCTCTCTCCCTTTTCTCTCTCCTCTCTCTCCTCTCTCCTCTTCTCTCTCTTCTCTCTCTCTCTCTCTCTCTCTCTCTCCGAAATCTCATTCTAAAGGAGCATCTGGCTCCAGCAAATAGGAGACTGGCCGGGCCACAATAAGTGTAACTAAAGCTAGAGGTATTCAAAGTCCCCCTCATGGCAATGTTCGTATACCCAAAGAAAGCCATAGCTATCAAGACTCTAGTTATGTTGTACATAATGTAAATATCACACAGCTTCGTTTTCTTAATTATAACGTTAATGGTTTACTCCAGAAACTAGAGAACAGGGATTTCATAGATTTTCTCTTGATACATGATTTTATTTGTCTAACAGAAATTTTGTTGCAGACACTTTTGATTCATTACTTTTCTCTGATTTTGTTATATTTACTTCAAAAGCTAAAAAAATTGTCCCACCAAGTAAGAATATTCTGGAGGGGTGATTGGGCATGATTAGAAAGAAAATAGCATTTTTGTTGAAAAGATAAACATTGAATATGATAATACAATTGTTATTAAGATTACAAAGATATGTTTTCAACTGACAAGCATATACTGGTAATATGTACGTATATTCCACCTCATGATTCCATGTTCTGGACACTTCAGCAAAATGGATATGGGATGGAAATGTTGGAACAATGTATACTAGACCTGCAGGACTCAAATGACGATTTTTACCTCATGTTAATGGGAGATTTAAAATGCTAGAAACTTCGAATGGTAACTATTCATTTTGTGATGATAATCTTGATTTTGATGTAACAGACTCTACCACTGATGATTTTTTGAGGAATTCTCAAGATAACAATACAAACGTATTTGGCAGACAACTTCTTGAAAAAAGAGAAAAAGAGAAGTAGAATGCAACATGTTTTTTTAGTGCACATCACTTTTAGCCAAAATAGATAATAATTATAATTGATGTTTTTGTTGTGTCAAATAAGTCTACATGACTTAAATGGCAATAAAGTATTCTGAATCTGAATCTGAATCTGTAACATGTTCGATTGTATGATACTGAATGGTCTGTGTCAATCGAAATTTAATGATGGTTTTACATATATCTCATCTTCAGGAGCCAGTACTGTTGATTATTTTGTTATTTCTTGCAAGGTTTTTTTAACTGTAAATATTGTTTCCATTGATATAAAAAACGTGACTGAGTCTGAACACTTACCAATTGTTTTGATGATTAACAGGAATGATGACATAATTGAAGATAATAATAAAGAAGAGAGCAAATATTGATACAAAAAAACTTGTCTGGAAAGAGGATAAGAAAGAGGACTTCATTAGATCACTAAGTAGTAACATAATTCAAGAAAATATTAAAATGGCTATAGATTTACTCGACAGTTATGTAGATAAAGGTTTAGATCTTTTTGTCCAGTGTTTAAAGGAATCCAGCCAATGCATGTTAGTGAAAACTGTCAAGAAACAGAGAAAGCAGTCAGAATGGTTTGATTCTGAGTGTTATCAAGTAAAAAAGGAAACTAGAAAAGCTTTGAATATTTTTAGAAAAATTAAAAATGATGATAACAGACTTGGGTGTATGTCAAAGCACGAAAAATTTATAAAAAGTTATTAAATTCCAAAAGACAAGCATTCAGAAAGCTAAAAGTAGAGTTTCTCACTAAAAATATTTCTAACTCAGCACTTTTCTGGAAAGAACTTAGAAGTATGGGCTGTAATGATAAAGAGAAACTTAAAAATAATATAAAAACTTCAGACTGGGTAAATCATTTTAAAAGTGTGTTTCAAAGTAATGAAACTTCCCTTAATCAGCATGCACATATAAATGTTAATTTGTCTGAAGAGAGTGAACATGAACTCAACAAAGAGATATCTGAAGAAGATGTACGTAGAGCTGTAAATAAGTTGAAGGGTGGAAAAGCCAGTGGAATTGATGGAATTATGGCTGAAATGTTAAAAAATGGTGGCAGTGAGGTTAATGACTTTCTTATCAAGCTTTTCAATACTATATTCAGCAAGGGTATTTATCCTCATGTTTGGTCAAAGGCTGTGATAATACCAATTAATAAGAAAGGAGATTTAGATAATGCAGACAATTACAGGGGCGTTTCCCTGCTAAGCATCTTATCAAAGTGTTATACATCCATACTTAACTCAAGACTGTATGGATGGTTAGGAAATAATGATTTCATTTGTGAAAATCAGGCAGGTTTTCGAAAAAAATACTCTACCGTAGAATCAGATTTTTAACCTCTATGCAGTACTCAAAAATGTATGTCAAAGAAAGACAAAAAGCTTTATGTTGCTTTTGTAGACTTCAAGAAAGCCTTCGATTCAGTCAGGCATGAAAAACTTCTTGAATGTATTGCAAACCAAGGTATAAGGGATAAGTTCTTTGCTACATTATCAGCTATGTATATGTCGTTGGTGTCATGTATCAGAGTTAATGATGAATTGTCAGAGTTTTTTGAGTGCCCAATAGGTGTAAGACAAGGCTGTGTACTAACCCCTACATTGTTTACAATGTTCATCAACCAGTTGGCTAATCATGTTAATGAAAAGGGCAGGCATGGAATCCAAATACTGCCTGATATTTTTTAACTATTTATATTACTATTTGCAGACGACGTAGCTTTACTTTCAGCAACCCCATCTGGATTACAGCAGCAACTGAGTATTCTGCAAACTTATTGTGGTAACATGCAGTTAAATGTTAATATTGATAAAACTAAGGCCATGGTATTTAGAAAAGGGGGATTTTTAGCAAAACATGAAAAATGGTTTTATAAGGGTGTTAAGCTGGACGTAGTTAATCAATATTGCTATTTAGGTTTCACTTTTACAACAAAGATTAGTACAAAGTTTGGCACTGAGAAACTAGTAATCAAAGGCAAAAAAGCAGTCATCCAATTAAACAAAGCATTTAATAGGTATAAAAGAAATGAATGCAAGCACGTTTTTTAAGGTTTATAATGTTAAAGTTACAGCCATATTTCGTTATATGCTTCAGAAACATAGGGTTTAAGTAGAATGGACCATATTGAAAAAGTTCACATGTCAGCAAGTAAGAGGTTTTTAGGCGTTCCAAATAGAACACACCAATAAAATGTGGTAAAGGTGAATTGGGTAGGGACCTCTTTATATTAATTCTTATACTAATGTTATCAAATACTGGTTTAATTACTACAAATGAGTTCAAACAGATTGCCATACAGTGCCTATCAAATGCTATTGGAACTAGAGAAAAATGAAAAAGAATGCTGGGTATCAAAAATAAGAGAAATTTTGTGCGAAAACAGGATTTACTATTGTATGGTTACAACAAGGTGTTGGTGATGAGAAGGCTTTTTTACATGTATTTAAGCAAAGATTAGTAGACATGTTCATTCAAGAGTGGCATGGAACCATAAGAGATAAAGAGAGGTATGAAAATTATAGATCATTCAAAACTATCTTTGGAAAAGAGAAATACATTGACTTTATAGATACTTACTGTTTTCGAGTTGCTATTAAAACAGGTTAGATTAAATGTTTTGCCTCTTATGAATAATGTTCATAGATACAGTATTAATGATAAAGAAAAGTTCTGTCCATTTTGTAAAACAAAAGTCGAAAACGAAGCCCATTTTTTGT
Organism: Rapana venosa; assembly: GCA_028751875.1. Classification (NCBI taxonomy): domain Eukaryota; kingdom Metazoa; phylum Mollusca; class Gastropoda; order Neogastropoda; family Muricidae; genus Rapana; species Rapana venosa. The sequence goes on along the minus strand of CM054134.1, from coordinate 65,607,766 downwards.
TCGAATGTCCAGTGTACTCAGATCTGAGGGATAAGGTTTTGGCCGAATGTATTAATATACCATTGTCAGTTTTACTTATAACATCAAATAGAGAACGTAGTCATTATCTATTCAGATATATTTTTCATTCTATTAATAGAAGGAAGAAATTGCTATGTCAAAATATCAGTTAATGATGGGCGTGTTAAAGCTTTTTATTTACATGTATGATCCAAATCCTGAACCGTAATGTTGCATTTTGATTCATACCGATTTTTATGTCTACTATCTAAAATATTGATGCAGTATGACATGAATGTATATCAAAGGCTAACCTTGTTCGAGATATGAGTCAAAGGATCGGTTGTTGGTTTTCATGTTTGATCACAGTTTGCATACCAGTATATTGGTTTTCCTCTTTCCCCCAAACTCCGTATATTGTGGCCTAAGGCCAATGTACATATTAAAACTGTTCAGAGTTCAGAGTTCTCTCTCTCTCTCTCTCTCTCTCTCTCTCTCTCTCTCTCTCTCTCTCTCTCTCTCTCTGTTACTGATTGTTTCACCAAAATTGTATGATTTGATTATTACCGCAGTTTGGTTTTCGGATCCGAAGACTCATGAAATTCAATCTTTGTTGTAGAATTTGAGTTTTGCCCCCTCCCCCAAAATCCCTTATGTTGATGGGCTGAAAATCTTGACACAAACTATTTGTCATTCTCTCTCTCTCCCCTCTCTCTCTCTCTCTCTCTCTCTCTCTCTCTCTCTCTCTCTCTTCCTCTCTCTCTCTCTCTCTCTCTCCCCCTCTCTCTCTCTCTCTCTCTCTCTCTCTCTCCTTTTCTGTGATAGCCTGGTGGTTAGAGCGTTGCGTATTGCGCTCGTAATCTGCTTCTCCATTTGCTCCAGTCTTTGCTGAAACTCCTGAATTCATGAATTCTTTGTGATGTCCGTTGTTTTCTGTTCTGTAGTCAATGTTCATTCTATACTGGCAACTACAAGGCCAGAGATATTTATTGATAGAGCAAATTTGCAACAGTAAGGTTGACACTTCGGGATGAACAGGCAGGCTTTAGGCAAGACAGATCATGCACAGATCAAATCGCCACAATGCACATCATCATTGAGCAGTCCCTGGAGTGGCAGACCCCCCTATATTCAGTCTTTGTCGACTTCCAGAAGGCATTTGACAGCGTCGACAGAGAAGTCATTTGGAAACTGATGCATCACTATGGCTTTCCACCAAAGTTCATCACCATCATCCAGCAGCTATATGAAGATGCCACCTGTCAAGTCATCCATGAAGGGAAACTGACGGAAGCTTTCTCCGTACAGACCGTTGTTCGTCAGGGCTGTCTGTTGTCCCCAACCATCTTCCTGTTGGTAGTTGACTGGATTAAATGCGGCAAGCCACAGCAGGCAGGAGAACTGGCTACATGGACCCTCATGAAGCAGCGGAAGACCTGGACTTTGCAGACGACATCAGCCTTCATCCCAAGGCAAAAAACGCACAGAGAAGCTTTGTCGTGTTGCTGACGGCTGAAAGACTGGCCTCAAATCAACATCGGGAAGACGGAGTCATAGGTGAACCAACAAAACACATGACCCAGTGCGACTGCAGCAAGAAACCATCGAAAGAATTCACCAAGTTTATTACTGGCAGGGGTCGCCCATAAAGATGGGGAAAGAGAAGACATCAAGTGGCCGAATCAACAAAGCCCTTACCCCATTAAAACCCCCTTCGGCCAATTTGGAGGTCAACAGCCCTCTCATTTCAAAAAAAATTTCCCGGATCTAACCACCAATGTCAAATCGGTCCTAACTTATGGTAAACTGGGGGTAACAAAAACCAAACACCCACAAACTCCAAGTCTTTTACCAAAAATGCCCAGGTACATCCTCAAACATCAGGTGGCGGAAGTCATATCCAACAAACAATGTGGGACAGACCAACAAACCCATCGAGTCCACTTTTAAACAAGGAAGTGGGGATGGAATCGGCATACACTCCGCAAGCCTGCGTCAATGTCACCAGACGGGCCCTTACTGGAAAACCACAAGGGAAGCGGAAAGTTGGTCGACCAAAGCAACCTGGGCAGAAGTGTTGACGAAGAAACGAAGGCAGCGGAATGACATGGGCGAGTGAGAGGATCTCCCAAAACCCGAGTTCGTTGGGGGTGTTGTTGCAGCCCTATGTTCCCAAGGAACAGAGGCATAAGTCAAGCAAGGTTGATGATAAACAATGATCCGGGATTTTATCATTAAACGGGTAGCCAGTCTCTTTGGCGGTGAATGTTTTGTGTGTGGGGGGGGGGGGTGGGAGAGGGGGGGAAGCGATAGGGGAGGGTTATTCAAAGGTTTAAAATTTAATGCCATAGAACGAGCCTGTGTACTTCCTGGTTGGCTGTTTAGTGTGTTGTCGGGCATAATAGCGCTTGCTTTTTTCGTTTACTTTGTAAACTGTTTTCTATAAATCGCACCATTTAAATTACAACCCATAAAAAATAATGTTTGCCAGAATGTGTGTGTGTGTGTGTGTGTGTGTGTGTGTTGTGTGTGTGTGTGTGTTGTGTGTTTTGTGTGTGTGTGTGTGTTGTGTGACGCGCGCATTATAAAGACAAAATCGATGCAAGAGTTGATCTGTTTTAGCGTGCATGTGAAGGGATGCTCTTGCTCTACATCACGGGAGTGTTTCTTGTGCCTTCATCAGCATTGATTGGGTCCATGTGTACCTCATCCCTGATATTGTTATGCACATCATCCTAACCACTGATCTGCAACCTCACCCCTTTCCCGATCTCTTTCCCTAACCACTGTTCTGCCCCTCACTCCTGTTCCGCATCTCATCCCTAACCATTTTTTTCCGCATCTCCATCCCTAACCACTGTTCGCATTCACCCCTAACCACTGCTTGCACCTCACTCCTGTTCCGACCTCATCCCTAACCATTTGTCTGCACTCACTCCTGTTCCGCACCTCATCCCTAACCCCTCTTCTGCACCTCATACCTGTTCTGCACCCATCCTAGGCCACTGTTCTGCACCCTTCCTTGATTGCTGTTCTTTACCTCACCCCAATCACTGTTCTGCACTCATCCCTATTATGCTCTGTACCCTCATCCCTAATTTACTGTTCTGACTCACCCCTTTTAGTGTCTGTACCTCATCCCTAATCACGTTCTGACTCATCCCAAATCACTGTTCTGACATCTTTCCCAAATCACTGTTTGCAACTCATCCAAATCACTGTTCTGCACATCTTTCCCTAATCACTGTTCTGTACCTCATCCCTAATCACTGTTTGCACATCATCCATAACACTGTTCCTGAAATCATCCCTAAATCACTGTTCTGCAGCATAACTATCCCTTAATTATTGTTCTGACCTCATCCTAATCATGTTCTGACACTATCCTTGATTGCTGTTCTTTACCTCATCCAATCACTGTTCTGCACACTATCTTGATTGCTGTTCTTTACCTCGTCCCTAATCACTGTTCTGCACACCTATCTTTGATTGCTGTTCTTTACCTCATCCCTAATTCATGTTTCGGGCATCCTTATCCTGATCGCTGTTCTTTACTCGTCCTTAATCACTATTCTGCACCCCCAACCCTCCTGATCACTGTTCTGTACCTCATCCCTAATTATTGTTCTGTACCACATCCCTAAACACTGTTCTGCACCTCGTCCTTAATTACTGTTCTGTACCTCATCCCTAATCACTGTTCTGCACCTCGTCCTTAATTACTGTTCTGTACCACATCCCTAAACACTGTTCTGCACCTCGTCCTTAATTCTGTTCTGTACCTCATCCCTAATCACTGTTCTGCACCTCGTCCTTAATTACTGTTCTGTACCTCATCCCTAATCACTGTTCTGCATCCTATCCTTGATCGCCATTCTTTACCTCATCACTAATCACTGTTCTGCAACTCATCCCTAATTATTGTTCTGCACATCATCCTTTAATCACTGTTCTGCACATATCCTAATCACTTTTCCTGCCCCTCATCCCTAATCACTGTTCTGCACCTCACCCCTTTAATCATTGTTCTGCACTATCCTAATCACTGTTCGCACTCATCCCAAATCACTGTTCTGCACCTCATCCCTAATCATGTTTGCCCCTCGTCCCAAATTTCACTGCTCTGACATCATCCCTAATCACGGGTTCTACACCACCACCCTCCTAATCACTGTTCTGCACCCCCCCCCCCCCTTTAATCACTGTTCTGCCCCCCCCTCCTAATCACTGTTCTGCACATCATCCCTTTTTATGTGCTCTGACCCCACCCTAATCACTGTTCTGCACCTCATCCCTAATCACTGTTCTGCACATCATTCCTAATCACTGTTCTGCACCTCATCCCTAATCACTGTTCTGCACATCATCCCTAATCACTGTTCTGCACCTCATCCCTAATTATTGTTCTGCACCTCATCACTAATCACTGTTCTGCACATCATCCCTAATCACTGTTCTGTACCTCATCCCTAATCACTGTTCTGTACCTCATCCTTAATTATTGTTCTGTACCTCATCCCTAATCACTGTTCTGCATATCAAACCTAATCACTGTTCTGCATATTATCCCTAATCATTGTTCTGCACCCATCCACCCCATTCCCTAATCACTGTTCTGTACCTCATCCCTAATTATTGTTCTGTACCTCATCCCTAATCACTGTTCTGCATATCAAACCTAATCACTGTTCTGCATATTATCCCTAATCATTGTTCTGCACACATCCACCCCATCCCTAATCACTGTTCTGTACCTCATCCCTAATTATTGTTCTGTACCTCATCCCTAATCACTGTTCTGCATATCATCCCTAATTATTGTCCTGTACCTCATCCATAACCAATGTTCTGCACATCATCCCTAATCAGTGTTCTGTACATCATCCCTAATTATTGTTCTGTACCTCATCCCTAATTATTGTCCTGTACCTCATCCATAACCATGTCTGACATCTCCTAATCAGTGTTCTTCATACCTATTATTGTTCTGTACCATCCCTTAATTATGTCCTGTACCATCCAAACCAATGTTTTTGACATCATCCCTAATCACTGGTCTGCACCCCCCCCCCCCCCCATCCCTAATCACTGTTCTTCACACCCCCCCCCCCCCACATCCCTAATCACTGTTTTTGCACATCATCCCTAATTATTGTTCTGTACCTCACCCCTAATTATTGTCCTGTACCTCATCCATTCTAGTCAGGTCAGAGGTGTCCTCTGCTACCGGTAACCGTGGGGAGTCAACCCAACCCAAAAATCACGCCTGGAGAGAGATGGGCGCCGCCAGGCTACTTTTGCCCAAGACACGCTGTATGGAATGGACAAAAATAAAGAATATACTGGATCGGTCGCCGCTCGGGTCAACAAGGACCGCGCCTTCCGTCTGCCACCAGGGTGGAGGCGCCAAGTGTGCTACTGGTGGAACCCCTACAACAAAAATCAGAGGAAGGGATTACATCACCATCGCAACGTGGAACGTCAGAAGTCTGGCCCAACAGGCAAACTCCAAGAATGCTATACGAGCTGGGGCAGGTACACCTGGCATCTGGTAGGTCTCTGTGAGGTCAGATGGAAAAAGCACGGTGAACACCATAATGACGAGGGTCATATGCTCTACTATAGCGGGGAGAAGGGGCAAGCATATCAATGGCGTAGGCATGCTTGTCAACAAGAACATCAAGAATCGGTAATAGGATACTACCCAGTAAACAGCCGGTTTAGCCATCCGCCTCAGGCAGCCCCATTCAACATCACAGTGATTGAAGCTACGCACCAACAACGGATCACGATGATGAAGTCGTAGAGGAATTCTACAACCAACTACAGGGCATCATCGATAAAATGAACAAGAACGACATCTTGATCATCCAGGGAGACTGGAACGCCAAGGTGGGCGGAGACGCACTGAAAGACTGGAGCAAATTCTGCGGTCCCTCCTGTAATGCGATCACCAATGAGCGAGGACTCCGACTACTGGAATTTGCCAGCTACAACGACATGGTGCTCGCCAAACCTTGGAGAACACAAGGATCCCGACGCTGGACATGGCATGCACCAATGGGATCCATCACAACCCGATTGACTACATCCCGGTGCAGAACCCGGGTTTTTATCTGGGATCAACAGAGCCAAGACGAGGACATTCCCAGGTGCAGGGCATGGGGAGCGATCATGACCTCGTGCTCCTGAACTTTAGAGTCCGATTGAAGAAGATCAATAAGACAAAGAACACCAGACTCAAGTTAACCTGGACAGAAATGAAGGACCCCACCATCGCCGAGTCCTTCCAAGCAACAATAGGAGGGAAATTCGCACCACTGCTGGCACTTGAAGAAGATGCCGAAACGATGACCACCAGTTTTAAAACAGTGATGACTGAGACAGCAAGCTCTCCTTGGTAAACATCGCCGAAAAAAAACAACCATGGGTCACAGATGAAATCTTTAATATGTGTGACAAAAGACGAGACCTGAAGAAGAGCAAAAACACTACAGGAGCAGTTGAGTACAGAGAAGTAAACAAGAAGATAGGAGAGACATGAGGAAGACCAAAGAGGAATGGATAGAGAAACAATGTACAGAAATCGAAGGAGCCTGACAAAGAATAATAGCGAAGAGATACCAGATTTTGAAAGAGCTCACCCAAAACAGAAAACAGGCAAGGTCAGTAAAAATCCAGGACAAAGAAGGGAATTGCTAACAGAAAAGAAGGAAAACGTTGGCAGATGGACGGAATACTGTTCCGAACTCTACAATATCAGACGCTAGGCGACCCAGCGTACTTGCAAGCCCAAACCCCATGAATAAAGACAACTTCCCAATTCTACGCGAGGAAATAGAAGTAGCAATTAGTCGCTGAAGAAAGGGAACATCAGCAGGAATCGACAACATCCAGCAGAGCTGATCCAACACGGGGGAGAAGCAGTGACAGGGCATCCCTTAAAGTATCTGCAACAAGATCTGGCAGACCGGAGAGTGGCCTACACCATGGACCCAATCACTCATCAAACACTCTCCCCAAGAAAGGAAATCTCAGCAGTGCCAAAATACAGGGGCAATCAGCCTCATAGTAAATAATAATAATAATAATAATAAAATAATAATAATAATAAATATATGGAATTTATATAGCGCTGAAACTTGTAAACAAACAAAAAGTCATGCCAGTAAAGTCATGCTGAAAGTGATCCTGAAAGGCTGAAACCACAGGCAGAAGAGATCATCGCCGAAGAGCAGGCCGGTTTCCCCCCAAATAGAAGCACCACAGAAAGATTTTTCAACCTGAGGGTTCTGTGTGAGAAATACAGCCGGGATCAACAAGCATCCCTTCCCCGTTTTTCATTGTTTTAGGGAAGGCCTTCGATAGTGTATGGCATGACGCTCTGTGGGCCACCATGAACAAATTCAACATGGCCAGAAGCTGATCCACACCATCAAGGAACTCTACTCAAAGGCCACCAGTGCAGTACTCGTACAGAGCACGGTAGGGGAATGGTTCCGTACCTCAGTTGGGGTCCGACGGGATGTCTGCTGTCGCCGACCTGTTTAACATTTTCCTCGAACGATCATGACTGACGCCTTGGAAGAACACAGGCACAGTCAGCATTGGAGGGCGAACAATCACCAACCTCGGTTTGCTCGATGACATTGACGGTCTGGCAGAAATGAAAAGGAACTGGCCCAACCCAGTGAAGCAACTGGACGAAATATCCTCACGATACGGCATGGAAATCAGCGCCGAGAAAAACCCAAACTATGTCAAACAGTGCCCAGCCAATCACCACCAAGATCACTCTCGCGGAAAAAAACTGGAGACAGTTGACCATTTCAAGTACCTTGGAGCCATCATAAGTGAGGAGGGATCGAAGACCGAAATCCCAGCAAGAGCGGCACAAACAGCCAGCAGATGGCAAGATGAAAACCATATGGAGAGACAGAAACATCCCTCTCGGAACCAAGGTAAAGTTACTAAACGCGCTAGTCACTCAATCATGCTTTAAAGCATGTGAGGCAAAGGACACTGGGAAAGCAGACCTACAAGGAGGATCCCAAACCCGTAGAAATGAGATGCTCAGAAGGTCCTTGGCATCTCCATACAAGGACCATGTTTACCAACAATGAAGTCCGCAGAATGATCACTCAACAAGTGCGGGATATGAAGACCTACTGACCACGGCGAAAAAGAGGAAACTCAGATGGTAATGGGCACTACACGATCAGAAGGACTTGCAAAGACATCCTGCAAGGAACAGTCCAGGGGAAGAGAAAACGGGGCAGACAGAGGAGAAAGTGGGCCGACGACATCCGTGATTGGACAGGGGAGGACTTCAGTGTCACCCAGGCACTCGCCCACGACCGCGCTAAGTGGAGCCAGCTGGTCCACCGTTCGTCCACCATGCAGCGCCCCTACAACCCTGGCGGGTTACGGGACCAGTGAACAGTGAACAGTGAACCTCATCCATAACCAATGTTCTGCACATCATCCCTAATCACTGTTCTGCACATCATCCATAATTATTGTTCTGCACCTCATCCATAGCCAATTTTCTGCACCTCATTCATGACCACTGTTCTGAATCTCATCCCTAACAACTGTTCTGCGCCTCATCCTACCCACTGTTCTGCACCTCAACCTGACCACTGATTCTGCACCTCTTTCCTAACCATTCGTCTGCACCTCATTCCTGATCACTGTTCTGCCCCTCATCCATGATCATTGTTTTGCACCTCATCCATACCCACTGCTCTGCACCTCACCCCCTGATCATCATTATATCACTCACTCACTCAGTCCCATGTCTCAAAGGACATAGGGGGGACATGAGAGAAGACGCGACAGAGATCTTTTTCCATGCTTCACGATCCTGTGTGGCTAGTAGAAGGTGTTGCAGGGGTTGGGCGGTCCATTCTTTGATGTTGTCAACCCATGATTTCTTTTGGCGGCCTCTTCTTCTCTTGCCTTCAACTGTTCCCTGCAGGATGGTTTTTGCTAAGGTGTTGTGTCTTGTGGTGTGACCAAACCACATCAGTTTTCTCCTCTTTATTATATACCTCATCTCTAATCACTATTATCCACCTCATCCCTAATCACTGTTTTGCATCTCATCTCTAATCACTATTCTGCAAATCATCCTTAATCACTATTCTGCAACTCATCCTTAATCACTATTCTGAACTTCATCTCTAATCACTAATCTGCACCTCATCCCTGGTCACTATTCTCCACCTCATTCCTGGTCACTATTCCGCACCTCATCCCTGGTCACTATTCTGCACCTCATCCCTGGTCACTATTCTGTACCTCACCCCTATCCACTATTCTGACCTCATCTCTATTCACTATTCTGACCTCATCCCTATTCACTATTCTGCACCTCATCTCTAATAACTATTCTGCACCTCAGCTGTCATCACTATTCTGCACCTGATCTCTCATCACTATTCCGCACCTCATCTCTCATCACTATATTGCACCTGATCTCTCATCACTATTCTGCACCTCATCACTATTCTGCACCTCATCTGTAATCACTATTCCGCATCTCATCTCTAATCACCATTCTGCACCTGATCTATCATCACTATTCTGCACCTGATCTCTAATCACTATTCGGCGCCTGATCTTTCATCACTATTCTGCACCTCACCTCTAATCACTATTCTGCACCTCGTCTCTAGTCACTATTCTGCACCTGATCTCTAATCACTATTCTGCACTTCATCTCTAATCACTAATTACTGATCACTGATCTCTCATCACTATTCTGCACCTCACCTCTAATCACTATGCTGCACCTCATCTCTAATCACTACCCTACACCTGATCTCTAATCACTATCCTACACCTGATCTCTAATCATTATTCTGCACCTGATCTCTGATCACTATTCCGCACCCCATCTCTAATCACTATTCTGCACCTCATCCCTAATCACTATTCTGCACCTCGTCTCTAATCACTATTCTGCACTCATCCCTGTTCACTATTCTGCACCTCATCTCTAATCACTATTTCTGCACCCCTCATCTCTAATCACTATTCCATCCGCACACTACGTCATCTAATCACTATTCTGCACCTCATCCCTGGTCACTATTCTGCACCTCGTCTCTAATCACTATTCTGCACCTCATCTCTAATCACTATCCTACACCTCGTCTCTAATCACTATTCTGCACCTCATCTCTAATCACTATTCTGCACCTCATCCCTGGTCACTATTCTGCACCTCATCTCTAATCACTATTCTGCACCTCATCCCTGGTCACTATTCTGCACCTCATCTCTAATCACTATTCTGCACCTCATCTCTAATCACTATCCTACACCTCGTCTCTAATCACTATCCTACACCTCGTCTCTAATCACTATTCTGCACCTCATCTCTAATCACTATTCTGCACCTCGTCTCTAATCACTACTTTGTACCTCATCTCTAATCACTATTCTGCACCTCATCCTGTCACTATCTCCTGTACCTCATGTCCTTCTCATCACTTTCTGCACCTGATCTCTCATCACTTCCTGCACCTGATCTCTCATCACTATCCACACCTCATCTCTAATCACTATTCTGCCACCTCTCATCTTAATTCACTATTCTGCACCTCGTCAAATATTCTGCACCTGATCTCTCATCACTTCTGCACCTGATCTCTAATCACTATTCTGCACCTGATCTCTCATCACTATCCTACACCCGACCTCTCATCACTATCCTGTACCTCATCTCTCATCACTATTCTGCACCTCATCTCTCATCACTATTCTGCGCCTGATTTTCCATCACTATTCTGCACCTGATCTTTAATCACTATTCTGTACCTCGTCTCTCATCACTATTCTGTACCTCATCTCTGATCACTATTCGCACCTCATCTCTAATCACTGTCGCTACCTCATCTCTCATCACTATTCTGCACCTCGTCTTAATCACTATCTGCACCTCGTCTCTAATACTATTCTGACTCTCTTTATCATTATCTGGCACTGATCTCTACATCACTATTTGCACTCATCTCTCATCGCTATTCTGACCTCATCTCTCACGCATTCTGCGCCTGATTTTTCATCACTATTCTGCACTGATCTCTAATCACTATTCTGTATCCTCATTCTCTATCACTATTCTGCGCCTCATCTCTAATCATATTCTGCAACCTGATTCTCTCATCCTATTCTGTCACTCATCTTTAAAACTACTCTGGCCATGCGCAATGGTTGCGCCTTGGTTACGACTGAGTCGTGGGCTCGATTCCCTAGAGTCTAGGGATTTTGCGGACTCCGGACGGCTCTCCCAGAGTGAGTGTGCTGTAGGCTCAGTGGGAAAGCTTGTGGACCACAATTCGAGCTTATCCACTTATAGGATGCGAGTTTGAAGTTTGCATCATGTACCTGACCAATGCGCAGTGTCTGTTCTCTCGGGCCCGGTTGACGCCGAGATATATTATGATAGCGTAGAGTACAGCCCTGTAGTCTCAAAGCATATGCACTTCCACAGCAGTATTATTGTGTCATCCTCATTGTCATTGATCATCATGCATTTTTTTTAAAATGCCTCTGATTCGGTGGTCCCAATTGCTCTGATTCGGTTTCTCCATACACTTCTGTGCCTGTGGTGAGTTTGTGTCAGGGCCTTTGGGGTTAGAGGTTCGCGGGGGACGGTCGTTGGATGGACGTTGTGGTGGTTGCCACTTCGGGTGGGCAACTCACTCAGTCTGGCTCCGCGACTGAGCTAATACTGTCGTTAGTAGGGGGCTTAGTAGGTGGTGTCCTGCGTATGTTAGCTTAGAACAGGCACCACTGAACACCACCAAAGTGACCCAGCAGCAGTGCAGGGCCCTTCTGGCTGGTGACCCCACGGCGGCCTGATAGTGATGGGCTCCCTGTGGACTTCCGACCCCGAGGATGAGACATAAGAAATCTGGGTATGGCTTTGGCGGGGAGATTAGAATGAGCGGCGTGGGAACAGCGGGACAAGATGAGGCAGCAAAAAATAAAATAATAAAAACTAAAAATATGCACCTCCTCGCTAATCACTATTCTGCACCTCATCTCTAATCACTATCCTACACCTCACCTCTAATCACTATTCTGCATCTCATCTCTAATCACTATTCTGCACCTCATCTCTAATCACTATTCTGCACCTCATCTCTAATCACTATTCTGCACCTCATCTCTAATCACTATTCTGCACCTCATCTCTAATCACTATTCTGCACCTCATCTCTAATCACTATTCTGCACCTCATCTCTAATCACTATTTGGCCATTTGATTTCTACACAGGCGCAGATGCTGCTGCGGGGGTGGGGTGGTGGTGTTGGAGTGGTGATGAAGATGACAACGACAAAAACGACAATGACGATGAAGAGGACGTTGACGGTGATGACGATGACGATGACGACGGTGGCAAAGGTGACAAGTTATAAAAACGGAAAATTTATAAATGATGGTAAGATTGACCGAAGAAGATAACCATCAACCAGGACCACTGTAAATTGATAACGATAACCAAGATGTCACAACAGAGAAGACAACACTAATGACAATCACAACGACGATAATCACGATGGGAGGACCGACATATCAGTGATGGTAACAAATATGACAATGCCGACGATGATGATGATGATGACGACGATTAGGATGAGGATTACTGCCAATGACAGCAGAAAGCAAAGACGATTGACGCTGACCATGACTGATAACATGCATTAACAAGAAGGAAACCAGCAACAACAATAACAGAGCTAATGATGATGATGTCTGCAGACTGCACGGAAGGCTTTGCCAAGGGGCAGTTCAGCGAGGACGCTGTTTACAATATCCATCCCCGGATCTCCGCCCAGCCCTTCCCTGTCTACTGCAAAAAGATGACCAGCAACGTTCGCACCTACATCATGGAGCGACGGACTACCGCGTTCAGCTTCAACAGGACGTATGCAGAGTACAGGGCGGGGTTTGGCCAGCCTGGCGGTGAGCACTGGCTGGGGCTGGACAAGGTAAGCTGAGTTCTTCGACATATATTAGATAGACACTGTCTCTCAGCTACTTTTTCCTGTCTCGGAGTGTTTTCAGTCAATCTCAGTGAGGGATTTAATAAACCAAACAACAAATCGACTGAATAAAGTAAGATAAAAACCAAAAATAATCTTTTAAAATGGCTTCCAAAACACTTCAGGATGATAGAAGTTGCTGGTGAAAGTGACCTGAAGAGTTTGCTGGCGTGTTGAACTCCACTGACAGAGCTAGAATATTCATTATAGGATTCTCTTGGATCTTTCTTGTTTTATTTGGGTTTCTTGTTGACATCCACTGAAGTGTTTTACTGCTCGCATGGTTAAAGTGATGGGTTTCACTTCCTAAAGGACCTGAAGTACAGGGTCTTGGGTTCGAAGCTCAGCGGCGCCTGGTAACTTAAAGGTGGGTTGTTTTATTTTTTAATGATCTCTTATGTCCATGCTGTGCCGACTGGCCAATGCCTTTTCTTTTTTTGTGTATACACGCAGGCTAAGTTCAAGTAATCATGGTATATTGGCCATCCGTCTCATAATAATTGTAGCGTCTTGGTCGGTCAAAATCAGCCTGCTGTAAGCAACTTTTTGAGCGGATCAACAGTCAAAACCCAACCCCTGCTTCCTTCCTAGTCCCATCCTCCAGCTCTTGTTTGAGCCTTTCCTAGCCTCCTTGAGTCTTCAAACACAAGCTGTCTCCAGCTGTCTGCATCAGCACCTGTGAAGGTGTCTTTGAAACGCAGTGATATGCGGACAGTTGACAGAGCTCCAGTTGACAGAGAAGGAATGTGAGACCATATTTAAAGCTGGGTCGATGCTTTGTTTTGATATGTGATGCACATGAGTTGTTATTGAGAGTAAAGGTATGGCCCCTGTGGTCGGTAGGGTTATAAGCATAGCTAGATCAATAGTAAATGTGAAGGCTTTTCAGCAAATCTCTTGCCTGGAATAAGCCGTCTATACTTTACCATACCGTAGAATACTGAGGTAGTGTTGTAAGTGTTGCTGGTTGTTCCATATCCTCTTGCTTCATGTGGCTGTCTCGCAGCAGCTGTAGCAAAGCTCCTTCCAAATAGTCAAGTACAGCTCTGTGTATCCAACTATAGCTATTGATAATCAGGAGCCCTATGAGGTTTTTGAAAAAAATGAAATAAATCTCGTCTGATACGTAAAAAATGTACAGTAACACACCACACACGCGCGCGCGCGCGCGCACACACACACACACACAACACACACACACACACACACACACACACACACACACACACACACACACACACACACACACACACACACACACACACACACACTCACACACA
>CM054134.1:65583423-65590923 GCA_028751875.1 Rapana venosa | reverse complement strand
GAACTGGAGAAATGTGGTTGACAAAGCTTCGAAGGCGCCCCAAAGGATTCGGAATCTGAGGGATCGGTGACGATGACGGTGATCAAGTTTGTCACTGGATCAGATTTTGTCTGAACCATCGTTACTTTTGAACATTGTGTTAGGGTTGATAAGAAGTCGATAACTCAGTAGCATGTTAAAGTAAGTTTTTATTCAGTGCAGTTATCTGACATTTTTCAGTTATTGTTTGCTTTTTCTTGTTATTTTTTTCCTGTCTAAAATCACTGTGAATAGGCGATAAACTGAAGATATTGCACACACACACACACACACACACACACACACACACACACACACACACACACACACACTATATATATATATATATCTATATATATGCTGAAATAGACATTATTGTAAGTGACTTCTTTGGTATAGATATAACTTGGGTCTCCTAAAGCTGGCATATGCAATGGCTTAGTGTCGTTAAATGGTTTATTTTTTCTTGTCGCTAACAATTCAGGCTTTCAAGTTCGCAATCCTATGATTATTTTTAAACTGCTTAGCGCATCGTTTGTTGATCAGCATGCATGAACAACCACTCAAAATAATGGCAGACATCACATAAAAAAAACTCCGTCAAGACAACATAAAACGAGTACTCCTTAATTTTTCCAGGGAAAATCCGTTATTCTACCCGATTTGTACATTCACGGAGACCATAAAAACTGTCAAATTTTGGGAGGAAGGGGAGGTCTTTCACGCTGAGATTGGAAGAAAATTCACAGCACTGAGACACAACAACATCAATACTATTGCAAATGGATTCAAACAAGTCAGATCAGATACAGCAGAACAAATGCTGGGAAGACAGAGAAAGAAGATACTTTCATGGATCACCGGCAACATCTTAGACCTTTGCAAAAAAAGAAAAAAACTCAAACCTACGAGATTTTTAAGAGCAAAAACAGCGAACGACAACTACCAAAAGGTAAACGATAAAACCAAGCAAAACGAATGAAAAAAATGGATTTCGGAACAGTGTGAAAACCACTGAGGAGGGCATCAACAAAGGAAACAGTAATAGCTCACCAAAACTGAGTAGAACAAAATTATCAATCATTAAAAACAAACAAGTGCATTGCTCACTGACAACACGGAAGCTCTCAGCCACCAAATACAGCCAGATATCGCCATGCTGGAAGTAGTAACATCAATAAGAAAACTAGATCTTTAACCAATGTTGAGAGAAGAAGTGGAGGAAGCAATATGCTTCTTAAAAGAAGGTAAATCACTAGGAGTGGGCAACACTCATGCTGAATTATTCAAGCACGGAGGAAAGACTAAATATGACAACAATTTCTATTTAAAAAAAATGGAAAACCAAGATTTGGCCTCAACAGTAAATGCAGTCTCTGATAATTTAACTTACTAAGAAAGGTAAAGTAAGACAGCGCCAAAACTATGAACAATCAGACTTATAAGCCACCCAAGCAAAGTCATGTTCAGAACCATTCTGAATAGACTAACAGCAACAAAAAAGTCAAAGATGAAGTCACAGAAGAACAAGTTAACTTCAGACTGGAACACAACTGAACAGATTTTTAATTGCAGTTTTCTAATCAAAAAACATCTCCAACACAAGAAAGATCTGTTTACTTCACTGACCTAAAAAAAACAACAACCGTTTGATCGAGTGTGGTATGATGGATGTGGCAACCCCCTAGAACCCTCAACATTGAAGAAGGAATAGCGCAGGTAATTCAGGTAATAACAATGCTTACTTTATTCAACCTCTTTCTTGAGAAGATAATGCAAGAAACATTCCATGAATGCCATACCACTGTATCTCTTGGTGATACATCCATTTTTAATCTGTGGTTTTCTAGTGACATTAATCTCTTTGGAAGTCGTAACAACCACTCCATGATCTAGTGTTTTTGATATAACCCATGTCCTACGTTTTTTTAGATAACTCCGAGATCTAGCGTTTTCGATATAACTCCACGATCTAGCGCTTCTGGTATGACCCATGATCTAGCGTTTATGATATAACTCCATCATCTAGCGTTTTTTATATAACTCCATGATCTAGCGTTTTTGGATGGAGATCAAAACAAAAAAGCAATACCATGGTCAGTAACATTACCATGAGCATTATCATGAATAGCTAACACCTTGAAGAAGTAGACTCCTTCAGATATCTTGGCTCCTAACTGACATAGCCGCTCTTCTGCTGAAGTAAATATCACACTAGCTCTTGCAACCTCAGCCCTGGCAAAGTTCGGAAGAATTTGGAGCAGAAAAGAGATCAGCCTGCCAACAAAGTTGAAGTTGTTTAGAGCACTAATCTTTTCCAATAATGCCGTATGGGTGTGAAATTTGGAACTTGACTGCAGAACTGGAAAAGAAAATCTGAGCCTTCAAAATGAAACCATTCAGAAGGCTTCTAAACATTTCCTAGTGGGATGGCACAACTAACGATCAGTTTAATAAGAGGTGACCATGAAATCTGGGCCACAGTAACCCCTTCTGGATGTTGTAAAGAGGAGGAAGATGGTGCAGTTTTATCACGTCATGAATCATAGATCTCTTTGCCAATAATGCCCTACTACGGATCTTTGGGGGAGAAAGGCGCAGGGGCACACAAATGAAAAGCTGGATACAGAGCATCAAGGATTGGACCGGCCTTGACGTTACTATGTTGTTTCAAAAGACTTAAGCCAGACCAGCCTGGAGAAATTTGTCACCAAGACATCCCTCTTGCTCCTCCTCCTCCCCCTCCCGTCGACCATCTTGGTCAAAGGACTGCTGATAATGATGGTGAATTCGTGGCATATCTATGACCTTCAAAGTGTTATGATGGCAGAGAAGGAAGAGATGGGAGGGGGTAATTTGTTAGCATAGTCCCACTTTTGTATGTCAATAAAGTGATCTGAGAGTTCATAATTATCTTTGTGATCAGCTCACTCTTCAGCACTATTCTAGTTCTATGGTCTCCCTACAAACTTGAATACACTAGCCTCTTATTCATACTCTTCCAATTAAAAGTCTATCCATATATCCATCCACATACCATTCCATCTGTTTGTAGTCATTCATTTTCATGTTGACATACTTTTTCCTAAAGTTGGATATAAACCTCTGTAATGATGTTCTTTCGTTACTGAGATAATTCCCCTATCTCTTTTGACTATTTATTCGTCGGATTTGTCTCAGGTGTATGAACTCACCAACAGCAAAACCTACGAGTTGCGCGTATCAGTCAAGTTGGAAAATGGGACCCTTAGGTTCATGCAATACCAACAGTTCAACATCAGCAGCAAGGATGACGGCTACCGCCTGTGGTTCAATCTGAGTTTTGCCGACACCTACCTCCTTGGAGACTGCTTCACACCTCTTTGGAAGTCTCAGTTCAGCGCCATGGACCATGACATGGACGAGGACAATACAGTCAACTGCGCAGCCAAACACGGAGGGGGTTGGTGGTTCCGTGGAAAGAACTGTAGCACTTGCAACCCGACAGGTCCTCTACTGAAGCCTGCCAATGGACGCAGGATTGGTGTGGATGCTGAGGCTTTCTGGACTGAAAATTTAGGAAACTATGTTCCATTTAAAATGGTCATGTTCTTGGTGGATTTAGATTGATGGTTTAGGATTTCTCTGTGCAATCACATCATCTTTTCAAAAAAAGATTTTTTAATTATACTGCGTGTGTTTTCATCAAAGAAAACTGATACTAAAACCAAATCACATACTAGCTGAGATGAAACAATAAAAGTGTTGTTTCAAAGGTCATTAGTATTTGACTGTCTATTTTTTCTGCTCATAAATTGTTTAAACATAGCAAAGTGAGAGGCTGTATGATCAGTGGCTTTCCCACTATCACGCTATGCTTTGAAATATTCTTGGGAACCCAACCAGTTTGTGTGATCTTTCGGATGAGACTATAAACCCGAAGTATGCAAACGCACGTAGAACATCTTGCACACATGTTAAAACCCATTTCTACCTTTCGGAAGAATAAAGAATTGCATGCCGGTAAGAACGGATCACAAAAAAATGTGTATCAAAAAATGCATCCACATTGATGTGTTAGAAATCATCCCCGAAGTCAAAATGCGGATATTTAAATGGTGGGCAAAAATTGTTGCATACGCAAAAAATTTACCATTGGTGAAGCTCAGAGCTCTATCTGTGGAACGGAAAACGAAAAAAAAACCCAACAAAACCTCCACAGTCTGCCCCAAGATTTCTTTTCCATTTTCCATGCTTCCCACCTTCTGTCTTGCTATTTGTGTTGTTCACTTCCTGCCTAACAAGTGTTCTTTACTTCCTGCATAACAAGTGTTGTTCACTTCCTGCCTAACAAGTGTTCTTTACTTCCTGCATAACAAGTGTTGTTCACTTCCTGCATAACAAGTGTTGTTCACTTCCTGCATAACAAGTGTTGTTCACTTCCTGCATAACAAGTGTTGTTCACTTCCTGCATAAGAAATGGTTTTCTTTTCCTAACAAGTGTTGTTCACTTCCTGCATAACAAGTGTTGTTCACTTCCTGCATAACAAGTGTAGTTCACTTCCTGCATAACAAGTGTAGTTCACTTCCTGCATAACAAGTGTTGTTCACTTCCTGCATAACAAGTGTTGTTCACTTCCTGCATAACAAGTGTTGTTCACTTCCTGCATAACAAGTGTTGTTCACTTCCTGCATAACAAGTGTTGTTCACTTCCTGCATAACAAGTGTTGTTCACTTCCTGCATAAGAAATGGTTTTCTTTCCCTAACAAGTGCTGTTCACTTCCTGCATAACAAGTGTTGTTCACTTCCTGTATAACAAGTGTTGTTCACTTCCTGCATAACAAGTGTTGTTCACTTCCTGCATAACAAGTGTTGTTCACTTCCTGCATAACAAGTGTTGTTCACTTCCTGCATAACAAGTGTTGTTCACTTCCTGCATAACAAATGGTTTTCTTTTCGTAACAAGTGTTGTTCTCTTCCAGCATAACAAATGGTTTTCTTTTCCTAACAAGTGCTGTTCTCTTCCAGCATAACAAATGGTTTTCTTTTCCTAACAAGTGCTGTTCTCTTCCAGCATAACAGATGGTTTTCTTTTCCTAACAAGTGCTGTTCTCTTCCAGCATAACAAATGGTTTTCTTTTCCTAACAAGTGCTGTTCTCTTCCAGCATAACAAATGGTTTTCTTTTCCTAACAAGTGCTGTTCTCTTCCAGCATAACAAATGGTTTTCTTTTCCTAACAAGTGCTGTGCTCTTCCAGCATAACAAATGGTTTTCTTTTCCTAACAAGTGTTTCTAATTTTCTGTCTAACAAATGCTGTTCTTTTCCAGATCGAGGGATTTTTTTTACAGGGCCTTTTATGCTTCAATACTTGGTGTATCTTTTTTTCTAGAAGTTTTTATCAAAAAACTGTCTTTTCTTCAACTTCGTTTTTCCATCTACAGTATTATACTGTTATTGTTGATTAGACAGAACAAATGCCCGTTTGTGCCCGAAACGTTTTCCCCACCATGAGTGGTGGTCTGGGTGCTAGTCTTTCGGATGAGACGATAAACCGAGGTCCCGTGTGTTACACAAAATTTTCAGCGCATGTAAAAGAACCCACGACAAAAAGAGAGTTGTCCCTGGCAAAATTTCTTTGAAAAAAGCCACTCTGATAGGGAAACAAATACAGTTGCAGACCAAAAAAAAAAGGGTGGCGCTGCTCTTGTAACACGCTCTCCCTGGGAGAGCAGCCCGAATTTCACGCAGAGAAATCTCGTGACTTAAAGTGGTATAAATAAATAAGTAAATAAATAAAAATAAATAAAAATATCTCTTTTCTTCTTCTTCGCCATTAACTATCCAATTTGATTTACACCAAAGCATTGAGTCTTCCACACTTTTACTATAGGCTCTGTATTCTCCTTAAGCTGCCAGTTTGCATTTCTAGTTTACTGTCAGATCTTTTGAGGGCTTCAGTGTCTATAAGTCATGTGTTTTGTCTTCTGCGTTTCTTCTTCCACTACCATACCTGTTGACAAGAATTTCATACAATTTTTTTCTGACACAATTTCTTAAATCACAACTTGTGAAAAGGCGTTAAATGAATTTGAATTACTTCGCTTTAAAAAAAATTGTACCTTGATAAGGTGATTTTCAAGAAAAGACAAGCTACCTCCTTTGAATGTCAGTTTCTTTCCCTTCTCCTCATCTGTAAAGATCCAGAAGAAAAACAAAATCTTAAATATTCTGATTGCACTAAAACGTCTTGTAAACTTATTAAGGTGTTGTTGACGGTTTTTTAAAACTTGAAAATATCTTGATTTGGGATTGTTTTATCTCCAAATATTTGCCAGAGTGGGTTTGTGCCTTATATGTGTTTCGAACAAAGAAGTTAAACAGCAAAATCTCTTTCCCCTCGAGCAAAATGACTGACGGTCACGAGTTCCAGTCTAACTAATGTCCTTGTCCTAATGTCAAAGGAGTTTTTCACCTGCAGTAAGCAGAGGTGCTAATTCCACTCCACTCCAGTGAAGGGCCCTCTTATGACTCTAAAACCCGCTTCCAGCCTTTAATCTACATGATGCCACATTTTTTCTTTCATGTCTATCCCCATTCTGAATTTACTGGGGACTATTCATTGTCAAATGAAGCTGACTCTGCTGAAGCGCTTGGCTTTAGTAAAGCCCTACAGTTCACCCAGCTGTAAATGCCCTCTTTAGGGACAGGGAAGGTAAAACAGCAACAGAGAGGAGATGGGCGCAACTCTCAATAACCTGGCCCCTAAAGAAGCTGAGGTCTCTGACATCTTGCTCCCCGACGACTGTATAGGTTATGGGAACACCTTTATCTTTCTCATATTATTCAGTTGTCACATTCTGCATCGAAATGCGGTTAGACACTCCTAGGAGTGTTCAATGTAATCAACTTCATCACTACAATATGAACACTTGTTTATCTTTCATTTTGTTTAGCATGATATTAGTTGGGTATATGTTATACAATATTTTCCAGCGTAATACTGTCAGTCTAGTCTCTTTAGTGTTTTCTTTAGCTTTCGACCAAATCGAATTATCTATCTTGATTTCCTATTTTCTTTCCCAAAAGAAGCTAGCAGTAGAAGTGACTGGTTCAACCCGTGTGCTTAAGATGTTTCTGATTTCTTTCGTGGATGTGTTGAACAAGCTTGCGTCACAAATTGGAGTGCTTCTCTTTCTTGAATCCATTGTATCCACTAATCTGGGATGGCACTAACAAGAGCATTATATTGAAATATGATGTTAGCTTTATTTTGTCCTATGATAGTTTGCACTTCCTCTAGTGACAATAATCTGTTCTCATCTTCACGAATTGTGTTTTTAATGTTTCTTATTCCTTAGAAATTTTCTAAAAGGAAATGTTTTATTCTAAAATTTGATCAAAGAATTATTGAAGAGCAGTTGTGAGTGGTAGTTATCAGATTGTATATCTCTGGGTTCCATTAATTGTTTACTGTTTAGATAAGACGTTAATACCTCCCT
>CM054134.1:65484233-65582923 GCA_028751875.1 Rapana venosa | reverse complement strand
CCCCCTCTCTCTCTCTCAAAAATTCCTTCCCCCTCAACTCTCCTTCCCCTCTCCTCCTCCTCTCTCTCTCTCTCTCTCCTGCCTACACTGGAGGCTTTTTTTTCGTTCTCTTGTTCTCTCTTCGCCCCTTCCACACACAGGCATTATTCTTTTCTCTGGCCCCTATCTGTCTTCCACATTGGAGACAATTTTTTTTACTCTATCCCCCTCTCTGTCTGCTTCTGCCTACATTGGGGGCTTTCTTCTTCCCTCTGTCCCCTCTCTGTCTGTCAGTTCCTTTTTCCCCCCACTGAGGCATAATTCTTTTCTCTGTCCCCTCCTGTTTTTCTTCGTCCCCCTTAAGGGGCATTATTCTTTTCTCTGTGCCCCTCCTGTCGTCTGCCCTTCCTACACTAGAGCTTTATTTTTTCTCTGTGGCCCTTTCTTCTTCTGTTGCCAACGGGCATTTTTTTTTCCCCTGTGGCCCTTTTTTCCTGTCTTCTGTCCACACTAGGCTCATTTTTTCTCGGGGCCCTCTCTTCTGCTGCTGCTGTCCTACACAGGGGCATTATTCTTTCTCTTGGCCCTCTCTGCTGTCTGTCTTCTGTCGCCTACATTAGAGGCATTATTTTTTTCTCGGGCCCTCTCTTCTGTCTGCTGCTGCCCCTACACTAAGCTTTATTCTTTTCTCTGGGGCCCCTCTGTCTGTCTGTCGTCTGCCCACTTTAAGGCATCATTCTTTTCTGTCCCCCTCTGTCGTCTGTCTGTCCTACACAAAGGGGGCATTTTTTATTTCTCGTGGCCCTTTCTGTCTGTCTGTCTTCCTACTTTAGAGGCATTATTTTTTTCTCTGTGGCCCTCCTGCTGTCTGTCTGTCTGTCTATCGTCCTACTTTAAGGCTTATTATTTTCTCGGGGCCCTTTCTGTCTTCTGTCGTCCACACAGAGGCATTTTTTTTTTCCCCTTGGCCCTCTCTGTCTGTTTTCTGTCGCTGTCGTCCTACACTAGAGGCATTTTTCTTTTCCTGTGGCCCTCTCTTCTGTCTGTTTTCCACACTAAGGCTTATTCTTTTCTCTGGGCCCTCTCTGTCTGTCGTCTGTCTGTCCACACTAGAGGCTTTATTTCTTTTCTCTGTGGCCCCCTGTCGTCTTTTGTCCTAACAAGCATTTTTTTCTCTGTGGCCCTCTCTGTCTGTCTGTCTGTCCTACATTGGACTTTATCTTTACTCTATGCCCCTCTCTGTCGTCTTCTGTCTGCCTACATTGGAGACATTATTTTTACTCTAGCCCCTCTCTTCGCTTTTCTCCCTCTGTCCTACTTTGGGAAACTTTATTTTTTACTCTATGCCCCTCTCTCTCTATTTTTACTCTGTGCCCCTATTGTCTGTCTGTCCTACACTGAGGCATTATTCTTTTTTGTCCCCTCCTGTCGTCTGTCCCTCGTCCACATTAAACATTATTTTTTTTCCTCTTCCCCCCTCTTGTCTGCTGCTCCTGCCTACACTGGGGGCTTATTCTTTACTCTTGCCCCCTCTGTCTTCTGTCTGTCGCTGTCTGCTGTCTGTCTGCCCTCTTTGGGAGACATTATTTTACTCTATCCCCCTCTCTTTCTATTTTTCTCTGTTCCCCTACGTCTGTCTGTCCTACACTAGAAAATTTTTCTTTTCTTGCCCCTTCGTCTGTCGTCTGCCCCACACTGGAGGCTTATTTTTTTTTCTCTGTGGCCCTCTCTTCTGTCTGTCTCTCTGCCCTACTTTAAGACATTATTCTTTTCTCTTGCCCCTCTTTTCTGTCTGTCTTCTGAACTGGAGGCATTCTCTTTTCTCTGTGCCCCTCTCTGTCGTCTGTCTGTCTCTCGTCCCAATTTAAAAATTTATTCTTTTCTCTCTGCCCCTCTCTGTTTTCTTCTTCTAAACGGAGGCATTATCTTTTCTCTGTGCCCCTCTCTGTCTGTTTGTCGTCTGAAACAGGCATTATTTTTCTTTGTCCCCCTCTGTCTGTCTGTCTTCTGTCCAACCTGAGCATTATTTTTGTCTGTCCCCTCTCTCTCTGTGTCTGTCGTCCTTCCGGGACATAAGGTTTTACGGGTGAAGAATAATAAACCAGCAACTGACTTATAATTGCTGAGAACATAAAAAATTTCTTCACAAGGGGCATATTTCTTATGAAAACAAACCTCTTTTTTTATCTTCAAAAAGAAGGGGAAATCAAACAACAAAAAAATTAAGGGTATTAAAAGGGGGAATAGAAAACAACATTTACATTTTTTTTAATTTAGTATTCCAGCATTTAATCCATTTTGTTTTAAAAATTTCTTTTTTCCCTTTGGGCAAGGAAACGCTGATAATTTTTTTTTTTTATAATTTTTGAATGTATCCTTTCATTAACTAGAAAAAATTTCATAAGACGAAAAGCAAGATTGAACAAACACTTTTCAGTACGAATCAAGGCACCTTTTTTTGCCAAAGAATCAACCAGGTCTTCGAATAAACCCCCAAAATGAGGGGGGATCCAGCAAAAAGTTATGCGAGCCTCTGCTTGCAATAGAATTATCGGAATTTTTTAACTCAATACGAACATTCCTTATTTTCCCTTGCCATGTTTTTAAAATGCCATTAAAAACTGCCTTTGATCAACGCAAAACGAATTTGGCAAACATCAACAAGAATCGACAAAAAATTCAAAGCCAAAAAGAAATGCAAAAATTCAGAATAAAAATAGAAAAATGCTGTCCTAAATGAAAGATTTTTTTAATTTTTAAAGTCGGAATCACAAGGCCACCATTTTTGCCTTTTTTAAACAGATCCGTCAGATGCATTTTTAAAGTGATTAGAATAATTTTTTTTAAGTGACTTTTACTAACGGTGGAAAAAATTTTGATCTTCTTTTTCTTTATTCCGTTGTATCGATGTCAAATTTACTGAAAAATTTCCCCCAAGGGGGAAAACTGAGAAACAACTGGTAAAATTGGAATTTGATATATTGATGTCTTTTTCTTTCATAAATGTGTCTGAAATTTTTTTAAATTTGGCTGCAGAAATGAAATATTGCGTGCTCCTTTGGGAAAACAATGTCTTGATTCAAAAATTTTCCTCTTTAACAAAATTTGGAAAAATAGACTACGAACCACGATTTTATACTGCCAGTTTTTCGCTGACAAGGAGATAGTAAACGAGCTTCTTTAAAGATTAGCTCTATTTGCAGAGCGGAGCACCAAGAGTTACTTTACGCTTTCTGTCTAGATTTTGTAATTTTTTAAGGAGTAATCTGCAGCAGAAAAAAAAAACTTTGTCCGTATATTAATTTGAACGAAAAAAAAACCAAGGACAGGGCCAGATGTATCAATTTGTATGTCTTAAACTCCATGCCGGGAAACTTATTATCTTTAAAAAATTTAAGTCTTTTCTAGCTTCATTTTTATCATTTGGTTTTGATGTCATTTTCCAGTTCAACTTTTTTGTTAAAAAAATACACCTAAAATTTTTGACATCTTGTTTGGGCCAAACACAAACTCCTTTTTCCATTAAACAGCTTCAATAAACTCGGCTTGCATCAGTCCCCATCCACTGCGGGAGGTATCTAGGTGTTGTTATCGACAACACACTCTCAATGCAAAAATTTCTCCCCAACCTGTCAGTGGGGCACATAAGTTACGGGTATTAGTGCAATTCAAAAGTCCCTTCCACCGATGCAACCGCCAAACTGTCACTTCTCTCATTCTTTCATGTCTGGACTATTGAAATCTTTTTTTGTCGGGTCTGCCACTCATCTATCCACCCCCTTCAACTTTTAACAAAACTCCGCATCTCGACTATTTCAAAAAAAAAAACGGAGCACATTACCCCCCCTTGCGATCTCCCACTGGCTGCCTTGCCACAAGAAAATTAAAAGATCATACCCTTTTTAACAATGTCCCACAAAACTAAAAACCCTCCACCTCTGGAATGTCTTCACCTTACACCCCCAGGGTTTCCCTCCGCCTGCTGCAGATACCTTGTCCTACAAACCTAATTCAACCCTCACCGTTGGCCGCGCTCTTTCTCTATTTCGGCCCATCGACCTGGAAGAGCTCCCTCTCCTCTTCGCCAGAAGCCTAGCAGACACTTTAAAAAAATCCAGCCTCAAACATATTTATTTCAAACCTAAAGATTCCCCCTCCTTTTCATATCAAACTACCCCCCGCCCTTCTTTAACCCATGTCCACACCCGCTTTAAGTATTGACCTGTGGGGTGGGTGTGGGTGTGTGTGTGTGTGTGTGTGTGTGTGTGTGTGTGTGTTTTGTGGTGTGTTTTGTGTGTGTGTGGGGGCGCGCCCCTTTTTGAAAAACATTTGACTAAAGCAATTTTATTTCTAGTTTTTGGTCTGCACAAACCATATTTTAAAAATATCTTTTTTAACTATTGATTTTTTGCCATTGGTTTACGACTGTGAAGATGGGGTTGAATGCATGCGCTTGTTTTGTGTTTGCAAGTATAGCGCAAAATAAACCCTTTTTTTTTTATTAATTATTATTATTTTGGCCCCCTTCCTTCAAATTTTTCGGGATTGGAATTTTATGGTTGTCACCGTTATTAAAAAAGCACAAGACACTTTTTTTTCCCCGAAATTAATCTATTTTCTTTCATATAACTACAAAATTTTATCTAATTTTTCCCCGATGTATTTTTTCAACAAAATTTGATCACCTCTTTTTCGTTTTTTTTTCCTAACTGCGTATTTACCCAAAATAGCAATACATAGCAACTGAACAACTTAAGTATTAGTTGACAAAGAGCTGGAATCTTTAAACAAAATAAAAAAAATAGGGGCAAGTACATCCCGGGTTACCCAATCGATAGCTTTAAAGGATGAGTAACTAAACCCAATTTATCACAATGATCTATCCAACAAAAAAATTTTGCAGATTTTTATATAATATCCATTAATACCAAATTTTTTAATTTTTTAGAAATTTGACAGACAAATCATCATAGGCTTTTTTCACATCAAAAAATGGGGGCAAACCCAAAAACTTTTTCTTTTGGAAAATTTTTTTAAAATTTAAAGGGTTATTTTAAACCCTAAGGGGTCAGAATAATTTCCTTTCAAAACCAGCCATTTTTTGGGGATCACTTTTTCTTTTCAAAAAAATAAAAAACATTTATGTATAATTTTTTTCCCATTACTTTACCCACTGAAAATAAGAGAAAATCTATGGGTGCCCGAGTTTCCTTTCTTTGGGATTAGGTTTACATCGACTCCCTCCGATTTTGGAAGTGCCATTTATCCAACATTTTCGGGGGGGGGAAAAAAGAGTACCCTTTTTCCATTTTAAAGGCTGGGGCCACATTTGTAACATATACCTCAGAAACCAACAGCCGCTTGTTAATGCGTAATTGAATCAAAAGTTTACAAAATCACATTTAAAAGGGGGCATTTAAAAAAACACTTTATATGTTGACAATTTGTTTGTTTTATTTGCTTTTTTAATTCGATATTTTGTTTTACTTAATGATGAACTATTATCTGAAAACATTGTAAAAAAAGTTTCCTTTTTTCACTTAGTTTGGAAGCTATTATTTTCAGTTTGATTGGTATTTTGGGAAATTTTGAAACCATTTTTTATTTCAGTAACTTTATTCCAAATTTTATGAAAGTCCTTGGATTCGAACTTCATTCTAAAAAATTTGCCCAAATACTTGTTTTTGCCTGACAATTATTTTTTTTACATTGAGTTTTAGCATACTTCATACAAAAAAAGTTTTTTTCTGATTTATCTTTTAACCATATTTTTGAATGGGTTTTTTTTTAGGGTTTTACTGCATCCTCACATTTTTTAGTCCACCATCTATTCCCAATGCTATCCATTCGGTTGCTTTGTGTTTGGGAAAGAAAACTCAGCTGCATTATGACCCTTACCACAAAATTGGAATAGAACTGATCTACATCATCCCTTCAATCTTTTCAATATCATACCGAAGGAATGATTGAAAGAACTCAGTCAGCCAATTTATATCAAAATTTAGGAATTTAATCCCAATAGTGTTGGTCTGAGTTGCAAGGTCCTCAAATACAACGTAATGGAAAATGACACTCCAAAACAATCCTCTCAACTTTCCAATCGAAATTTGAAGCTAAACCGGAGATTTTAAATCTTAAATCAAACACGGGTTTTTTACTGAAAACGGGAATTCGGGTTACTCTACCACATTCAAAAAGTAAAGTTTTAAAATCCACGATATTTCTACCAAACGTTGCTAGTGAATAGCACACCCAGAATCCAAAAAAGGAGCATGAGAATTGAAATCACCAAATAACCTTTTATGTTTTGTGAAGTCTGTGTTTTTTAACCAGCCAGTGTTGTTTTTTTTGGACCTTGGGTAAAAACAAGACTTTTTAATGTTTTTTTTTGTTAAATTGACTTCACCCCTACATGAAATATACTGCTGTATGTTGCATAATAGAAGAAAACACAAGTTAAAATCAATTTAAAAAGCCTCCCTGACATATATGCAGATTTTACTTCAATTTGTACACAGCACACTGGTGGGTAAAATAATTTGTTAATTTGGGCATTTTTGTTTTTGACCACATTCAGGGTTGAAGGCTAATATTGAGCAGTTATCGGGAGTTAAAAACTGTGAAAAACCCCAAACAGAGTCTATGCTGCAAGCATTCCACTCAAGATTTTTACACCTCTAGAAATTGTAATGACATGCCCAAGTTTTTTTGGGTTTTTCCCAGGGTATAGAATTTTGTAATACACAATTTGCTTCAACTTTTTTTTGATTAATGAATCCAATCATAAGAAAAATTAAAAATGAGCAATACAGTATGGGTGGAAAGACAATGACATAATATATAAAAAAAACGATAAAGCCCTTCAAACAATAAAAGGGTTTGGGAAAAACGGCAAAAAAAAAAAGGATAACAAGGAAAAAAAAGAAAAAAAAAACCCCCAAAAAAAAAAAAAAAAAGGCGAAAAGCATGGAACCCCTGTGGGCGTGTGGCCCTTTTGGAAGGGGTGAGAAATTAAAATTTTTTAAAAAGGGGAAGCCCCCCGGGGGGGGGTAAGGGGCGGGGGAAAATTGGGAAAAGAGGTGTTAAAAAAAAAAAAACCGGGGTTCTGG
The DNA here is from genome assembly GCA_028751875.1 of Rapana venosa. Taxonomy (NCBI): domain Eukaryota; kingdom Metazoa; phylum Mollusca; class Gastropoda; order Neogastropoda; family Muricidae; genus Rapana; species Rapana venosa. Next base: position 65,575,835 of record CM054134.1, on the reverse strand, counting down.
CGCCGAACCCCCCCCTTTCGTGCTTTTGGAGTTCCCCAAAAAAATTTCCGGGACCCCAATTTTAAATTTGGGACCTGAAAATTTTTTTAAAATGTTCTTGAAAGGGGAATAAAAGTTTCTCCGGGGGAAAAAATTTTGTGTTTCCTTCCTTTTGGGTTCAAGGGGTTGTGACCCCCCTCGCTTCCATGTTTGGTTTTTCTGGGCGCCCGCGCTGCATGGCTTTTAAATTCCGAACCCCTTTCGGTGCCATGGCGCCCCATTTGGGGGGGTCCTCCCCCCTTGTGCCTTGCCCGAAGTTGGAGTTTAGGGGGCCCCCCCTTGCCCTTCGATTTTTTGTTAAATTTTTTCTTAAATTAGAGGAAGACAAAAATCTTGTTTTTTTTTTTTCAGTGGGCTGAAATGAAGCCCTTTTTTTTTTTTTTGGGTTTTTTGATTTTTTTTTTTTTTTTTTTTTTTGTTTTTTTTTTTTTTTTTTTTTTTTTTTTTTTTTTTTTTTTTTTTTTTTTTCTTTTGCATTTTTTTTTTTTTTTCCCCCTTTTTTTTTGGAGGGGGTTTTTCCCCCTTTTTTTTACTTGGATAGATTTGGGGGGTTTTTTTTTTTTTTCCCCTTTTTGTTTCTTCTTTTTTGCTTTTAAAAAAAATGAAAAGCCTTTTTGGGGGGAACCCCAAATTTTTAATTTTGAAAAGAGGGCCCCCTTTTTTTTATTTTGTTTTTTGTTTTTTAAGGGGGTTGTTGGGGGCTTTCCCCCCTTTTTTTGGGCGGAATTTGGGGAAAATTTTTTTTTTTCGGGTTTTTTTTGGGTGGTTTTTCCCCCTTTTCAAAAAAAATTTTCCCTTTTTTTGGGTTTTAAACTTAAACCCCCAAAAATTGTTTTTTTTTTTTTTTTTTTCATCTACAAAGGGGGTTTTCATCAAAATTGGGGGGGTTTTTTTTTGTTACACATAACTTTTAAGGGGCAGGGGATCATTTTGGTTTGTTTTAAGGAAGAGAGAGGAACCCCTCTAAACTCTGAAATGATTTTTTTTTCATTGGCCTTGGCCCAAACATTTTTGGGAATGGAAAAATATTATTGACACCAAAAAATCAAAACAAATATGATTTTTGAAAAAAAAATACACCAAAAATATAGGCAAATATAGAAAAAATGTGTCAATACATTTTTATTTTTTTAAAAAAAAAAAGATTTAAAAATTAAATAACCATTAAAAAAAAGGGAGATCAAAAAAATTCCCTTTTAAAACAAATTGAATTTTTCTTTTTTTTACAAAAATAGCCCTTTCTAAAATAAAGATTTTTCAATTCCTTAGGCCACAAAACTAATAAAAAAAAAATAAAAAATTTTTTTAGAAGCATAAAAAAATCATTATCCTAAAAAAATTTAACCATCCTACCTAAAAATAAAAATTTCAAAAAAATTTTTTTTTTTCCCAAAATAAAGAAGAAGAAAGAAAAAGGGGAGAAAGAAAAAAATTTTTTTTTCCTGAATCTTGTAAAACAAAAACATTTTGTTAGGGGGACGTTTTAAAAAAGGGGGCAAATTTTTAAAAAAAAGAATTTTTTTGAATTTCTTTAACCCTTTCCCCCCCCCAATCAAATTTCAAATTTTTCTCCAATCAAAAAAAAAATTTAAACCCCCTAACCCCATTCCTTTAAAACCCCTTAAAAATTTTCCCTTTTTTTTTCCTTCGGGGGGGGGGGGGGAAAAAAAAAAAAAACATCCTAAATTTTGGGGCCTACAAACCCCACCCTTCTTTTCCCCACCCCTTTTTCCCCCCCTTTCCCTCCTTCTCTTTCTTTTTTTCCCCCTCCTCCCCCTCCTCCTTCCTCTCTCTCTCCTCCCCTCTCTCCTCCTCTCCCCCTCCCTTCCCCCCCTCCCCCCCTCCCCCCTCTCAGGGTTTTACTTACCCTGGGTTTTAAAAACCTTCCTCTTTTTTTCGTCTTTTTTTTTTTTTTTTTTAATTTTTTTTTTTTTTTAAAATATCTTTGTTTAAATTAAAAAAACCCCAAAAAACCAAAAAAAAATTTTTAAAAAATTTCAACCCTTTTAAATAAAAAAAAACCCCCCTTTTCAAAAAAATCTTGGGTTTTATCCGAAAAAATTTTTTAACTCCCAAAAAACTAAAAAAACCTTTCCCTTTAAATTTTGCTTCTTAATTTTCTTAAAAAACCTTTTCAAAGGCTTCCTAAAAATTTTTTCTAACTTTCCCTTTAAAATTTTTTCCTTAACAAAAAACCCATTCTCTAAACCATTTAAAACACACAAAAAAAAAATTTGGGCCAATTTCCGTTTTTAAAAAAAAAAAATCTAAAAAATCCTTTTAAAATTTTTCTTATCCCCCCCCCTTTTATTCTCTCCAAAACCTTCCAAAACCACTCTCCCCAAAATCCCAAAACAAAAACGGGTCCCGTTCCCCCAAACACTTTCCCTTCCAAAACCCCTTTCCCCTTTTCGAAATTTTTTTCCTAAAACCTACAAAAAAAAAAATTTCCCGGGGGTCTTATGCTTATTTTCCCTTATCCTCAAAATAAAAAAATTTTTTTAATTTCCCCAAATTCCGTCAAAATCAAAAACGGGTCTCCCCAAAATAAACACAAAAACCAAACCTTAAACCGCCGGGAAAAAAACCCAAATTCTCCCGGGGGGGCCCCAAAAAATTCTTTTCAAACCCCCTTCCAAAACAAAATACCCCCCCTAAAATCCATCTTTCTACAAAAAAAAACTTGTTTAAAATTTTCCGCCCCTCCTTTCCCAAAAAAATCGGGGGCCCAAACAAAACCCAAAAATTACTCCCCCCTAACCCCCCTTTCTTTCCCCTTTTTAAATCTGTTTTCAGGGAATACACAAAATTTAAAAACCTTCAAAAATTTTGGAAAACCTCTTTCTTGGGGGAAATCACACAACTCAAATTCTACATCCATCAAGAAAAACGGGGGGGGGTGGGCCCAAGGGCCCCTTTCAAAAAAAAATATCAGGCAAAACACTAAAAATGTCAAAAACATGAGTTTTTTTATTTTAAAAAAATTTTTTAAAAAAAAATTATAGCTTTTTCCTCCTTTCCCCCAAATAAAATTTCCAAAATAAAAAAACATTTTTTTTTCGGAAAAAAAAACCCTATCAAACAAAACATTTTTTTCCCCCAAAATCTCCCCCCACTCCTTCCCCCCCATAAAACTCACTTTTACATTTATTACCTTTTCGCGCCTTCTTCCTTTTTTTCCCCCTTTTCCCCCCCTTTTTTCCTCCCCCATCCTCCGGGAAAAATCCCCCCTTCCCCCCCTTTTCCCTCAATCCCCCCCCTCACCTTTTTTTTCCCTACCCTTTCCTTTCCCTTTTAAAAAAAACCTTTTCTTTTTTTTTAAAAAAAAAAAAAACACTTTTTCCCAAAATTTTCCCCCCCCTTTGCCTTTTAAATTTTTTCTTAAAAAATCCCCTTTTTTTTCTTTCCCCCTTTTTTTCCCCCCCCTCACCCAGTCCCCCGGGGGGGGGCCCCCCCTTTTCTAACACCCTTCCCACTTTTCTCCCCCATTACCCCCCCCTCTCCCCCCTCTTTCCCCCTCCCAAAACAAACCCTTTTTTTCCTTTAAACCCCAACCAACCCAAAACCCCGTCCCCAAAACCCTCTTCCACATAACCCTCTAAACCCCCCCCCCCCCGACATCCTCCCCCCCCCCCCTTTTTTCCATTAAAAAAACCCAAATTGGGTCTTCCCCCCCCCAAAACTCCCTTAAAAACCCCTCCATTTTAAATTAAAAATTTTACGTTTTTAAAATTAAAACTTTTTTAAACCCCCCCTTTCCCCCCCTACCCTTACCCCCCCTTTCAAAAATCACTCTTTTTTTTTCCCCTAATTCAAACCCCCCCCAAAACCCCTTAATTACCCCCAAAAAACAAACCCCCCAAAACCCCAAAACCTAAAAAAAAAAAATTATTTTAAAAACTAAAAAATTTTTTATTAAAAAAATCTTTTTTTTTTAACTGCCCACTTTTCTTCAACCATCCTCCTTAAAAATTAAAACCCTTTTTTTTAAAAAATTTTACACTCCCCTTTCAAACCAGGGTTTTAAAAAAATAAAAAAAAGGGGGCCTTCCAAATTTTTTTCCCCTTTTTTTTCCCCCCCAAAAAAAAAAAAAAAAGGGAAAAAAAAGAAAAAAAAAGGGAAAACAAAAAACCAAAAATTAAAAAAAAAATTTTTTTGGGAAAAAAAAATTTTTCCGGGTTTTTTAAAAAAAAAAAATTTTTTAAAAAGGGGTTTTTTAAAAATTTTTTTTTTTCCCTTTTTTTCCCTTTCCCCCCCCCTTTTTTTTTTTTCCCCCCCCCTTTTTTGGGGGGGTTTTTTGGGGAAAAAAAAAAAAAAAAGGGTTTTTGGTTTTTTAAAAAAGGGATTTTTTAAAAAAAAAAAATTTTTTTTTTTTTTTAAAAAAAATTTAAAAAAAAAAAAAAAACCCTTTTTTAAAAAAAAAAACCCAAAAAAAAAAACCCCCAAATTTTTAAAAAAAAAGGTTTAAAAAAAAAATTTTTAAAAAGGGGAAAAAATTTTAAAAAATTTTAAAAACCAAAAAAATTTTTTTTTTTAAAAAACCCCCCGGGAAAAAAAGGGGGGAAACCTTTTTTTGGGGGGGTTCCGGGAAAAAAATTGGGGGGAAAAAAAAGAAAAAAAAACAAATGAAAGGGAAGGGGAAAAAAAAATTTAAAAAACCCTTTTAAAAAAAAAAAAAAAAAATTTTAGGGGAAAAAAAAAACCCCCCCCCCCCCAAATTTTAAAAAAAAAAAAATTTTTTTTATTTGGTTTAAAAAAAAATTTTTTTAAAAACCCCCCAAACCCCAAAAAAAAAAAATTTAAAAAAACCCCCCCCCCGGGTTTTTTCCCCCCCCCAAAAAAACCCGGTGAAAAAAAAAAAGGGGGGGAAAAAAAAAAAAAAACCCCGGGGTTTTTGGGGGGCCCCCCCGGGGGCCCCCGGGAAAAATTTTTTGGGGAAAAAAAAAAAAAAAAAAAAAAATTTTTCCCCTTAAAAAAAAAAATTTTTTTAAAAAAAAAAAGGGGTTTAAAGGGGGTTTAAAATTTTTTAAAAAAAAAAAAAGGGGGAAAAAATTTTTGGGGGGGGCCCCTTGGGGAAAAAAAAACCCGGGGGGGCCCCGGGGGGGGGAAAAAAAATTTTTTTCCCCCCCTTTCCCCCCAAAAAAGGGGGGAAAAAAAGGGGGAAAAGGGAAAAAAAAAATTTTTTTTAAACCCGGGGGGGGGAAAAACCGGGGGAAAACCAATTTTTAAAAGAAGGGGGGGGTTTTTTTGGGGGAAAAAGGAAAAAAAAAAAAGGAAAAAAAAAAAGGGGGGTGGGGGGGGGGGGGGGTTTAAGGGGGGGGGGTTTGGGATTAATTTTGGGGTTTAAAAAAAAAATTTTTAAAAAGGGGGGGGGCCCAAAAAAAAAAAATTTTTAAAAATTTTTCCCCCCCAAAAAAAAAAGGGGGGGGGGGGGAAAAAAAAAAAAATTTTAAAAAAAGGAAAAAAAAAATTTGGAAAAAATTTTTAAAAAGGGGGGAAAAAAAAAAATTTTTTTTTAAAAAAAAAAAAGGGGGGAAATTTAAAAAAAACCCGAAAAAATTTAAAAAATTTAAAAATTTTTTTTCAGGCCCCCCCAAAAAAAAAAAATTTAGGTTTTAAAATTTGGGGGGGAAAAAAAGTTAACACGTCGACGTGTTACCCGTTTGATGGGGACCGTTTTTCGCGCCTTTGGGTTCAGTACAGTTTTCCCCAGTTCACCCCCGTAAATGGGGACCTGCCTCTTTTAGGGGCGGGAAGGTAAAAACAGCGAGGGAAGAGATGGCGCCGCCTCAAATGCGGCCCAGAGAATGAGGTCTCTGATGCCTCGCCCCCTACGACCTTATAGGTTATGGGACCCCCTTTACTTTACCTTCCCTTATATAACACCCTAGTTATGAACTGTGAAATTTTTGGGCAGGAAAAAAAAAAAAAAAACATTTTGATCGGGAAAATTCCCCCTTTGACAGCAAATTTTGGGAAGATAAGTTTAAATTTTTTAAACTGGGTTATTTTGATTACTTTTTTGTTTGTTTTGGGTTAATGAAAAAGGGGAAGGGGGAAGGTCCCCAAAAAATTAAGTGTAGGGGGAGGAGGGTTCGGACCTATTTTTGGGATTTGAGGGGGATTATGTGTTTAAAATTTGACCCTAAAAGGGAGGAAATTTTTAAGTGGGGGAAATGGGGGAATGTTAAAAAGGGGAAATAAAAAAGGTTTAAAAATTGGGGAAAGATGAGGTTAATGTGGGGGAAAGGGGGTAAGGGGGTATGAAGAAAATGGAAAAAATTTAAAATATGGGTTGGTAAGTGGGTGTGAATTGGGTTAATTATTTTTAAAAGTTGGTGATAAAAAAAAATTTTTTTTTTTTTGGAAAATTTTTTGTAAGTAAAAAAAAAAAAAAAAAAAAAAAAAAAAAAAAAAAAAAAAAAAAAAAAAAAAACCCAAAAAATTAAATAAAAAAATTGAAGAACCCCCAAAGGAATATCCTAACCCCACAAAAAAACATGAAAGAAAAATAACCAAAGGGAACCGTGCGAGGCCCGGTTCCCAACGCCCCTTTCCATTTATAAACACCAGGGGAAGTGACAATCAGCTAGGGGAAAAACTTCTTACTTTCCCAAGAAATCACCATTGGGACATGGAACATCCGTACACTCAACCCTGCAAAAAAATCAAAGAATAGAGTATACTTACCCGCTATAAAGGGGCATTTTTGACTGGGAGAATGAATGGACAGGATTTGGGGGGAACAATGACTGAAGAACAACAAGACGGGTACAGTACCCAAGAAAAACATCACCAAAAAAGGAGGGGCATTTATTGTCAGAAAGGAATAGTGGGGTGCAATCAGCTTAAAAACCGATTTCCCAAAATTTTCAGCATCCGGTGTGGGCCAAAGCCCAAAACATCACCACAAAAAATCATGACCACCCTTGACCAGCAATAAGAATGAAGAATTTTACGAAGATCTTAAAGAGACTTTAAGAAAATCCCCAAAAAGGCATTATCTCCAAGGGGTTTTTAAAAACGCCAAAGTAGGTCCCCCTTTTACAACCAATCCGGAACAGTTGGTCTTTGGAACGGGAAAACCCAAACGACAGGGGACTACGTCTGCTGGATTTTGCCTGAAACCGACAGACTTACCTTGCCAATACCCCTATCCCCACAAGCATAAAGGGAGAAAACCGGCATGGCCAAACGGCAAGACCCATAACCAAAAAATTTTTATCTAACACCAGGCGCTTCAAACCAGCATCACAGAGCCAAACAAAACCAAAACCCGGGAGCTGACTAGAAGCGCCACCCCTTTTGCTGCTGGTATTCAAAATGAAGCGAAGAAAAACAAACCCGAAACCCCCCGTATCAAATTTGACTGGACAAACTGAAAATCCAGAGTCGGGGAACCCTTCCAAGCTACTTGGGGGACATTTTGCGGCTTTAAAACCCCCCTGGAAAATGACATCAATAACTCAAAAATTAATGAGGGGAAAAAAAGGGGGTCTGGGTCGTCAAAGGAATAAACCCCACCAGGATAAATGAATCTTGGTTGTTAAAAAAATGAAAAAAGGTTTTTAACCCCAAAAGAAAAAGGAGGAACAATCTCTGAAGAAGTCAAGTAAAGGCCAAAAGAATGGACAGTGACAATGTGATGAAAATCGAAAAAACATAAAAGGGGGCAACAGTAAAAAGGCATACGACACCCTGAAAAAACCAAAAAAACCATTTCAAACCAAACATCAGTCATTGAAAAAGCCCGGGAAACCTCCCACAGAAAGCTCAGCTCTTTGAACAGGTGTCTGGGTTTTGTCAAAAACTTCACTACCCAAACAACCTGACAAGAGCATAATAGAAGAGAAAGCAGCAACACAAGAGCCAATTACCTATACTAGGGAAGAAGGGGAAGAAGCCACCGCATTTAAACCAGAGAAAGTCCCCAGGACAGACAACATACCAGCCGAGCTGCTCAAGCATGGTATGAAACAGTCATCACACATGTTACAGCTATCTGTCAGAAGATTTGGGAGACAAAACAGTGCCAACAAAAAGGACACAAATCACTCATCATACCCCTGCCCAAAAGGGGAATTTACGCCAATGCCCAAACTATAGAACAATCAGCCTCATCAGCCACGCCAGCAAGATCATGCTCAAAGTTATTTTAAAATCGACTCAAAAAGGAGGCAGAAGAACACCTTGCAGAGGAACAAGCTGGGTTCAGGGCAGGCAGGAGCACAATCGAACAGATTTTAACTGCCACATCCTGATGGAAAAACATCTTCAACATCAAGAGACCTGTTCCACAACTTCATCGCCTTCAAGAAGGCTTTCGACAGGGAAATGGCACAAAGGCCTGTGGCAGGTCCCAGAATGTTTGGAAATTGAAGAAGGACTAGTGCAAACCATTCAAGCACTATACAACACCGCAAGCAGTGCAGTCCTTCTGAACAATCAGGTCGGAGACTACTTTCAAAACCACAATTGGGTCCGACAAGGATGCCTGTTATCTCCAGTCCTGTTTAATCTGTTCTAGGAAAACATTATGAGAGAGACCCTCCATGACTTCCACTCTACCATCTCCATTGGCGGCAGACACCCTCAACAACTTGCGGTTTGCCGATGACATTGACCTCATGGGCGAAGTAACACAGAGCTGCAAGATCTTATGGCCAGACTTGAGAACAGAGCTGGAGCATATGGGATGGAGGTGAGCTCGGAGAAAAGTAAAGTACTTGTGAACAGCACGAGCAACGCCACTGCTAAAATTTACATGAACGGCCAGCAACTGAGGAGGTAGACGCTTTTAAATACCTTGGCGCTACACTCACAAAGGACGGGCGATCGACGACAGAAATCAAAAGTCAGAATAGCCATGGCAACATCTTCCATGACAAAACTCACCACCATATGGAAAAATAAAGAGATCAGTTTCCCAATCAAACTAAAGCTCTACAAAGCCCTAATTCAGACTATCCTGCTGTACGGAAGTGAAACCTGGACATTGACTGCTGAAACAGCAAAGCGAATCCAGTCATTTGAAACAAATGCCATAGAAAACTACTGGGCATATCCTGGAGAGAACGAAAGACCAATGAATTTGTCAAGAGTCAAATAACACGGCTGGCAGGTCCACAGGAACCCCTTCTCACCATCGTCAAGAAGAAAAGCTGACATGGTTCGGCCACGTCACCCGCCACAACACTCTGCCAAAAACAGTACTGCAGGGAACACTCGAAGGTGGCAGAAAGAGGGGAAGACAGAACAAGTCATGGATGGACAACATCAGAGAATGGACCAGGATGAATGACTCGGCACTACTGCACAGAGCCGAGGACCGAGATGGATGGAGGAGGCTTACCACGGCATCGTCTTTCGTGTCTTCCCCACGACCGCCAAGGTCACGGGTCTGATGATGATGATGATGAACGGTGTCCTAGACAATCCAATAACAGAACAAGAGGTTTGTGGTGCAATTGAAAAGATAAAAATGAGGAAAGCTCTGGGGGTGGATGGTATCCTTGCCAAGATGCTAAAGGTAGCTCGAGATGTAGCCGTTCACTTTCTAACAAAATTGTGTGATGCTTTGTTTGAATGGACAAAAGCAATTGTTGCTCCAGTTTTGAAAAAAGGCAATCATAATTCATCAGATAATTATCCGGGGGGGGGGGGGGTATCACTGCTGAGTCTAGTTAGCAAATGCTACTCATGCTTGCTCTGAAACTAAGTCAAGTCAAAATTTTATTTCCAGATGGTACATTGAATAAGCAACGCATTTGCTTTTTTTTCATTAAGCTATCTATCTAAGAACAAATTTCTTAATGATTATACTGAAATACTACATTATTGCATCCTTTATTATTGAATTAAACCAGTAAAAAAAGGAAAATCGATACCGTAATACATTGAAAATACAAATTACCACATATACATATACACGCACACACATACTCATTCACACCTGCGCGCGTGCGCGCTCACGTCCAAACACACATTTAAATAAAGAATGTATTTAGAACTAAAAAAAAGAAAATCATAAAACGTTAGGACAAACAAATTACTTCACCTACTGTTTCATCCATTCTTTCACGTTTATACTTTAGATAATAAAAAGGTACAGGAACAAAACGTTAGAAAATAATAGACGTTCGTTGCGTCATTACTGACAATATTGCCTTCAATGACCTCCCTCCTCTCCTCCTCCACCCAGCAAACGTGTGCTTTTTATGCGTTCATACTCTTCAAATAGCGCTTTTTAAAAATAATATATATTCACACAATAACTATCAAAGAAGCAAGATAAGTCAAATAAGACAATAATAATGGGAAATTGGGAAATGGGAAAAAACTAATGGGAAATTAGTCACAGGCCAGATTCAGAAAGGGGTACTCAACAGTAGACCACATTTTAATATTAAATGCTATTATTGAAAAGCGCCTTGCAAAAAGAAGTGGCAAATTATATGCATGTTTTGTAAGACCTGAAAACAACGTACACCCCTGATTGAAATGTTGAAAAGAAATGGAGTGTCTGGTAAATTTGTGAAAGTCATCATGGCCATGACTGTACAAGAATGTACTTTCTTGTGTCAGAGCAGGCAGTACCCTGACTTTTTTTTTGACTGCCCTGTGGGGGTGCGACAAGGTTGTATTCTTACTCTAGTACTCTTTTAAATATTCATAAATTAAATTACCATTGCTTTGGATGCCAAAAGTACACATGGAATACCTACCCCAGTAACCTGTGCTAATGTTTGCAGTTGATATTGTTCTTATTTCAGATTCACCAAGAGGTCTTCAGCTTGACACTTAGCTTGACACTTAGAGGCCTCTCGCATTAACATTAACATTGACAAAACAAAGATAAGGGTTTTTAGAAAAGGAGGGAAAATTCGAGAAATGGAACATAGACGGTAAGGAATTATTTATTTATTGATTTATTCTTTTATATCGAGGATAATTGAATAAGCACTCATGTGCTTTTTTACATCCAGTCCCCCGTGTGTATGCGGTTTTGTAAATTTTGTCATCTGTTAACACCGAAACACAATGGCCTACTCTTTCAAAAAGCGAAACAGGATTTAACGTGTGCATAAGATGTTCTGCATGCGTTCGAACACGGGGTCACGGATTATAGTCTCATCCGAAGGGCTTTGACATTCAGTTCGATTTTTTTGGTCAAACTGGGAAGAAAGGGAGAGGCTGGGAATCGAACCCAGAACCTCAACGGTTTACTTGTTGGCAGCGAACGTCTTAACCATCCTGCACCTTCCTTCTTTTTCTTTTGTCATCTGTTTCCACCGCACACAATGGCCTACTCTGTCGAAAAGCGAAACAGGATTTAACGTGTGCGTAAGATGTTCTGCATGCGTTTGAACACGGGGCGGTTAATGTATACAACTATCTGGGTTTTACTTTATTATAAAAAAAAAATTAGCACTAACTAAGGGGTGTTAATGCATTGGCAGATGAAGGGAAACGAGCTTGTATTGAATATGTCAAATATGTGAGTAAGCTAAGTGAGATTACAAAAAATGCTTTTTCCGAATATTTGATACTCAGGCTCAGCCTGTTTTGTTATACTCATCAGAAATGTGGGGCCTACAAAGATTAACATCAATTGAAAAGGTTTACAATTTGGAATCAAACGCTATCTCAATGTTCCACTAAAAATTCCAAACAAATTTGTATACGGAGAAACTTGTCGTTACCCACTATTTGTTAACATTACAGTCAAATGTATCAAATATGGGCTAAAGTTATTGAAAATGGACAGACAAACAATGAACAACACGCCTTCCAAAGCAGGCATACCCCATGTTAACAAATTTAGAACGAAAAGGGTAAAACGTGCTAGGGCTTCTCGGGTAAAGAGACTTGCTGTTTAGCCTGGGGTTTGGATATGTCTGGGGGGTGATGTGAAAAATGTTTATTTCTTTGTTCAAACAACGCCTGACAGATACATACATGCAAGAATGAGAAAGTTTCTGCACAACAAAAATATATGTATTCTTATTATAGATCATTTAAGAATATTTCCAGGTAAAAGATACTTGAATTTATAGATGTCAATGCTTGTAAAACTTCGTCTAGAATATTACCATTGAAGGCATCGCCATTCATATCTTTTCTCTTAAAGGAAGAGGACACGTAATCCTCGCTTGTCCTTGTACAGCGAGTTAAGACAGAAATATCTGAAGAATACTGCTGTGCAATTCTTTTTCAGCTGACAGAGTGTGAAAACATGACTGAAACAGAAAACTAGGAATCTACTTGTTCCATGCACTGAAAAAACGCTCTGACTTTATAAACAGCAAAGAATAGGGCTTCTGATGAAGCAAAAGGTGGACAATAATGTTATTTTGAATATATCTTTCTTTCGTGACTTATTCATGATTCGTGTCTCCTATAACAATATACAATTTTCAAATAACAATTTCAAACATCAATTTTCAAATAACAATATAGTGTTTCTAAAGGCCAGAGGCCTATGGAATTAAAATGTTTTATCTTGCCTTGCCTTGCCTTGCCATGCCTTGCCTTGCCTTTCCCCATCTCCCCTTTCTCTCTCTCTCTCTCTCTCTCTCCTCTCTCATCCTCTCTCTCGCTCTCTCTCTCTCCTCCACTCCTCTCTCTCCTCTCTCTCTCTCTCTCTCTCTCTCTCCGAAATCTCATTCTAAAGGAGCATCTGGCTCCAGCAAATAGGAGACTGGCCGGGCACAATAAGTGTAACATAAAGCAAGAGTATTCAAAGTCCCCCCATGGCAATGTTCGTATACCCAAAAAAGCCATAGCTATCAAGACTCTAGTTAGTTGTACATAATGTAAATATCACACAGCTTCGTTTTCTTAATTATAACGTTAATGGTTTACTCCAGAAACTAGAGAACAGGGATTTCATAGATTTTCTCTTGATACATGATTTTATTTGTCTAACAGAAATTTTGTTGCAGACACTTTTGATTCATTACTTTTCTCTGATTTTGTTATATTTACTTCAAAAGCTAAAAAAATTGTCCCACCAAGTAAGATATTCTGGAGGGGTGATTGTCATGATTAGAAAGAAAATAGCAGTTTTTGTTGAAAAGATAAACATTGAATATGATAATACAATTGTTATTAAGATTTACAAAGATATGTTTTCAACTGACAAGCATATACTGGTAATATGTACATATATTCCACCTCATGATTCCATGTTCTGGACACTTCAGCAAAAAGGATATGGCATGGAAATGTTGGAACAATGTATACTAGACCTGCAGGACTCAAATGACGATTTTTACCTCATGTTAATGGGAGATTTAAATGCTAGAACTTCGAATGGTAACTATTCATTTTGTGATGATAATCTTGATTTTGATGTAACAGACTCTACCACTGATGATTTTTTGAGGAATTCTCAAGATAACAATACAAACGTATTTGGCAGACAACTTCTTGAAAAAAGAGAAAAAGAGAAGTAGAATGCAACATGTTTTTTTAGTGCACATCACTTTTAGCCAAAATAGATAATAATTATAATTGATGTTTTTGTTGTGTCAAATAAGTCTACATGACTTAAATGGCAATAAAGTATTCTGAATCTGAATCTGAATCTGTAACATGTTCGATTGTATGATACTGAATGGTCGTGTCAATCGAAATTTAATGATGTTTTACATATATCTCATCTTCAGGAGCCAGTACTGTTGATTATTTTGTTATTTCTTGCAAGTGTTTTTTAACTGTAAATATTGTTTCCATTGAATATAAAAAACGTGACTGAGTCTGAACACTTACCAATTGTTTTGATGATTAACAGGAATGATGACATAATTGAAGATAATAATAAAGAAGAGAGCAAATATTGATACAAAAAAACTTGTCTGGAAAGAGGATAAGAAAGAGGACTTCATTAGATCACTAAGTAGTAACATAATTCAAGAAAATATTAAAATGGCTATAGATTTACTCGACAGTTATGTAGATAAAGGTTTAGATCTTTTTGTCCAGTGTTTAAAGGAATCCAGCCAATGCATGTTAGTGAAAACTGTCAAGAAACAGAGAAAGCAGTCAGAATGGTTTGATTCTGAGTGTTATCAAGTAAAAAAGGAAACTAGAAAAGCTTTGAATATTTTTAGAAAAATTAAAAATGATGATAACAGACTTGTGTATGTCAAAGCACGAAAAAAGTATAAAAAGTTATTAAATTCCAAAAGACAAGCATTCAGAAAGCTAAAAGTAGAGTTTCTCACTAAAAATATTTCTAACTCAGCACTTTTCTGGAAAGAACTTAGAAGTATGGGCTGTAATGATAAAGAGAAACTTAAAAATAATATAAAAACTTCAGACTGGGTAAATCATTTTAAAATGTGTGTTTCAAAGTAATGAAAACTTCCTTAATCAGCATGCACATATAAATGTTAATTTGTCTGAAGAGAGTGAACATGAACTCAACAAAGAGATATCTGAAGAAGATGTACGTAGAGCTGTAAATAAGTTGAAGGGTGGAAAAGCCAGTGAATTGATGGAATTATGGCTGAAATGTTAAAAAATGGTGGCAGTGAGGTTAATGACTTCTTATCAAGCTTTTCAATACTATATTCAGCAAGGTATTTATCCTCATGTTTGGTCAAAGGCTGTGATAATACCAATTAATAAGAAAGGAGATTTAGATAATGCAGACAATTACAGGGGCGTTTCCCTGCTAAGCATCTTATCAAAGTGTTATACATCCATACTTAACTCAAGACTGTATGGATGGTTAGGAAATAATGATTTCATTTGTGAAAATCAGGCAGGTTTTCGAAAAAAATACTCTACCGTAGAATCAGATTTTTAACCTCTATGCAGTACTCAAAAAATGTATGTCAAAGAAAGACAAAAAGCTTTATGTTGCTTTTGTAGACTTCAAGAAAGCCTTCGATTCAGTCAGCATGAAAAACTTCTTGAATGTATTGCAAACCAAGGTATAAGGATAAGTTCTTTTGCTACATTATCAGCTATGTATATGTCGTTGGTGTCATGTATCAGAGTTAATGATGAATTGTCAGAGTTTTTTTGAGTGCCCAATAGTGTAAGACAAGCTGTGTACTAACCCCTACATTGTTTACAATGTTCATCAACCAGTTGGCTAATCATGTTAATGAAAAGGGCAGCATGGAATCCAAATACTGCCTGATATTTTTTAACTATTTATATTACTATTGCAGACTGACGTAGCTTTACTTCAGCAACACCCATCTGGTATTACAGCAGCAACTGAGTATTCTGCAAACTTATTGTGGTAACATGCAGTTAAATGTTAATATTGATAAAACTAAGGCCATGGTATTTAGAAAAGGGGGATTTTTAGCAAAACATGAAAAATGGTTTTATAAGGGTGTTAAGCTGGACGTAGTTAATCAATATTGCTATTTAGGTTTCACTTTTACAACAAAGATTAGTACAAAGTTTGGCACTGAGAAACTAGTAATCAAAGGCAAAAAAGCAGTCATCCAATTAAACAAAGCATTTAATAGGTATAAAGAAATGAATGCAAGCACGTTTTTTAAGGTTTATAATGTTAAAGTTCAGCCTATTTCGTTATATGCTTCAGAAACATAGGGTTTAAGTAGAATGGACCATATTGAAAAAGTTCACATGTCAGCAAGTAAGAGGTTTTTAGGCGTTCCAAATAGAACACCCAATAAAATGGTGTATGGTGAATTGGGTAGGTATCCTCTTTATATTAATTCTTATACTAATGTTATCAAATACTGGTTTAAGTTACTACAAATGAGTTCAAACAGATTGCCATACAGTGCCTATCAAATGCTATTGGAACTAGAGAAAAATGAAAAAGAATGCTGGGTATCAAAAATAAGAGAAATTTTGTGCGAAACAGGATTTACTATTGTATGGTTACAACAAGGTGTTGGTGATGAGAAGGCTTTTTTACATGTATTTAAGCAAAGATTAGTAGACATGTTCATTCAAGAGTGGCATGGAACCATAAGAGATAAAGAGAGGTATGAAAATTATAGATCATTCAAAACTATCTTTGGAAAAGAGAAATACATTGACTTTAATAGATACTTACTGTTTTTCGAGTTGCTATTTAAAACAGGTTAGATTAAATGTTTTGCCTCTTATGAATAATGTTCATAGATACAGTATTAATGATAAAGAAAAGTTCTGTCCATTTTGTAAAACAAAAGTCGAAAACGAAGCCCATTTTTTGTTCGAATGTCCAGTGTACTCAGATCTGAGGGATAAGGTTTTGGCCGAATGTATTAAAATACCATTGTCAGTTTTACTTATAACATCAAATAGAGAACGTAGTCATTATCTATTCAGATATATTTTTCATTCTATTAATAGAAGGAAGAAATTGCTATGTCAAAATATCAGTTAATGATGGGCGTGTTAAAGCTTTTTATTTACATGTATGATCCAAATCCTGAACCGTAATGTTGCATTTTGATTCATACCGATTTTTATGTCTACTATCTAAAATATTGATGCAGTATGACATGAATGTATATCAAGAGGCTAACCTTGTTCGAGATATGAGTCAAAGGATCGGTTGGTTGGTTTTCATGTTTGATCACAGTTTGCATACCATATATTGGTTTTCCTCTTTCCCCCAAACTCCGTACATTGTGGCCTAAGGCCAAATGTACATATTAAAAACTGTTCAGAGTTCATGAGTTCTCTCTCTCTCTCTCATCACACTCTCTCATCTCTCTCTCCTCTCTGTCTCTCTCTCTCTCTCTCTGTTACTGATTGTTTCACCAAAAATTGTATGATTTGATTATTACCGCAGTTTGGTTTCGGATCCGAAGACTCATGAAATTCAA
The DNA here is from genome assembly GCA_028751875.1 of Rapana venosa. NCBI lineage: Eukaryota > Metazoa > Mollusca > Gastropoda > Neogastropoda > Muricidae > Rapana > Rapana venosa. Next base: position 65,558,981 of record CM054134.1, on the reverse strand, counting down.
TCTTTGTTGTAGAATTTGAGTTTTGCCCCTCACCCCAAAATCCCTTATGTTGTGGGCTGAAAATCTTGACACAAACTATTTGTCATTCTTCTCTCTCTCTCTCTCTCTTACTTCTCTCTCTCTCTCTCTCTCTCTCTCATCTCTCTTCTCTCTCTCTCCTCTCTCTCTCTCTCATCTCTCTCCTCTCTCTCTCTCTCTCTCTCTCTCTCTCTCTTTTCTGTGATAGCCTGGTGGTAGAGCGTTGCGTATTGCGCTCGTAATCTGCTTCTCCATTTGCTCCAGTCTTGCTGAAACTCTGAATTCATGAATTCTTTGTGATGTCCGTTGTTTTCTGTTCTGTAGTCAATGTTCATTCATACTGGCAACTACAAAGCCAGAGATATTTTATTGATAAGCTAATTTGCACTGTAAGGTTGACATTCGGTATGAACAGGCAGGCTTTGGCAGACAGATCATGCACAGATCAAATCGCCACATTGCACATCATCATTGAGCTCCACTGAGTGGCAGACCCCCTATATTCAGTCTTTGTCGACTTCCAGAAGGCATTTTGACAGCGTCGACAGAGAAGTCATTTGGAAACTGATGCATCACTATGGCTTTCCACCAAAGTTCATCACCATCATCCAGCAGCTATATGAAGATGCCACCTGTCAAGTCTCCATGAAGGAAACTGACGGAAGCCTTCTCCGTACAGACCGGTGTTCGTCAGGGCTGTCTGTTGTCGCCAACCATCTTCCTGTTGGTAGTTGACTGGATAATGCGGCAGCCACAGCAGGCAGGAGAACCGGCATACAGTGGACCCTCATGAAGCAGCTGGAAGACCTGGACTTCGCAGACGACATCAGCCTTCTCTCCCACAGGCAACAAAACGCACAAGAGAAGCTTTGTCGTGTGCTGACGAAGCTGAAAAGACTGGCCTCCAAATCAACATCGGGAAGACGGAGATCATGAGGGTGAACAACAAAACACATGACCCAGTGCGACTGCAGCAAGAAACCATCAAAGAAGTCACCAAGTTTATTTACCTGGGCAGTGTCGTCAGTAAAGATGGGGGAACAGATGAAGACATCAAGTGCCGAATCAACAAAGCCCGTTACGCATTCAACACCCTTCGGCCAATTTGGAGGTCAACAGCCCTCTCATTTCAAAATAATCTTCGGATCTACACCACCAATGTCAAATCGGTCCTACTTTATGGCTCAGAAACCTGGCGGGTAACAAAAACCAACACCCACAAACTCCAGTCTTTTACCAACAAATGCCTCAGGTACATCCTCAACATCAGGTGGCCGGAAGTCATATCCAACAAACAACTGTGGGACAGGACCAGACAAACCCCAATCGAGTCCATCATTAAACAAAGGAAGTGGGGATGGATCGGCCATACACTCCGCAAGCCTGCGTCAAATGTCACCAGACAGGCCCTTGACTGGAATCCACAAGGGAAGCGGAAAGTTGGTCGACCAAAGCAGACCTGGCGCAGAAGTGTTGACGAAGAAACGAAGGCAGCCGGAATGACATGGGCCGAGCTGAAGAGGATCTCCCAAAACCGAGTTCGTTGGAGGGGTGTTGTTGCAGCCCTATGTTCCCCAAGGAACCAAGAGGCATAAGTCAAGTCAAGGTTGATGATAACAATGAGTCCTGGATTTTATCATTAAACTGGTAGCACAGTCTCTTTGGCGGTGTATGTATGTGTGTGTGGGGGGGGGGGGGGGGGGGGGGGGGGGAGAGGGGGGAGGAATAGGGGAGGGGTATTCAAAGGCTAGAATTAACTGCCCATAGAACGAGCCTGTGATACTTCCTGGTTGGCTGTTTAGTGTGTTCGTCGGTGCATAATAGCCGCTTGGCTTTTTTCGTTTTACTTTTGTAACTGTTTTCTATAAAATCGCACCATTTAAACTACACCCAATAAATAATAATGTTTGCACAGAATGTGTGTGTGGTGTGTGTGTGTGTGTGTGTGTGTGTGTGTGTGTGTGTGGTGTGTGTGTGTGTGTGTGTGTGTGTGTGTGTGCACGCGCGCATTATATAGACAAAATCGATGCAAGAGTTGATCTGTTAAGCGAGCACTGATGAATGATGCTCTTGCTCCATACAATCACGAGTGTTTCTCTGTGCCTTCATCAGCATTGAATTCGTCCCATGTGTACCTTATCCCTGATATTGTTATGCACATCATCCCTAACCACTGATCTGCACCTCACTCCTGTTCCGCATCTCATCCCTAACCACTGTTCTGCACCTCACTCCTGTTCCGCATCTCATCCCTAACCACTGTTCCGCATCTCATCCCTAACCACTGTTCCGCATCTCATCCCTAACCACTGCTCTGCACCTCACTCCTGTTCCGCACCTCATCCCTAACCACTGCTCTGCACCTCACTCCTGTTCCGCACCTCATCCCTAACCCCCTCTTCTGCACCTCATACCTGTTCTGCACCCCATACCTAGGCCACTGTTCTGCACCCTATCCTTGATTGCTGTTCTTTACCTCATCCCTAATCACTGTTCTGCACATCATCCCTATTTAATGCTCTGTACCTCATCCCTAATTACTGTTCTGCACATCATCCCTATTTAGTGCTCTGTACCTCATCCCTAATCACTGTTCTGCCCCCCCTCCCTAATCACTGTTCTGCACATCATCCTATCATGTTCGCCCCCTCTTCCTAATCACTGTTCTGCCATCACCCCTAATCACGTTCTGACCTCTTTCCCTAATATTTTCAAAACCCATCCTAAATGTTCTGCCTATCCCTAACATGTTCTGCACACTATTTTATTTGCCCCCCTTAAATTAACCTCTCCCAAATCACTTTTCCCTGCACACTATCTTTTTGCTGTTCTTTACCTCTCCCAAATCATTTTCTGCACCTATCTTGTTTGCTTTCTTTACTGCCCCAACACTTTCTGCACCACATTGATCTGTTTTTACCTCATCCCTTTTTAAGTTCGCCACACCCCAAACCTTTTCTTACCCGCCTTAATATTTTTCTGACCCATCCCTATCATGTTCTGTACCCCCCTAATTATTGTTCTGCCCACACCCTAAACCTTTTCTGCCCCTCGTCCTTAATTTATGTTCTGTACCTACCCCAATCACTTTTCTGCACCTCGCCCTTTAAATTACTTTTCTGTACCACACCCCCTAAACACTTTTTGGGGCACCTCGTCCTTATTTCCTTTTTCTGCCCCCTCATCCCAACACTTTCTGCACCTCTCTTAATTACTGTTCTTACCTCACCCCAAAATCATGTTCTGCACCCTATCCTTATCGCCATTCTTTACCTCATCAAATCACGTTCTGAAACTCATCCCAAATTTATTTTTCTCACACATCCAAACACTTTTCTGCACATCATCCCTAATCACTGTTTGTCATCCCAAATCATGTTCTGCACCTCATCCCAAAACACTTTTCTCACCATCATCCCTAATCACGTCTGCCCCCTCTCCAATCCTTTTTTGCACCCTCCCTAATCATTTCTCACCTGTCCCTAATCCTGTTTGACACACCCTAATCACTGTTCTACCCCCACCAACCCCCCCTAATCACGTTTGCCCCCCCCCTCCCCAAACGCCCCCCCCCCCCCCTCCCCTAACACTGTTCTGCCATCACCATTTGTGCTCTTTTTCCTCCCCTTCCCTGTTCTGCCCTCTCCCTTCCTGTTCTCCCTTTCCTTCTTCCTTTTCTGCACCCCCCCCCCTAATCATGTTCTGCACTTCACCCCTAAAAGTTCTGACCTCATCCCTTTTTATTGTTCTGCACCTCCCAAACACTGTTCTGCAATCATCCCTAATCACTGTTTTTACCTCACCCCTAATCATGTTCGCCCTCACCCCAAAAATTATGTTTCTGACCTCATCCCTAATATTTTCTGATCAAACTAATCACGTTCTGAATTTTACCCCAAAACATTGTTCGAATCCCCCCATTCCCAACCCCGTTTCGTACCTCATCCCTAATTTTTGTTCTGTCCCCATCCCTAATCACGTTCTCTTATCAAACCTAATCACGGGTTCCTATATCCCTAATAATTGTTCCCACATCCAAACCCCCATCCCAATCCCGTTCTGTACCTCACCCCCTAATTTTGTTGTACCTCTCCCTAATCACTGTCTGCATATACCCTAATATTTTTCCTGTATATCCTAACCATGTTCGCACATCACCCCAAATCATTTTCGACTCATCCTAATTATTTGTTCCGTCCCTTTCATCCAATTAAATTTGTCCTGTCCTCATCCAAAACCCAAATGTTTGCACATAAACCCTAATCAGTGTTCTGTTCATAATCCCTTTATTGTTCTGTCCCCATCCAAATTATTGTCCTGTACCTCACCCAAAACCCAAATGTTCTGCACTCACCAATCCGGTCTGCCCCCCCCCCCCCATCCCTAATCATGTTCTTCCACCCCCCCCCCCCCCCACACCCCCTAATCACTGTTCTGCACATATCCCTAATTTTTGTTTGAAAACCCTCCCCCTTTAATTAAATGTCCTGTACCTCACCCATTCTAGTCAGGTCGGGTGTCCTCTGCTCCCGGGAACCAGGGGGATCAACCCCAACCAAAAACACCCCTGGAAAGATGGGCCCCCGCCAGGCTATTTTCCCAAACACCTGTAGGGGAAGGAAAAAAATAAAAAATATACTGGATCGGTCGCCGCTGGGGTACAACCCCCGCGTTTCCGTCTGCCACCAGGGGGAGGCCCAAATTTGCACGGTGGAACCCCACAACAAAAAATCAGAGGAAGGGATTACATCCCCATCGAAAACGTGAACGCGAATGGGGCCCAAACAGGCAAACCTCCAAAAAATGCTATACGACTGGCAGGTACACCGGGAATCTGGTGGTCTCTGTGGGGTCAATGAAAAGCAGGTGAACACCATACGACGAGGGTCATTGCTCACTATAGCGGGGGGAAGAAAGAAATACCCAAGGGCGTGGGCATGCTTTCAACAAGAACTCAAAAACCCGGGTAATGGGAATACCCAAAAACAGGGCTTATACCCATCCGCCCGGGGGCAGCCCCATTAACATCCAGTGATTGAACCACGCACCAACAACGGACACGTGATAAAGTCGTAAGGAATTCTACAACCAAAACAGGGCATCATCGATAATGAACAAAAAAGACATCTTGATCATCCAGGGAGACTGGAACGAAAAGGGGGGCGGGACGCATGAAAGACGGACAAATTCGGGGCCCCCTCCTTAATGCGATCACCAATGAGCGGGGGACCCCCCGATCTGGAATTTGCCAGCTAAAACGAATGGTTCGCCAATCCCCTTTGGGAGAAACCGAAAATCCCACCTGACATGCATCACCCAAAGGGGGACCATCAAAAAACCAGTTTTGATACCCCTTTGGGCAGAACCGGTTTTATCGGCATCAACAGCCAAGACGAGGACATTCCCAGGTGCAGACATGGGCACGATCATGACCCTGCCCCTGAACTTTAGAGTCCGATTGAAAAAGATCAAAAGACAAAAACAAGACTAAAGTTCAAACCTGGACAACAAAGGACCCCACCAGCCGAGCCCTTCCCAAGCAACAATGGGAGGGAAATTCGCACCACTGTTTGGCACTTGAAAAAGATCCCGAAAGATACCACCAGTTTTAAACCCGTGTACTGAGACAGAAGCATACCCCCTTGGTAAAATGGGCCCGAAAAAACAACCATGGGTCCCAAATGAAATCTTAATATTTGACAAAGACGAGACCTGAAGAGACAAAAACCTCGGGAGCGTTGGTACAGGAAGAAAACAAAAGACAGGAGAGACGAGGAAGCCAAAGAGGAATAAAAGGAAAAAAAGTACAGAAACGAAGAGACCTACAAAGAATAATAGCAAAGAGCATCCCAGATTGTAAAGAGCTCACCAAAAAAAACGGGCAAGATCAGTAACATCCAGACAAAGAAGGGAATTTGCCTAACAAAAAAAGAAATCGTTGGGCAGAGGGACAATACGTTCCGAACTCTACAACCCATCGCGTAGGGACCCAGCTACTTGCAAGCCAAGCCATCGAATAAAGACAACTTCCCAATTCTACCGAGGAAGTAGAAGTAGAATTAGATCGCGAAGAAAGGAACTCAGCGGGAATCGACAAACCCCAGCAACTACCCACGGGGGGAAAGCAGGACAGAACCCTTAAAAAGAAAACTGCAACAAGATCGGGGCAGACCGGAAGGGGCACCCCAAAAGGACCCAATCCCATCATCACTCTCCCCAAGAAAGGAAATCTCCAGCATCCCAAAAACTACGGGGACAATCCCTCATAGAATAATTAAAAAAATTTAAAATAATAATAAAAAAAAATAAAAATTTGGAATTTATATAGCCGAAATCTTTTTAAACAAACAAAAAAAGTCATCCAGTAAAGTCTGCGGGAAAGTGATCCTGAACGGGCTGAAACCACAGGCAGAAAGTCATCGCCGAGAGCGGGCCCTTTTTCCCCCCAAATAGAAGACCCACAAAAACAGATTTCAACCCTGAGGGTTCTGTGTGGAAAAAATACAACCCGGGGCATCAAAAAGACATCTTCCACGTCTTCATTGTTTTTTGGGGAAAGGCCTTCGATAGGATGCATGGCTCTGGGGGGCCACCATGAAAAAATTCAAATGGGCCAGAAGTGATACACCACAAGAAACTCTACTCAAAGGCCACCAGTGCAGTACTCGTACAGACACGGTAGGGAATGGGTTCCCCTACCTCAGTTTGGGGTCCGACAGGGATGTCTCTGTCGCCGACACGTTTAAAAAAATTTTCCTCGAAGCCCCTCTGACTGCCCTTGGAAACCACAAAAGCCATCAGCATTGGGGGGCGAAAAATCACCCCAACCCCAGGTTTGCCGATGACTTGCGGTCTGGGAGGAAAAGAAGAGGAAAATGGCCAAACCCAGGAAGCAATGGACGAAAAATACCCCACGATAAAAGGGAGGGAAATCAGGCCGGAGAAAAACCCAAACTCTTCAAACATGCCCCCCAATACCCCCAAATCACTCCCCAGCGGAAAAAAAAGGGGAACAGTGACCATTTCAAGTACCCTGGGCCCATCAAAGTGGGAGGGATCGAAGACCGAAACCCAGAAGAGCGGGAAAACAGCGCAGCAATGGCAAACTGAAGACCCCAGGAGAGACAGAAACATCCCTCTCGGAAACCCAAGGGAAAAATTTCTAAACGGCTAGTACCTCAACTGCTTTAAAAGCAGTGAGGCATGGACACTAACGGAAACCCACAAAGGAGGATCCAAGCAGGAAAGAGATCCTAGAAGCTCCTTTTGGGACTCTTACAAGGGCCATGTCACAAAAATTAAGTCCGCGAAGACACCAAACAAGTGGGGCTTTTAAGGACCTACTGACCACGGCGAAAAAGAGGAAACCAATGGTATGGGGGCAAACACATCGAAAGGGCTTGCAAAACCACCCCCAAGAAACTTTCCCGGGGGAAAAGAAAACGGGGGACAGAGGAGAAAGTGGGGGGGGGACGACATCCGTGAATTTGGGCAGGGGAGGACTTTAGTGTCACCCGGGGCCCGCCCACACCCCCGCTAAGTGGGGCCAGCTGGTCCAACCCTTCGTCCACCATGCAGCGCCCCTAAACCCCGGCGGGTTCGGGACCCGTACAGTGAACAGTGAAACCTCATCCATAACCCAAAGTTCTGCACACATCCTAAACACTGTTCTGCACATTCCTAAAATTATTGTTCGACCTCATCCCTCCCTTTTTCCCCGCACCTCATTATGACCACTGTTTCTGAATCTCATCCCTAAAAACTGTTTTTGCGCCCACCTACCCCCGTTCTGCACCCCAACCCACCATATTCTGCACCTCTTTTCCCAACCTTTCGTCTGCACCTCATTCTGAACATGTTCTGGCCCCTCATCCTGATCATTGTTTTGCACCTCATCCATACCCAATGCTCTGCACCTCACCCCCGATCATATTATATCACTCACTCACTCAGTCCCATGTCTCAAAGGGAAAAGGGGGGGCAGAGAGAAACGGGACGAGATTTTTTTCCCCTGCTTTACATCCTGGTTGGCTTAAAGGTGTTGCGGGGGGGGGGGGGTCCATTCCTTGATGTTGTCAAAAACCCTGATTTCTTTTTGGCGGGCCCCTTTTTTCCTTGCCTTAAATGTTCCCCCGCAGGTGGGTTTTTTCTAAGTGTTTTGTTTGTGGTGTCCAAAACATCGTTTTCCCCTTTATTTTATACCTCCTAATCATATTTTTCCCCCCTCATCCCCAATCACTGTTTTGCATTCATCTTAATCATATTTGCAATCTCCTTAATCCCTATTCCCAATCATCCTTTAATCATATTTAACTTTATCTCTAATCACAATCGCACCCCTCCCCGGCCTATTCTCCACCTCATTCCTGGGCACTATTCCGACCCATCCCTGGTCCTTTCTGCCCTCTCCCTGGCCTTTTGTTCCCCCCCCATCCTATTAACCCCATCTTATTCACTATTCTGACCCCCCACCCCCTTCACTACGCACCTCATTCCCCAATAACATTTGCACCTCGCGTCATCATATTCTGCACCCGATCTCTCTCACTATTTGCCCCTTCCTATCCCCATAAATTGCACCTGATTTCATCATATCTGCACCCATCACTATTTTGCACCTCACTGTAATCACTATTCCGCATCCATCTTTAAAAACCATTCTGCACTGATCTAAACATCACTATTCTGCCCTGATCCTAATCCATTTCCCCACCATCACAATTTTCACCTCAACCTCAACACTATTCGCCCCCTGTCTCTATCACTTTTACTGTCTCTTTTCCTTTCTGCAAATTTTTTTCACAATAACAACCCCTTCACACATCTGCACCCCCTCTTTCACTATCTGCACCCCTCTTAATCCCCTACCCCAACTGATTTTAAAACATATCTTCTGATCTCTAAAATTTTTTAACCTATTCTGATCACTATTCCCACCCTTTTTAATCATATTCTGACCTCACCCCTCACTATTCTGCACCTCATCTCTATCCTATTTCACCTTCAAAATCTAAACCAATCCTTTCACCTGTCTCTAACACTTTTCGCAAACCCCCTCCTTTCCATTCGCACCTTCCCTTTTAAACACTATTCTGCCCCCTTTAATCCATCCAACCTCTCTTTCACTATTTGCCCTCATTTTAATACTATTCCACCTCATCCTTTATATTTCACCTCTCTCTAATCCAATATCTGCACCTCATCCTGGACTATTCGACCTTCCTTATCACTATTTTGCACCCATTTAAAAAATATCCTACCCTGTCTCTAATCATATCTACCTCCCAATCACTATTAGCACCTCATCCTTCCCTATTCTGCACCTCTCTTAATCACTACTTTTACCCCATCCCTTTCACATTTTTTGACCTCATCCCTGTCACTATTCTGACCCCTCTCATCACTTTTCTCACCTGTCTCTCATCACTATCCTCACCCGTCTTCTTCCCCCTAATCACACCCCATCTCTAATCACATTTGACCTATCTTAACACTTTTCTGACCTCGTCACATTCTGCCCTACTCTCATCACTTTCCGCCCCGTTCAAACACTATTCTGCACCTGATCTCTCACCTACCACACCCATCTCCTCCTTCCTGCCCCTTTATCTCTCATCTATTCGCACTATCTCTCTCACTTTTGGCCTGATTTTTATCACTATTCTCACCTGACTTTTTTTACATTCTTTCCCGCTCTCATCACTATTCGTACCTCATTTATCACATTCCGCACCCCATCTCTAAACATTTCTCCCTATTCCATACTATTCTGCCCGTTTTTAAACACTATTCTGACCTCGTTCTAAACACTATTCTGACCCGTCTCTAAACATTATTCGACCCATCTTCATCAAATTTCTCACCTCATCTCTCATCTATTCGCACCCCTCTCTATCCTATTCTGCCCTGTTTTTATCACATCGCCCCTGTCTCTAAACATATTCTTACCTATTTAACAATTTTTTCGCCCCCTTCTAATCCTATTTTTTGCACCTATCTCTCCTCCAAAATTTTGCCCTATTTTTAAAAAATAATCGGCCATCCAATGGTACCCATTTACACTAATCTGGGCTCATTCCAAAATCATAATTTTCGGGACCGGCCCTTACCCCTTTCTGTACTCATTTAAAAATTTGGGCCCAATTGGTTACCCTTGGGGTCGATTTGGGGTGTTTGGCTCAAAATTCCAAAGTCGGTTTTTTTCGGGCCCGGCCGGTTAAGATAGGGTGCCCCGTACTCAAAGCATTGACCCCCACATTAGTTATCCCTTTCAAAACCAAAGATTTTTTTTTGCCCCATTCTTCCCCCAATTTCCGTTCGTTTCCTCCTTTGGGCTTGGTATTTTTGGCAGGGTTTGGGGTTGAATGCGGGGGGTCAAACTTGGTGGTTGCCCCTTCGGGGGGAATATCATCCCCGGCCCGGGTACTAAAATTTTTTAAGGGGGGGTTAGATTGGGTCCTGCTTGTTGTTTCCCCCATAAAACCCCGTGCCCCAAAAAGTCAGGCCCCTTTTGGTCCCCCGGGGCCTGGGTAGTTTGGGTTGGGACTTCCCCCCGGAGGTAACTAAAAAAATTGGGGATGGCTTTGGCGGGGAATTAGTTGGGGGTGGGGCCGGGGGTAGGACAAAAAAAAAAAAAAAAAACAAAAATAGCACTCCCCTTACTTCGCCCACCTAAACTTCCTACCTCACCCAATTTGCATAATCTTAATCCTTTCGAATATCCTTAACACACTGACCTTATCTTTAAATATTCCCACTCATCTTAAACACATTTGCATCATCTCTAATCATTTCTACCCCACTTTTCACATTCTCACCCCTTTTTAACATATTTTCCTTTTGTTTCTAAACAGGCCAAATCTTTCTGCTTTTTTATGTGATATTTTCAACGACAAAAAACAAATGGGAGATAAAAGGGCGTTGCGGTGTGGTGGGGAGGTGGAAGGTGACAAGAAATTTAAAAAAACGGAAAATTTTTAAATGATGGTAAGATTGACCGAAGAAGATAACCATCAACCAGGACCACTGTAAATTGATAACGATAACCAAGATGTCACAACAGAGAAGACAACACTAATGACAATCACAACGACGATAATCACGATGGGAGGACCGACATATCAGTGATGGTAACAAATATGACAATGCCGACGATGATGATGATGATGACGACGATTAGGATGAGGATTACTGCCAATGACAGCAGAAAGCAAAGACGATTGACGCTGACCATGACTGATAACATGCATTAACAAGAAGGAAACCAGCAACAACAATAACAGAGCTAATGATGATGATGTCTGCAGACTGCACGGAAGGCTTTGCCAAGGGGCAGTTCAGCGAGGACGCTGTTTACAATATCCATCCCCGGATCTCCGCCCAGCCCTTCCTGTCTACTGCAAAAAGATGACCAGCAACGTTCGCACCTACATCATGGAGCGACGGACTACCGCGTCAGCTTCAACAGGACGTATGCAGAGTACAGGGCGGGGTTTGGCCAGCCTGGCGGTGAGCACTGGCTGGGCTGGACAAGGTAAGCTGAGTTCTTCGACATATATTAGATAGACACTGTCTCTCAGCTACTTTTTCCTGTCTCGGAGTGTTTTCAGTCAATCTCAGTGAGGGATTTAATAAACAAAAAACAAATCGACTGAATAAAAGTAAGATAAAAACCAAAAATAATCTTTTAAAATGGCTTCCAAAACACTTCAGGATGATAGAAGTTGCTGGTGAAAGTGACCTGAAGAGTTTGCTGGCGTGTTTGAACTCCACTGACAGAGCTAGAATATTCATTAAGGATTCTCTTGGATCTTTCTTGTTTTATTTGGGTTTCTTGTTGACATCCACTGAAGTGTTTTACTGCTCGCATGGTTAAAGTGATGGGTTTCACTTCCTAAAGGACCTGAAGTACAGGGTCTTGGGTTCGAAGCTCAGCGGCGCCTGGTAACTTAAAGGTGGGTTGTTTTATTTTTTAATGATCTCTTATGTCCATGCTGTGCCGACTGGCCAATGCCTTTTCTTTTTTTGTGTATACACGCAGGCTAAGTTCAAGTAATCATGGTATATTGGCCATCCGTCTCATAATAATTGTAGCGTCTTGGTCGGTCAAAATCAGCCTGCTGTAAGCAACTTTTTGAGCGGATCAACAGTCAAAACCCAACCCCTGCTTCCTTCCTAGTCCCATCCTCCAGCTCTTGTTTGAGCCTTTCCTAGCCTCCTTGAGTCTTCTTCAAACACAAGCTGTCTCCAGCTGTCTGCATCAGCACCTGTGAAGGTGTCTTTGAAACGCAGTGATATGCGGACAGTTGACAGAGCTCCAGTTGACAGAGAAGGAATGTGAGACCATATTTAAAGCTGGGTCGATGCTTTGTTTTGATATGTGATGCACATGAGTTGTTATTGAGAGTAAAGGTATGGCCCCTGTGGTCGGTAGGGTTATAAGCATAGCTAGATCGAATAGTAAATGTGAAGGCTTTTCAGCAAATCTCTTGCCTGGAATAAGCCGTCTATACTTTACCATACCGTAGAATACTGAGGTAGTGTTGTAAGTGTTGCTGGTTGTTCCATATCCTCTTGCTTCATGTGGCTGTCTCGCAGCAGCTGTAGCAAAGCTCCTTCCAAATAGTCAAGTACAGCTCTGTGTATCCAACTATAGCTATTGATAATCAGGAGCCCTATGAGGTTTTTGAAAAAAATGAAATAAATCTCGTCTGATACGTAAAAAATGTACAGTAACACACCACACACGCGCGCGCGCGCGCACACACACACACACACACACACACACACACACACACACACACTCACACACACAAATCACACACACACACACACACACACACACACACACACACTCACACACACAAAGCTTTTAAACATGGTTCGGTAATATAACCTTATCTAATCAATATTTTACTGTATCATCTTCCTAGACTTTTATCAAGCAGTGTTATTCTTGTGCAATATGCTGACGATATATGCATGTGGGTGGATGTTACAATGAAAAAGAAAACACCCAAAAGGCAGTTAAAATTTTGTAAAAAGGTATATCAAAAAGAAATTGACAAACTCAGTGGTTATCTTTTCGAGAATGGTCTTTCCTTTCCCATGAAAAAAACAACCTTGTCCTCTTTAATAACGGTGTTGACCCACAAGTTCTACCGAATTTTGGAATAAATGGAGAAGCTCTGGAATATAAACAAGCAGTAAATTCTTAGAAATATACCTCACTTTTAAGTTAACGTGGAATCAAGATACTGAATATATGGCAACTAAAGCTAAGAAAGTGTTTAACTTCTTAAAAGTTACCAGTAAACATTACTGTATTAAAGCATCCCTTGTGCGCCCAAGACTGTCTTATGGACAAGAAGTATTTTACAGTGTTCCAAATTATTTGCTCAAGAAAATCCATTCTTGATTGTAAAGCATTTCGACTTGCTTTAGGTGTACCAGCTCACGCCTCATCTCTAGGCACATATAAAAAGTAAGAGTTCTACCTTAAAACGAATATCGACAGCTTGCTGGGGCAAAATATGTTCTAAGAAGTACAACAAATGACAGCAATGTTGAAAATTAAGTCCAGATAAAGTCTGACATTCGCTTTACGAAAAGAGCCAGAACTATCAGCTCACTTACTACAAGTAGTACTGTCCCTCATGTACAGATTAAACTAAGTGCTTTCGGGACAAAATACGTGAAAGATGTAAACTGTATTTGTCGGGAGATTACAAATAGTCATATTATTTTTGATTGTGGACATTTAAAAGCATTTTAAACTGCTATAACAATCCTACAAGGCCACAGTGAGGGGAGGAAGAAGAAGAGGCAGACAAAGGAAGAGATGGGGGACAACATTCGAGAGTGGACAGACATGGAGCTGAGACACACCCTGAGGGCGGCTGAGAGACGAGAGAACTGGAGAAATGTGGTTGACAAAGCTTCGAAGGCGCCCCAAAGGATTCGGAATCTGAGGGATCGGTGACGATGACGGTGATCAAGTTTCGTCACTGGATCAGATTTTGTCTGAACCATCGTTACTTTGAACATTGTGTTAGGGTTGATAAGAAGTCGATAACTCAGTAGCATGTTAAAGTAAGTTTTTATTCAGTGCAGTTATCTGACATTTTTCAGTTATTGTTTGCTTTTTCTTGTTATTTTTTCCTGTCTAAAATCACTGTGAATAGGCGATAAACTGAAGATATTGCACACACAACACACACACACACACACACACACACACACACACACACACACACACACACACACACACACACACACACACACACACACACACACACACACACACACACACACTCACACACACAAAGCTTTTAAACATGGTTCGGTAATATAACCTTATCTAATCAATATTTTACTGTATCATCTTCCTAGACTTTTATCAAGCAGTGTTATTCTTGTGCAATATGCTGACGATATATGCATGTGGGTGGATGTTACAATGAAAAAGAAAACACCCAAAAGGCAGTTAAAATTTTGTAAAAAGGTATATCAAAAAGAAATTGACAAACTCAGTGGTTATCTTTTCGAGAATGGTCTTTCCTTTCCCATGAAAAAACAACCTTGTCCTCTTTAATAACGGTGTTGACCCACAAGTTCTACCGAATTTTGGAATAAATGGAGAAGCTCTGGAATATAAACAAGCAGTAAATTCTTAGAAATATACCTCACTTTTAAGTTAACGTGGAATCAAGATACTGAATATATGGCAACTAAAGCTAAGAAAGTGTTTAACTTCTTAAAAGTTACCAGTAAACATTACTGTATTAAAGCATCCCTTGTGCGCCCAAGACTGTCTTATGGACAAGAAGTATTTTACAGTGTTCCAAATTATTTGCTCAAGAAAATCCATTCTTGATTGTAAAGCATTTCGACTTGCTTTAGGTGTACCAGCTCACGCCTCATCTCTAGGCACATATAAAAAAGTAAGAGTTCTACCTTAAAACGAATATCGACAGCTTGCTGGGGCAAAATATGTTCTAAGAAGTACAACAAATGACAGCAATGTTGAAAATTAAGTCCAGATAAAGTCTGACATTCGCTTTACGAAAAGAGCCAGAACTATCAGCTCACTTACTACAAGTAGTACTGTCCCTCATGTACAGATTTAAACTAAGTGCTTTCGGGACAAAATACGTGAAAGATGTAAACTGTATTTGTCGGGAGATTACAGTCATATTATTTTTGATTGTGGACATTTAAAAGCATTTTAACTGCTATAACAATCCTACAAGGCACAGTGAGGGGAGGAAGAAGAAGAGGCAGACAAAGGAAGAGATGGGAGGACAACATTCGAGAGTGGACAGACATGGAGCTGAGACACACCCTGAGGGCGGCTGAGAGACGAGAGAACTGGAGAAATGTGGTTGACAAAGCTTCGAAGGCGCCCCAAAGGATTCGGAATCTGAGGGATCGGTGACGATGACGGTGATCAAGTTTGTCACTGGATCAGATTTTGTCTGAACCATCGTTACTTTTGAACATTGTGTTAGGGTTGATAAGAAGTCGATAACTCAGTAGCATGTTAAAGTAAGTTTTTTTCAGTGCAGTTATCTGACATTTTTCAGTTATTGTTTGCTTTTTCTTGTTATTTTTTTCCTGTCTAAAATCACTGTGAATAGGCGATAAACTGAAGATATTGCACACACACACACACACACACACACACACACACACACACACACACACACAACACACATATATATATATATTATCTTATATATATGCTGAAATAGACATTATTGTAAGTGACTTCTTTGGTATAGATATAACTTGGGTCTCCTAAAGCTGGCATATGCAATGGCTTAGTGTCGTTAAATGGTTTATTTTTTCTTGTCGCTAACAATTCAGGCTTTCAAGTTCGCAATCCTATGATTATTTTTAAACTGCTTAGCGCATCGTTTGTTGATCAGCATGCATGAACAACCACTCAAAATAATGGCAGACATCACATAAAAAAAACTCCGTCAAGACAACATAAAACGAATACTCCTTAATTTTTCCAGGGAAAATCCGTTATTCTACCCGATTTGTACATTCACGGAGACCATAAAAACTGTCAAATTTTGGGAGGAAGGGGAGGTCTTTCACGCTGAGATTGGAAGAAAATTCACAGCACTGAGACACAACAACATCAATACTATTGCAAATGGATTCAACAAGTCAGATCAGATACAGCAGAACAAATGCTGGGAAGACAGAGAAAGAAGATACTTTCATGGATCACCGGCAACATCTTAGACCTTTGCAAAAAAAGAAAAAAACTCAAACCTACGAGATTTTTAAGAGCAAAAACAGCGAACGACAACTACCAAAAGGTAAACGATAAAACCAAGCAAAACGAATGAAAAAAATGGATTTCGGAACAGTGTGAAAACCACTGAGGAGGGCATCAACAAAGGAAACAGTAATAGCTCACCAAAACTGAGTAGAACAAAATTATCAATCATTAAAAACAAACAAGTGCATTGCTCACTGACAACACGGAAGCTCTCAGCCACCAAATACAGCCAGATATCGCCATGCTGGAAGTAGTAACATCAATAAGAAAACTAGATCTTTAACCAATGTTGAGAGAAGAAGTGGAGGAAGCAATATGCTTCTTAAAAGAAGGTAAATCACTAGGAGTGGGCAACACTCATGCTGAATTATTCAAGCACGGAGGAAAGACTAAATATGACAACAATTTCTATTTTTAAAAAATGGAAAACCAAGATTTGGCCTCAACAGTAAATGCAGTCTCTGATAATTTAACTTACTAAGAAAGGTAAAGTAAGACAGCGCCAAAACTATGAACAATCAGACTTATAAGCCACCCAAGCAAAGTCATGTTCAGAACCATTCTGAATAGACTAACAGCAACAAAAAAGTCAAAGATGAAGTCACAGAAGAACAAGTTAACTTCAGACTGGAACACAACTGAACAGATTTTTAATTGCAGTTTTCTAATCAAAAAACATCTCCAACACAAGAAAGATCTGTTTACTTCACTGACCTAAAAAAAACAACAACCGTTTGATCGAGTGTGGTATGATGGATGTGGCAACCCCCTAGAACCCTCAACATTGAAGAAGGAATAGCGCAGGTAATTCAGGTAATAACAATGCTTACTTTATTCAACCTCTTTCTTGAGAAGATAATGCAAGAAACATTCCATGAATGCCATACCACTGTATCTCTTGGTGATACATCCATTTTTAATCTGTGGTTTTCTAGTGACATTAATCTCTTTGGAAGTCGTAACAACCACTCCATGATCTAGTGTTTTTGATATAACCCATGTCCTACGTTTTTTTAGATAACTCCGAGATCTAGCGTTTTCGATATAACTCCACGATCTAGCGCTTCTGGTATGACCCATGATCTAGCGTTTATGATATAACTCCATCATCTAGCGTTTTTTTATATAACTCCATGATCTAGCGTTTTTGGATGGAGATCAAAACAAAAAAGCAATACCATGGTCAGTAACATTACCATGAGCATTATCATGAATAGCTAACACCTTGAAGAAGTAGACTCCTTCAGATATCTTGGCTCCTAACTGACATAGCCGCTCTTCTGCTGAAGTAAATATCACACTAGCTCTTGCAACCTCAGCCCTGGCAAAGTTCGGAAGAATTTGGAGCAGAAAAGAGATCAGCCTGCCAACAAAGTTGAAGTTGTTTAGAGCACTAATCTTTTCCAATAATGCCGTATGGGTGTGAAATTTGGAACTTGACTGCAGAACTGGAAAAGAAAATCTGAGCCTTCAAAATGAAACCATTCAGAAGGCTTCTAAACATTTCCTAGTGGGATGGCACAACTAACGATCAGTTTAATAAGAGGTGACCATGAAATCTGGGCCACAGTAACCCCTTCTGGATGTTGTAAAGAGGAGGAAGATGGTGCAGTTTTATCACGTCATGAATCATAGATCTCTTTGCCAATAATGCCCTACTACGGATCTTTGGGGGAGAAGGCGCAGGGGCACACAAATGAAAAGCTGGATACAGAGCATCAAGGATTGGACCGGCCTTGACGTTACTATGTTGTTTCAAAAGACTTAAGCCAGACCAGCCTGGAGAAATTTGTCACCAAGACATCCCTCTTGCTCCTCCTCCTCCCCCTCCCGTCGACCATCTTGGTCAAAGGACTGCTGATAATGATGGTGAATTCGTGGCATATCTATGACCTTCAAAGTGTTATGATGGCAGAGAAGGAAGAGATGGGAGGGGGTAATTTGTTAGCATAGTCCCACTTTTGTATGTCAATAAAGTGATCTGAGAGTTCATAATTATCTTTGTGATCAGCTCACTCTTCAGCACTATTCTAGTTCTATGGTCTCCCTACAAACTTGAATACACTAGCCTCTTATTCATACTCTTCCAATTAAAAGTCTATCCATATATCCATCCACATACCATTCCATCTGTTTGTAGTCATTCATTTTCATGTTGACATACTTTTTCCTAAAGTTGGATATAAACCTCTGTAATGATGTTCTTTCGTTACTGAGATAATTCCCCTATCTCTTTTGACTATTTATTCGTCGGATTTGTCTCAGGTGTATGAACTCACCAACAGCAAAACCTACGAGTTGCGCGTATCAGTCAAGTTGGAAAATGGGACCCTTAGGTTCATGCAATACCAACAGTTCAACATCAGCAGCAAGGATGACGGCTACCGCCTGTGGTTCAATCTGAGTTTTGCCGACACCTACCTCCTTGGAGACTGCTTCACACCTCTTTGGAAGTCTCAGTTCAGCGCCATGGACCATGACATGGACGAGGACAATACAGTCAACTGCGCAGCCAAACACGGAGGGGGTTGGTGGTTCCGTGGAAAGAACTGTAGCACTTGCAACCCGACAGGTCCTCTACTGAAGCCTGCCAATGGACGCAGGATTGGTGTGGATGCTGAGGCTTTCTGGACTGAAAATTTAGGAAACTATGTTCCATTTAAAATGGTCATGTTCTTGGTGGATTTAGATTGATGGTTTAGGATTTCTCTGTGCAATCACATCATCTTTTCAAAAAAAGATTTTTTAATTATACTGCGTGTGTTTTCATCAAAGAAAACTGATACTAAAACCAAATCACATACTAGCTGAGATGAAACAATAAAAGTGTTGTTTCAAAGGTCATTAGTATTTGACTGTCTATTTTTTCTGCTCATAAATTGTTTAAACATAGCAAAGTGAGAGGCTGTATGATCAGTGGCTTTCCCACTATCACGCTATGCTTTGAAATATTCTTGGGAACCCAACCAGTTTGTGTGATCTTTCGGATGAGACTATAAACCCGAAGTATGCAAACGCACGTAGAACATCTTGCACACATGTTAAAACCCATTTCTACCTTTCGGAAGAATAAAGAATTGCATGCCGGTAAGAACGGATCACAAAAAAATGTGTATCAAAAAATGCATCCACATTGATGTGTTAGAAATCATCCCCGAAGTCAAAATGCGGATATTTAAATGGTGGGCAAAAATTGTTGCATACGCAAAAAATTTACCATTGGTGAAGCTCAGAGCTCTATCTGTGGAACGGAAAACGAAAAAAAAACCCAACAAAACCTCCACAGTCTGCCCCAAGATTTCTTTTCCATTTTCCATGCTTCCCACCTTCTGTCTTGCTATTTGTGTTGTTCACTTCCTGCCTAACAAGTGTTCTTTACTTCCTGCATAACAAGTGTTGTTCACTTCCTGCCTAACAAGTGTTCTTTACTTCCTGCATAACAAGTGTTGTTCACTTCCTGCATAACAAGTGTTGTTCACTTCCTGCATAACAAGTGTTGTTCACTTCCTGCATAACAAGTGTTGTTCACTTCCTGCATAAGAAATGGTTTTTCTTTTCCTAACAAGTGTTGTTCACTTCCTGCATAACAAGTGTTGTTCACTTCCTGCATAACAAGTGTAGTTCACTTCCTGCATAACAAGTGTAGTTCACTTCCTGCATAACAAGTGTTGTTCACTTCCTGCATAACAAGTGTTGTTCACTTCCTGCATAACAAGTGTTGTTCACTTCCTGCATAACAAGTGTTGTTCACTTCCTGCATAACAAGTGTTGTTCACTTCCTGCATAACAAGTGTTGTTCACTTCCTGCATAAGAAATGGTTTTCTTTCCCTAACAAGTGCTGTTCACTTCCTGCATAACAAGTGTTGTTCACTTCCTGTATAACAAGTGTTGTTCACTTCCTGCATAACAAGTGTTGTTCACTTCCTGCAAAAACAAGTGTTGTTCACTTCCTGCATAACAAGTGTTGTTCACTTCTGCATAACAAGTGTTGTTCACTTCCTGCATAACAAATGGTTTCTTTTCGTAACAAGTGTTGTTCTCTTCCAGCATAACAAATGGTTTTCTTTTCCTAACAAGTGCTGTTCTCTTCCAGCATAACAAATGGTTTTCTTTTCCTAACAAGTGCTGTTCTCTTCCAGCATAACAGATGGTTTTCTTTTCCTAACAAGTGCTGTTCTCTTCCAGCATAACAAATGGTTTTCTTTTCCTAACAAGTGCTGTTCTCTTCCAGCATAACAATGGTTTTCTTTTCCTAACAAGTGCTGTTCTCTTCCAGCATAACAAATGGTTTTCTTTTCCTAACAAGTGCTGTGCTCTTCCAGCATAACAAATGGTTTTCTTTTCCTAACAAGTGTTTCTAATTTTCTGTCTAACAAATGCTGTTCTTTTCCAGATCGAGGGATTTTTTTTACAGGGCCTTTTATGCTTCAATACTTGGTGTATCTTTTTTTCTAGAAGTTTTTATCAAAAAACTGTCTTTTCTTCAACTTCGTTTTTCCATCTACAGTATTATACTGTTATTGTTGATTAGACAGAACAAATGCCCGTTTGTGCCCGAAACGTTTTCCCACCATGAGTGGTGGTCTGGGTGCTAGTCTTTCGGATGAGACGATAAACCGAGGTCCCGTGTGTTACACAAAATTTTCAGCGCATGTAAAAGAACCCACGACAAAAAGAGAGTTGTCCCTGGCAAAATTTCTTTGAAAAAAGCCACTCTGATAGGGAAACAAATACAGTTGCAGACCAAAAAAAAAAGGGTGGCGCTGCTCTTGTAACACGCTCTCCCTGGGAGAGCAGCCCGAATTTCACGCAGAGAAATCTCGTGACTTAAAGTGGTATAAATAAATAAGTAAATAAATAAAAATAAATAAAAATATCTCTTTTCTTCTTCTTCGCCATTAACTATCCAATTTGATTTACACCAAAGCATTGAGTCTTCCACACTTTTACTATAGGCTCTGTATTCTCCTTAAGCTGCCAGTTTGCATTTCTAGTTTACTGTCAGATCTTTTGAGGGCTTCAGTGTCTATAAGTCATGTGTTTTGTCTTCTGCGTTTCTTCTTCCACTACCATACTGTTGACAAGAATTTCATACAATTTTTTTCTGACACAATTTCTTAAATCACAACTTGTGAAAAGGCGTTAAATGAATTTGAATTACTTCGCTTTAAAAAAAATTGTACCTTGATAAGGTGATTTTCAAGAAAAGACAAGCTACCTCCTTTGAATGTCAGTTTCTTTCCCTTCTCCTCATCTGTAAAGATCCAGAAGAAAAACAAAATCTTAAATATTCTGATTGCACTAAAACGTCTTGTAAACTTATTAAGGTGTTGTTGACGGTTTTTTAAAACTTGAAAATATCTTGATTTGGGATTGTTTTATCTCCAAATATTTGCCAGAGTGGGTTTGTGCCTTATATGTGTTTCGAACAAAGAAGTTAAACAGCAAAATCTCTTTCCCCTCGAGCAAAATGACTGACGGTCACGAGTTCCAGTCTAACTAATGTCCTTGTCCTAATGTCAAAGGAGTTTTTCACCTGCAGTAAGCAGAGGTGCTAATTCCACTCCACTCCAGTGAAGGGCCCTCTTATGACTCTAAAACCCGCTTCCAGCCTTTAATCTACATGATGCCACATTTTTTCTTTCATGTCTATCCCCATTCTGAATTTACTGGGGACTATTCATTGTCAAATGAAGCTGACTCTGCTGAAGCGCTTGGCTTTAGTAAAGCCCTACAGTTCACCCAGCTGTAAATGCCCTCTTTAGGGACAGGGAAGGTAAAACAGCAACAGAGAGGAGATGGGCGCAACTCTCAATAACCTGGCCCCTAAAGAAGCTGAGGTCTCTGACATCTTGCTCCCCGACGACTGTATAGGTTATGGGAACACCTTTATCTTTCTCATATTATTCAGTTGTCACATTCTGCATCGAAATGCGGTTAGACACTCCTAGGAGTGTTCAATGTAATCAACTTCATCACTACAATATGAACACTTGTTTATCTTTCATTTTGTTTAGCATGATATTAGTTGGGTATATGTTATACAATATTTTCCAGCGTAATACTGTCAGTCTAGTCTCTTTAGTGTTTTCTTTAGCTTTCGACCAAATCGAATTATCTATCTTGATTTCCTATTTTCTTTCCCAAAAGAAGCTAGCAGTAGAAGTGACTGGTTCAACCCGTGTGCTTAAGATGTTTCTGATTTCTTTCGTGGATGTGTTGAACAAGCTTGCGTCACAAATTGGAGTGCTTCTCTTTCTTGAATCCATTGTATCCACTAATCTGGATGGCACTAACAAGAGCATTATATTGAAATATGATGTTAGCTTTATTTTGTCCTATGATAGTTTGCACTTCCTCTAGTGACAATAATCTGTTCTCATCTTCACGAATTGTGTTTTTAATGTTTCTTATTCCTTAGAAATTTTCTAAAAGGAAATGTTTTATTCTAAAATTTGATCAAAGAATTATTGAAGAGCAGTTGTGAGTGGTAGTTATCAGATTGTATATCTCTGGGTTCCATTAATTGTTTACTGTTTAGATAAGACGTTAATACCTCCCTCCAGATTTTTTTTATAGATTGTGTCAAGACCAAACAAATCTTTTGTCTTACAGTTTACCTTGAATATGTCATTTCCTTTTGCTAGTTTTTCCAGGTTCCAACGGTATAGTACCAGAGACCAATTTTCTTTTTCTGTGGTGCTAACGAGTTTGCTCATCCACTGAAGGTTGAAACAATTCTGGAGATTAAGTTTATCATTCTTAGACCTCCCCCTTCTGTATTACTTTCCATTACTTTTCTTTTGATTTTTTCAAATGCCTTTCTGTTGCTATGCTTCTTTTGCCACAGGAACTTATATAGTATTGTATTTAGTTAAACACATTGCTTGGAAGGCCAATAGACTGCATTATACAAACTGGCTGATTAATAATGTTTTAGTGACGACAACTTTGCCCTGTATGCGTAGATCTGAGTTAATACTGTCGTTATTAGGGGGCATAGTAGGTGGTGTTCTCTGTATGTTATCTCAGAATAGGCCCCACTGAACACCACCAAATTGACCCAACAGCAGTGCAAGGCCCCTATGGCTGGTGGCCTCACGGCGGCCTAACATTGATGGGCTCCCTGTAGAGGATGCAACATAACAAATCTGGGTATGGCCTGGGTGGAGAGATTGGAGTGAATGGCGCGGGAACAGCAGGACAGGAATGTCACAGAAGATGAGGCAGCACAATAATATTTTGGGATGAATAAATATGGAGAGCAAAAGTAGAAGACCTGTAATTACCATGTGTCAAATATAGTATAAGGCAGAGCATCAACTGTGGAATATATAAAGCACGTCTGTTATATTGTACTCTGTGTAAGACAATAAAAATCTTTGTACTTCTGTGTGTGTGTGTGTGTGGTGTGTGTGTGTGTGTGTGTGTGTGTGTGTGTGTTGTGTGTGTGTGTGTGTGTGTGTGATGTGTGTGTATGCATGTGTGTGTGTGGTGTGTGTAGTGTGTTGTGTGTGTGGTGTGTTGTGTGTGTGTGTGTGTGTGTGTGTGTGTGTGTGTGTGGTGTGTGTGTGTGTGTGTGTAAATCAAGCGTGGGTAAAGGAAATAGCTGCAAAGAAACAGACCACATAAGCCTGCACATTACCATCAACCACTACACCACCCTCCTTTCTCCAGGGTACCACACAAAGACGTCAGCAAAACCTCTGCTTCAAGAGCATCCCCTGTCCGCTCTATATACGCAACAGGCATAAAGGCAAAACAAAACCCCTCCCAGCAATAAATGACATATTTTCAAATTGGCCATTTTCTATTTAGAGCCACTAGGTAACAATTGACATTTGATTCTACAGCTCAAGAAGGATGCTCAACTGCGTGGATCAAGCGGGGACACCTACACTAGGTCAGACTGACTGTCCCTGGTATTCATAAAGGACGTTGCAAGTTTGAGTCCAACGTATGCCTACATGTAATGGTTGGATTTGTGTCTGTTATAATTGTATATGAGCGCAGTGGAAATCATCCACTTCATGAAAGCAATTTCAAGTTTTTAAAAAATATATCACTTTTGCTTCCCTTGCGCCCGGCTGACGGGCTAGCTGCCAAGCTTTGATACATTGTGACCGGTGTGGAATATCTGCAGTTCTGTCAGACAGTCTCAAAACAAGCCTAGACCTGCTGTTTAATGTCATTACTATCATCCTGGGACATCTTCAGCTCTATATATCTGTCTTTAAATGAAGGCAATATGTCTCCAGTGCCTTTGCCATCAGCCAGATAATACGGTATTAGATATTGCTTTCGGGTCAGTCTTTGAGGACATCTTTTCCAGAACTGTATATCCATGGTGGGAATAACGATAGTGTCAATTCCAGGATGGACGTTCATTGATTTTAGTTTGGCTCTGTGACTTGGCTGCGACATCAGAGGAGCTCCATGGGCACTTTTCTGATTCCGTCATTCGCCTGAAAAAAACAACACCATCCTGACGGTGATGGAGGCCAAGTTGTTAGGAGCCTGTTTTGTTTTGTTTTACCTCAGCCAAAAGAAGTGTAGTCTTATTATTTCTTGCCGTCCGAAAATCAAATTTAATATCACCATCTTTGCTTCAAAACTCTTTGATTCCCAAACTGTTCCCCAACTGCTGTATCTTTCAGAGGTTTGGGGATAATAATATAATGGAATTTGTATAGCGCTATATGTTGCTAAGACAAATCAGAGTGCTTAATACTGAGATATTGAGAGTGTGCACATTTATTTGAAAAGGTTCATACATGCACATGAAAACAGTTCAGTGTGGAGGCAAACTTGGTCGTTATTCTTTGAATATACCAACAAAACCAAGATGTAGGAATGTTGGTTATCCTTTTCGTTCCAAAGTGGCATTATCAGGTGTTGTTGGGTCGGCATGAAAAGTCCAGGTAGCTAGAATTTCCTGTATAAGTCTCCTTTGTGTTGCCATGATCTGGGCCATGTTTAGATGTAGAGACAAAAAATTATTTTGAATAAATTTAAATGCAGGCACAGGTGTGCATCTTCTCTCCCGCGGCCTTCAGCATAACGATCAGTAATACAGTCACCAGGGTGTAGAATTCTCACTTTTTGTAGATGACTGTAAAGACACTACAGGCAGTATGTTTGTGGGAATTCAGCAACAGCTTCAGCTTTGCGTTAGTAAGATTCAAAAATGGGTTGAGGACAATGTGTTCAAATTTTCCACCACAAAACGCAGTGTATCAATTTTCAGATCCCGTCATTCACCTGAAAAAAAACCCATTCCAGCAGTGATGGAGGCCAAGTTCTTAGATGAAATTTCCAATGTCATATTCGACACTTGAAAACATCGTGTCAGAAAGTTTTTAATCTTCTCTGAGTGATTGCCCATACAAGAAAGGGCACTGATTGTGGATACCAGATTTATGGATCAGCAAGTCCTTTGTACCTGAAGTTTCTTGACCTCATTCACCATCAGGTGCTTAAAATCTGTATGGAAGTTTTTTAAACTACACCAGTTTACAGCCTCTATACAGAAGCAGGAGAACCCTCTCTGAAAAATGCTGTTTGAAACTCGAAACCTTATGACTGTGTTAACCGCCAGTTCTGGGCAAAGTTTGAGAAATCTTTTGCTATTCCACCACTGGGGATTTGCATCTTCCTGACAGTCAACAAGCAGATACTGATTTGGACGTATCTGCTAAGTTCCTTGAGAACCCTATGGGCGCTATATATTCAATTTGACCTTACCCCTTTAAGAAGGATGCCATTAGCTTGAAGGTTTGCAGGGCTTTCGTGAAACTCTTTAAACCTTATCCATCCTACACAAACGATTTCACTGATGAATCAAACTCTGATGGTGGCCTGTACCATCTTGGAATCTGCATATTCTGAGCACTTGCCTTTGGACAGCTCTGTGTACTCTGCTGAACTTAACACCCTTATTTTGTCCACAAAACTGGTTCAGCAATCTCGAGAGGTTTGGTTGTTGTTGTTGTTGTTGTGGGGTGGGGGGGGGGTTTTGGGGGGGTTGTTCTGTGTGGATTTGCTTCCAACTCTGAAGGCCATTCTTTGTAGAAAATTAATATAAATCATCTCAAGCGCATGGAGTTCTATGATCTGTATACATCCCTGAAACGAGACGGGTATGGCTTTGTTCTAGTTTAAATCCAGAGGCCTATGGGCATTTGGAGCAACAAAACAGTTGACTGGCTCACCAAGAGTGCCACAAAAAGGTCTATTGTACATTGTACCCTGCAAGAGGAAGGGAACACTTAATGGAAGAGGAATGGAACACTTAATGAAAGAGGAATGGGAACACTTAATGGAAACGACATTACATGGAGATTTTTCCTAACCTGGAGGAAGCCCCCCTTTTTGTGTGTGCAAAACAAAGGGGAATATAAAGTCCTCACCAGGATACACACAGCCACTTTGACATGACTGACATTCATTTGCTCAAAAGCAAGAAACCATTAACCTTTCCCTATGGGTAACCCACTATTGGGCGACCAACTATCTACTAGCCCTTCCCTACGTAAAACAAACAAATCGAAGTGCTTGCACTCAAATCATTTACAAGCATGCAACTTTCCTCAAATAAAATAAGATATTTCAAATTTATGCACACACACACACACACACACACACACACACACACACACACACACACACACACACACACACTTAGGTGGTGATGAAGGAGATGAAGGATGCTGTTGAAAAGTAGGAACAGATATGAGGGGAAAGTGTCAGGTAGGAAATAAGTGCGTTTTGAGGCTGGATTTGAAGGGATCAAGTGAAGGCTTTTGGCGAAGTGAAAGACGGAGATCATTCCAGGTGGATGGACCAGAAATTCAAATTCAAAAGCTTTATTATCTCAAAGACAGAGAAATTCCGGCGGGTTACTCGCCATACATAAAAAACAATAAACATTTAAACATAATATTTAAAACACACACACACTGTCCAACATCAGCACGCACCCATCATGAGATAAAATGCACCACAAATCAGCAATATCTCAGCCAGCCACAAACCCACCCCAACAAAAATCACTTTACTCATGTGCGCACAAGTAAACCCGTACGTCCGCACATTCACAGTCACTCGCGCACGCGCACGCACGCTCGCACATTGTAAACATTTGTACTCATGCTCACGCATTTTAATAATATAAGTGAAATTGTTATAACATGTTGTATAAGACAAATATTAATTAAATTAATACTATGTTCTTTTAAGATATTGAACAGTCTAAAATAATAACATGCGCACGTATTTAAAGAAAATAATAATAATATAAAAATCATTTGTATAACATGTATGATAAGACAAATAGCAGTGAAGAGAGGCCGGGGAGACAAGGAGACGGTGGAGGACTGTGTGGACCACTGCATGAGCGTCTTCAGCAAGAAGGTCGGGGCCTCGGTGTCCAAAGAAGACATCGAGATAGCGCACAGAACGGGCAAACCGGGCGGCACCAGACCGAGACCCATCATAGTGCGCTTTCACTCCCGGAGAGTCAGGGGCCTGGTTCTTGCACAGCGGCGCAAACTGAAGCAGACGGCGTTTTCCATCGGAGAAGACTAACGCAGATGAACTACAAGCTTTTGCAGAGAGCCAATCAACATTCTGCCACCCTTGCGACTTGTCTTCAAACGGAAAGATTCTGACCAAGTTGAAGAATGGAAAAGTGATGAAACTGACATTCACATGGACATCAACAAAGTCTTTGCAGAGAAATGACGGGGAAAAGCTGAGACATTCTGTGACTTAATGGTTGTGCACAGTGGATTCACTTCTTTTTGTGTGTGTGTGTGTGTGAAATATTGTTTTGGTGCTAAAGAAAAAGACTGATGGTATATTCTTTCCCTTGCGCTTCCGTCAACTTGATTCGGGATTTGTGTTTTCATGAAAAAAGGTTAGTAACTCCTTGAGACGTTTAAGTGGGAGGGGGCAGTTGTAACTATTTGTGAGTGCGCTCCGATGGGCGCGTGCATACCTAGTACTTTTTGTTAGGTTTGTAATTACACGTCATTTTGTTAGGTCTCTCAGCTGCATGATTAGGCAAATATCAGTTTATGAGAATGACACAACAGTAATATAAAAATTTTATATACCTTTATTATTATTTATTATTATTATTATTACTGCTGTAAAATAAGGAGGCAGGCATATGACTAATGGATCTGCGCTTTTCTGTGTGATAACCCATCTCTGGGGCAGGATCATGATCTAGTGTTTGTTTTTTTTTGTTTTTTTATCATATAATACAACCCATGGGCTGTTTGGTCTGAGATGGCTGTTATCGTTGTTTTGTCAGGATTTAATCGTTCGTTTTTCCCTTTTCTCCTGGATGCAGTGATGGAGGTGGCTGTTGTGGGGAGTGGGGTGGAGGGAGGGAGTCGGCAATCGTCACTATGTATCTTGCTGGGGGGAATGGTGTTGAGGGAGTAGTGCACATTTTTGGTATGTGTCGATTTTCTAGGCTGTCGAGCTTTGGTGGAGAGAAGCCAGGGCTTCTGCTTTTGCTGAAAAAGATAGCTGGTTGAGTGACAAATATGGATTTGTGATTATGGACTCATTCGCTTAGTTTGTTGTGCTTTGGTTTATGCACCCATTTCAAACTCTCTTCTTTTTGTGAGAGCGGAATAATAAGAATAGTGTGGGTGTTTTGGTGGTAATATATAGAATTTGTATCGCAATGAATGTTGTAAAGCAATGGAAAGAATGATGAGTGTGCGCAGGAAATACGCACACCCTCTCTCACTGACACATACATGCATGCGTGCGCAGGCAAGCGGGTGCGCGCACACACACAAACACAGATACACTCACAAACACACACACAGACGCTCACATACACACGCAAGCACACACACGCACACTCACACATACATACACACAGTCAACATGTACGCCGCGCGCACACACACAACCACACACACACCACACACCACACACACACACATACACCAACACACACACACACCACAACACACACCACACACACACACACACACACACAACACACACACACATACGCACGCACAGGGGTGATGTTATGGTGACATATAATGCGAAGGCTAAGTGATATCAGGATGTCTCGAAAACTGTTATGATAGAAAAATGTTATGAAAGTCTAGAAATGACATGACGATTGCGAAAAAAATAATGGTTTATAGATCATTAGATGAGCTAAAGATGTGATTTCCTGAAAATGATGTGATGTCCAGATAGTGTGATTGGTTAATGATGTGATGCCCTAATAGTGACATGGAACAATGAAATAATGGGCAATACGTGTGAGGGTTTGGTGATCTGACAAACAGTGTGATGGACAATGATGTGATGACCAAACAGTGTGATGGGCTAAATGATGTGAGGGCCAGTGTGATGGGTTAATGATGTGATGGCCAAAAAAACTGTGATGGGTTAATGATGTGATGGCCAAACAAACAGTGTGATGGGTTAATGATGTGATGGCCAAACAAACAGTGTGATGGGTTAATGATGTGATGACCATACAAACAGTGTGATGGGTTAATGATGTGATGACCAAACAGTGTGATGGGTTAATGGTGTGATGGCCAAATAGTGTGATGGGTTAATGATGAGAAGGCCAAAAACACAGTGTAACGGGTTAACGATGTGATGGCCAAACAGTGTGATGGGTTAAGGATGTGATGGCCAAACAGCGTGATGGGTTAATGATGTGATGGCCAAACAAACAGTGTGATGGGCTAATGATGTGATGGGTTAATGATGTGCCGGCCAAACGGTGTGATGGGCTAATGATGTGATGGCCAAACAGTGTGATGGGCTAATGATGTGATGGCCAGTGTGACAGGTTAATGATATGTCGGCCAAACAGACAGTGTGATGGGTTAGTGATATGCTGGCCAAACATTGTGATGGGTTAATAATGTGATGGCCAAACCAACAGACAGTGTGATGGGTTAATGATGTGATGGCCAAACTAACAAAGTGACGGGTTAATGATGTGATGGCCAAACCAACAAACAGTGTGATAGTTTAATGATGTGATGACCAGACAACGTGACGGGTTTATGATGTGATGACCAATTAAGAAGCTTTGCTATTGATGTGATAACCCCCAAAAAACCAATCTGTTAGTTTAAAGGTGTGACGGCCAAATAGTGTGCTGGGTGATGTGATGACCACACAGTTTGATGGGTTAGTGATGTGATATAAACCAAAAGTGTGATGGATTAATGATGTGATGGCCAAATACTGCGACGGGTTAGTGATGTGATGGTTAAAACAGCGTGATATGTTAATGATATGAGGGCCAAAAAATGAGTATAGTCCATAACATATATGTATGTATTTTTTTTAGTGGGGGGGGGGGGGGGGGGGCTCTCCTGCTCCTGCTTTTTTCTACCGTATGCTCCACTGTGTGCCCTCCTACATAGTGAATGCTTCATTTGAATACATGTGGCTCCACTCCAGGGATGGGGGTCACACTTGCAATATTGAGGAATGAGTGCGTTTGCTCAACCTCGTGCGACATGCACGCATACACCCGCGCACATGGGCACACAATCTTAGGCCCTTGAGACTGCGTAATTACACACACACACACACACACACACACACACACACACACACACCACACACACACACACACACACACACACATACGCACGCACGTACGCACACACACACACACACACACAAGCAAATGCACTGCCTGTTCAATGTACCATCTGAAAATAAAAGTTTGACTTTGACACACACGCGCACACACACACACGCGCCACACACCACACACACAACACACACACACACACATACACATGCACGCACGCACACACACACACACACACACACTCACTCATTCACTTAATCACTCACTCATTCACTTAATCACTCACTCACACATATACGGTGGTTTAAGATAGAGCTGAACAGAGTGCTCAGGAAGGGAACATGGTTTGCACCTTTTTTGCTCCTGCCTTCTTTTTTCTTTTCTTTTTTCTCTTATGTATAACTAATCAACTGCCGGGAAATCAGAACTAGTTATCATCTTCTGTAGACACGGGCGGTGCGCATGGACTTGGGCATGCACATCGTGTCACAGGTGCGCGTGCGCGCGCGCGCACACACACACACACACACACACACACACACACACACACACACACACACACACACAGGCTCACAAGATGAATAAATTTCGTGGTTTTTTTAATGGTTTTTTTTTTAGGGTACATATGTATACCATACTGTAATCAACTTTATTTCTTTGGATGTATTTTGGTCAACGATCCACACGGTTGTTTATGTGACAACACGCACAATGTGCAGGAAGCTTGCCTTGCGTTTGTCAAGGATTGTCAGAATATCGGTGAATTTTGTTTGTATTATTTTTTCTTCTTCTTCTTGTCTTGATGTTTCTCTTTTTTGCTTTAATCGTTTCTTTTTCTTTGTTACATGTTTGTCAAATGAATGTTGGTGTGATTTTGTTTACACACTCAACTTTACAGGCCATGTTTAGGTCTTGTTCTGTTTTGAAAAAAAATGTGTATGCCATGACTCAAGATGTGGAAATACTGTTCCTGATAAAACTAAATGATTTGTCCATCTTAAAGAGTACATACATTATGAACAGGAAAAGATATTTACTTCCTTTATCATCAACATTTACTACCTCTTATGGATAGTATTACCCTTGCCTCAATGAATTGTCAGGGGTTGGGAAATTTGTACAAACGAAGAGATGTGTTCCATTATTTGAAACAGAAAAAATGTTCAATATATTGTCTTCAAGACACACATTTTGATAAAAAGGTAGAAAAATATGTAAGCTCGGAATGAGGATATAAATGTTTTTTTTGCGTCTTATAAATCAAATTGTAGAGGGGTTGCTATTTTTTTCTCAAATAATTTTGAATTTAAGATACAGGATGTAAGTAGGGATCCAAACGGTAACTTCATAATAGTAAAATTTTCAACAATGGATAAATATTTCCTTTTAGTTAATGTATATGGTCCAAATAGAGACAACCCACGGTTTTATTTCACTCTAAAAGAGACAATTAAGTCGTATAAGATAAATAATATAATTGCGTCGGGGACTGGAATATCGCACTTGACCCTAATCTAGACAGTAATAATTATACACAAATTAACAATCCCAGAGCTAGAAAAGCACTTGAAACTTTTACAGAAGAACTGGCTCTGTCTGATATATGGAGAGAGTGTAATCCAGAGTATAGGAGATATACATGGCGAAAAGCAACACCACTGAAGCAAGGTCGCCTTGACTTCTTTCTATTGTCGGAATACCTTATTTGGTATTTTGAAAACACAGACATACTCCCTGGATATCGTTCTGACAACTCACTGATAACGCTTACTCTAAAATTTGAGAAAAGAAAAAATAAGAAAAGTTTTTGGAAGTTCAACTCTTCTCTTCTTAGAGATAGTCACTATGTAGAAGAAATAAACACAGAAATTTTGAACGTGATCAAAGAGTACGCAGACAAAAAATATGACAAATCAGTAATAGATGAAATTCCCAAAGCTGAAGTACAGCTATCGGTCCCAGATAAAATCTTTTTAGACTTTCTGCTGATGAAAATTAGAGCTAAAACAATAGGATATGCAATAATGAAGAAGAAAAAAACAAGAGAAAATGAAAATAAATTAAAAAACGACATTGAACAACTAGAAAAGCTAGAACATAAAAGAGACAATGAAATAGCACAACTTAGAGAAAAAAATAAAGAATTGGAAGAAATACGTCAAAAGAGAATGGAGGGGGTGTTGCTGAGATCCAAAGCACGATGGATTGCTGATGGTGAAAAGATATCCAAATATTTTTGTAATCTAGAAAAAAGAAATTTCATCAGTAAACGCATGTCAAAGCTATTAACGGAGAATGATACAGTTATTGACAATCAGAAAGATATTGAAAAAGAAGTTACAGCATTTTATGAGAGTCTCTACAGAAAGAGAAACATTGAACCATGTGAGATTGAACAGGTGGTTAAAAACTTACCCCAAATACAAGAAGAAGAACAACAGCAGTTAGGTGGTAAAATAACTATTGAAGAAGCAGGATGTGCGTTAAAAAATATGAAAAATGGAAAAAGCCCAGGAACAGACGGCTTTACGGTAGAATTTTTCAAGTTTTTTTGGAAAGAAATAGGTCATTTCATAGTAAGAGCACTTAATGAAAGTTACCAGGACGGTGAATTATCGGCTACACAGAAGGAAGGTCTAATTATCTGTCTCCCAAAAGGGGACAAACCTAGAGAATACATTAAAAACTGGCGTCCAATAACCCTTCTTAATGTAGTTTATAAAATTGGTTCTGCATGTATTGCAAACCGGATTAAAAGAATTCTGCCTACACTTATCAGCGAAGATCAGTCAGGTTTTATGCCAAATAGATACATTGGTAATAATATTAGATTAATATATGACCTGATTAACTACCTGGATAAAAATAATCAGCCTGGGTTATTACTTAGTGTCGACTTTGAAAAAGCATTCGACTCTTTAAGCTGGGATTTTATGTTCAAAGTCATGAAGGCATATGGTTTCGGTAGCAGTGTCTATCAATGGGTCAAAACATTCTATACAAATATAAAATCAACAGTCCTCGTAAATGGTAACAGTTCAAAATGGTTTAGAATTGAAAGAGGGTGCAGGCAGGGTGATCCAATATCGCCCTACTTATTTATTCTTAGTGCCGAGATTTTGGCTATAATGATTAAAGAAGATACATCAATTAAAGGAATACGCATTGGAGAGACAGAACATAAAATTTCCCAATATGCAGATGACACTCAATGGTTAAACATAGGAGATAAACTATCATTTGAACATTCTATACATATTCTAGAGAAGTTTGGAAAAATATCAGGTCTTATCATGAATAGTGACAAAAGTCAAGTTATATGGCTTGGTAATAAAAAAGAATCAAGTAGTGTGTTCTGTCCCCACCTAAAAATGACGTGGAATCCCCCCAAATTCAAGATTCTAGGAATCTGGTTTACCCCAAATCTGAAGGACAGTGAAAATATGAACTACAATGATAAATTTTCTGAAATTAAAAAAGCTATTTAAAGTTTGGTTACAAAGAGTTATTACTCCACTTGGCAGAATTGCCATTTTAAAGTCTCTTATATTGTCAAAACTTATTCACCTGTGGATGTTATTACCAGATCCACCTGACCATTTCATAAAAAGTCTACAAAAGCTATGTTTCCAGTTTGTTTGGAACAATAAACAAGATAGAATAGGTAGAAAGACGGCTATTAAACCCGTTACTCAAGGAGGGATGAGCATACCTGATATAAGAAAATATATTTATGTGCTGAAACTTATATGGATAAGAAAAATTAGAAATGTAAATCACAAATGGATAAGTATTGCAGAAAAAACATATCCACTTATCATGAACTTAGAAAGCTATGGATCAGATATAACAGCCACATTTTCAAACATCAATCCTTTTTGGACACATACGTTTAAAGCTTATAGATTTTTCTCTCGTTGCATTAGTCCCTCAAATGCACGAGAAATGCTCTCTGAACCAGTTTTTTACAATGAAAATATAACAGTAGGTAATAAAGTAATCAAACACACGTATTTAATACAGAAAGGTATATATTCTATTAAACACTTTCTCAATGAAAAAGGTGAATTTATTAATTACAAAGATTTCAGTTCAAGCTGTGGCAGGCCTATTGACTTTCTTACGTTTCATGGATGGATTTCCTCAATGAAACAGTACATAAGGAAAGCTGGCATACAAATAAGTGACAACATAAGTAATATTCAAGAGACACCCACAGTACTGCGGATCATTGATAGTGTAAATAAGGGGACAAAAAAGTATTATGAATATCTGGTATCAGACAAACAACTTCCAAACTGTTGCACAAAGTGGACAGAAAAACTACATGAACATTTCCATTGGAAAGATATCTTTGTAAAAATACATAAAATTAAAGATGTAAAACTAAAATGGCTGCAGATGAGAATAATTCACGCATCATTGCTACAAACGTGGTGTTGAATGCTATGGGTTTAGTGAACACAACACTTTGTACTTTGTGTAATGAGACCAGAGACTCGATAGAACACTTTTTATGGGATTGTAAATATATTAGAACTTTTTGGACAAGTTTAGAACATGTTATTAAAGAACGATGCACAAATGTCTGTAACATAACATTTTCTCGTAATTTAGTCATTTTTGGGGTAGACCAACACATTAAAACAGATATGACCTTTGATTTGATAATGTTGCTTTGCAAAGTTACACATCTACAGATGCAAAAATTGACAGACAAGTACCAACACTTTCTGTTTTTCAGGCACAGCTACACAATAGATTTAAAACCGAGCAGTATAATGCAAGAATTGCAAATAACCTTATGAAATTCGAAATAGAATGGAATCACTACAAATCATTGTTTTTTGTCACATAAAGGATGAATAAAACATCAGAAGACACACAGCTTTGGACAAAAAAACCACAACAAACATCCCATCAAGCCCTCCTATAATGGGGGAGGGAGGAATGGCAATTGAAAAACTGTTTAATATTCTTCAGATAGCATGGCATATGAATTGTGTACTGTATAAAATGCCGTTGTGTATATATGTATGTATATATGTATGTATGTTTGTATGTGTGTATGTATGTATGTATGCAGGAATGCTGTATATACGCTATTTCTTTGTTATGTCTAGTTAACGTTTATTGATATTGATAATGCTTGTCATGCATATATGTATTTGTAACAACAAAAGAAATTTTTTTTAAATTTAATTAAAAAAAATAATAATAAAAAAAAATCAGTGAAGTTAATACTCTATTCTATTAGAAACTTGAACACAGTTTACACTAATAAAAGGTAGCCTTTAGTCTCTCTCCCTCTCCCTCCCACCCTCTCTCTCTCTCTCTCTCTCTCTGTCTCTCTGTCGTGGGCTTTAGTTCAATTCAGATTTATTGTCATACATCTATTAATTAGCAGAATTGAGGTTGGAATAAAACTATTTTTAAATCGCAGGGTTCTAGACTTGGGTACTCTGTAGCGCTTTGAGAAGGCAGGAGTTCAAAATATTTTGCAAGCACATGTGTGTCATCACTCACAATCTGTCTAGCTCTGTCTCTCACACGGCATTCATACAAGTCATTCAGTTTCATTTGCTCACAGCCCACAATTTTGCCACATCTGGTTACAATCTTGTTTACTATGTTTTTGTTTTTAACAGTCAGGCCCCCATACCAACAAACCAAGGAAAATGAAAGGACAGACTCAATAAAGCATCGGTAGAAATTTTGTAAAACTTTTACATTTACTTTAAGACTCCGGAGTTTTTGAAGGAAAAGATGCGTGAGTGACATTTCTATTTACAAGATCTTATAGCATCAAAGTTTAGTTTATCATCAATAATAGTACCTAGATATTGTATTGATGTACACGCTCTACCTTTACACCATCAATGTAAAGATTTGGTATGGGCTGGGGGTCCCTGCGAAAATCAATCAACATTTCCTTAGTCTTTTTAACATTAAGGTCAAGACAGTTCTGTTTGCACCAGGAGGAGAACTCCTCAACTTGTTTAAAATACATGACATGGGAATTAGACAGATCTTCCAGAGCAGAGTCATCAGAATATTTGATTAACGGTATAAGATCAGAGCCAGTGCAGTCATTTGTGTAAAGGGTGAAAAGGATGGGGACAGAACAGTGCCTTGGGGAGAACCAGTGGAAGTTGATCTTTGAGTGGATATGGCTTTTTGAAATCGAACAAACTGTGTCCGGTGTGTCAAAAAGCTCATTATCCAGAGAATTAACCGAGGACAGACATCAATTGAGAGCAGTTTGAGAGCTAATAGATGGGACTGAATGGTATTAAAGGCAGAAGAGAAGTCAATGAAAAGTTTAGAAACAGAAAGAGCTACGGCCAACAGTGGTTTGTTTGAATCTGGGTGTTCGAAAGTATCTGCAGCTGAGCGAAGGAAACGGGATGGAGTGTACAGGTGAAGACAGTTACAGAGATAAGAGGGTGCAGATTTGTGAAGACATTTGAAACAGAGGGTTTTGGTCTTATACTTCAGTCTCTGTGAGACAGGCAGTCAGTGAAGAGATCGCAGAAGAGGAGTGATGTGTTCAGATCTTTTCTTTCTTAGGACCAGTCGAGATGCAGAGTTTTGTATGCGTTGAAGAGAGTCGATGGATGACGCTGGAAGGCCAACCAAAAGAGAATAACAATAGTCTTAAATGTGACAGAATGAGAGATGTGACAAGCTTGGAAGTTGCATCAGTGGACAGATACTTGCGAATTGCGCTTATGTGCCATAATTGATAGTAGCAAGACTGGCAGGTCTGGGTGATTAATTTTTTCATAGAGAGTGTGTTGATGAGAACTACACCTAAATACTTCACAGAGTTGGCCAAAGGAACTGACGTATTGCCGAATTCTATTGAAGTTGTTGCGATGGAAGAAAGTTTATGTTCGGTCCATATGAGCATGGCTTCGGTTTTATCAGCATTAAATTGTAACTTGTTCTGAGTCCTCCAGTTTTTAATGTCTTGAAGGCAGTCGGACATCTTTGTCAGGAGGGAAGACAAGTTTTCAACAGTATCACTGCACTGAAGCTGAGTATCATCGGCATAGAAATGATGGTGGTTTATTATATGTGAGAGTGGGGCAGTATAGAGATTGAAGAGAACAGGGCCCAGAACTGATCCTTGTGGGACTCCACATTCCAGTTTGACAGGTTCTGATTGAATTTTGTTTACAATAACTTTCTGGAATCGGTCTGTGAGGTATGAACTAAACCAGGTGAGGGCTATGCCATTAATACCAAACGTATTTTGGAGGCGAGAAAGAAGAATTGAGTGATCTATATGTCAAAGGCTGCAGATAAGTCAAGAAGAGTGAGGAGGGAGATTTTTCCTGCGTCAGAAGCGAGTAGAAGTGTATCATAAGTGTGGACTAGGGTGGTTTCAGTGCTGTGGTTGGGGCGATAGGCAGATTGAAAAGGGGGAAGGAGATCATTGGAATGAAGGTGATTGTTGAGCTGTTTGAGAACAATTTTCTAGTACTTTAGTGACAAAAGGTAAGTTTGAGACAGGTCTATAATTCTTCAGAATGTTGGGATCGAAGTCGTGCTTTTGCAGTAGAGGTGTGACTATTGCGGTTTCAAGAGCTGATGGAAAATTCCCTGACAAAAGAGATAAGTTTACTATTTTAGTGATAACAGGTATAAGTTGTGGAAGGCATTGTGAGAAAACAGGAGCATGATTTTATAGTCATTTCCTTCAGAATTGTCTGATTTCTTTTTCACTTGTGGGATGGAAGGAGAAGAGAGGAGTGCCAGTGAACTGGGGATCAGGAGGCGCAGGCTGAAAATGAGTCAGATCTAGTCTGGAGCGTATGTTGCGGACTTTGTCTGAAAAGAAGGAAGAAAAGATGGATGGAAGTTTAGACAGGCTGTGGGTGTTAGGCAAAGGAGTTGTTTTTGCAGATCCAAGGAGATTTGAGGTGAGGGAAAAAAGATTTTATGGATGTAACGCAGAGAGCTTGAGAGTAGTCTGTCTTTGCTGAATGGATTAAGTGTTTGACTTTGTTTATTTGTTTTTGGAAGAGCTGTTTGTTGATTTCGGTTTATTTATTTCCGCCACTGCCGTTCTAGCTGTTCGCTATCAATATATCGTGAGAGTACCATGGCGCACAGGGTTTGTCAGGCAAGAGATGGTCAGTAGGAGGTACATGCTCGTCAAGCAACTGGCGGAGGACAGTGTTATAGTGTTCAGCGAGGTCAGTGTAGTCAGAGGTTTGTAAAAAGGGTTCCGTAGCTTGTGAAGAGAAGGATTGAATGTCTAAGGCAACATATGAAACATAACATATTTCTTCTCTCTGACAGGTTTTGTGAAGTGTCCTTTATATGATACTTTCACAACGCGGTGACCGTCCTGGGTTGACTCTCATGGTTGGCTAGAGTGCTGATACAAGGAACGAGGCTTCTGTGGTTGGCAGGACAATAAACAATATGATCGGACTGGGAATGCAGGCTACTTTATTTTTTTGGCCTAAGACTGGTTTATATAACACTTTTAGAAAGTGTGTTGGAAAGACAAAAAATGTATTTACAGAACTGCTCTTCCACGATGGGGCTTTTCAATCAGCTCACACACAGCACGTTTTCAACAGTCGCCAGATCAGCTTGTGTGTGCAGTTTTGTAACAAGGTGTAGAGTCAACGATGCTTGCTGTTTGTGTGCATGCCCTGCCTACACATTTCATAACTCAGTTTCTGACTGAAGTAAAGCAGAATACTTCAGTCCACTACAACGTATGAGGATATTCCTCTCAACTATCGCAATAATTTTTTTAATGTATCTAAAAATCGTGCTAGCTCTTGAATACCTAATGGGAAGAAAAGGAATTGGGCATACGTATAAACTAAGGGGGCTTTTGGTGAACAATAACATTGAAATGCGTTAAATGCTGAGGAGTAACTATATGTGCCAAAGTATTATAACACATTATTTGCAAATTTATCACATGCTATGTGTATTTTTTTCTAGTTCTTTGTATATTTCCACTTCTTTTCCTTCTTGTGTTTGCTGGTTTATCGTTCACCCCCATGATTACAGTACGTGGCCTGATAAACCTCTCTCTCTCTCTCTTCTCTCTCTCTCTTCTCTCTCTCTCTCTCTCTCTCTCCTCTCTCTCTCCAGCCTTTTGAGTTTTGATCTTTCACACTGTAATCAGTTTACTTGCATGTTATGATATTCCAAGTAAACTAGCACCAGTATTACGAGAAAATGTATGTAGCACTTGGATGCATATCCAAGACCTGTGTCCAGTGTGATAACCTGGAGAAGCTGATGTGTAGATCCAGTTCTGTAGGGATGAAAACATATGCTGATTTCTTTACTGTACATTCCAGATGATAAAATTGATTACTATATTTTGCTCTTGTAAAGTCATTTAAAATTCCAATGTTTTTCTCTTCCATTCAAACACTCTCCTTTAGTTCATCTGATCCAGTTTTCCTTTCACGTGCTATAATTATTCCCAATCATTATAAGTTTTACATGCACTTTTCAACTTAATCACTGGGCCTCCTTCCCCTGTCCATAAAGTGATGACTATTTCTTCGTCTGATTTGTCTCAGGTGTATGAACTCACCAACAGCAAAACCTACGAGTTGCGTGTGTCAGCCAAGTTGGAAAATAAGACCACTTTCGTCATGCAATACCAACAGTTCAACATCAGCAGCAAGGATGACGGCTACCGCCTGTGGTTCAATCTGAGTTTTGCCGACACCTACCTCCTTGGAGACTGCTTCACACCTCTTTGGAAGTCTCAGTTCAGCGCCATGGACCATGACATGGACGAAGACAATACAGTCAACTGCGCAGCCAAACACGGAGGGGGTTGGTGGTTCCGTGGAAAGAACTGTAGCACTTGCAACCCGACAGGTCCTCTACTGAAGCCTGTCAATGGACGCAGGACTGGTGTGGATGCTGAGGCTTTCTGGACTGAAAATTTAGGAAACTATGTTCCACTTAAAATGGTCATGTTCTTGGTGGATATAGGCCAGTGATTTGAGGATTTTGGCTCTGCTAAGAAGTACCACATTTTGGCTGATTTTAACTAAGAATGAGATAGACTTTTCAGGATATATTGCGTTCTTTTTTGCTTATTTAGATGTCGGATTTCGTAGAATTGGTTCCGCTTACTGTTAAAACTCTTTCTCGATGTTTAGATTGAAAGAAGAAAATTAAACAGCCACAGCAAATAGATTTGGTTTTCTCACTATTATCAGTCTTCAGGGTTTTCTTCCCCTGTCTTACATTGTTAGCCCTGTTCCTGTCTTGTGATGCAAGCACAATGCTTTTATTGCCCTTTGGCCCAACACCACAGTTTTCAAAATTCAGTGACCAAACAGAATCTGATTGTCCCATTTGCTAGCTAAAAGGTTTTCTTTCTTTCTTTGTGTGTATAGGGTGGAAGGGCATATCCAGAGTGAGTGAGGGAGTCAGATAGAAATGGTCACTATAGCTAGAACATGGGTTAATTTTGCTGGTTTTTCAGCATGAAGTACCTGGTAGGAAGTATCTTAAAGCACCAGTTTGTCCTGAGGTTGTCCATCTGGGCAGTTAAGGAAGGACCTAAAGCCATTATGAGACTTGTTCTACCTTCGGAGGCTTCATCAGATGTACACCTATCAGTGACAAGTACCGCTAGACCACAGGATACTACGTTTCTAGTTGCTTAGAAAGGTGGAATCAAAACCTACTTGATTAGTTTTGCTTTTGAAAATTACAGCTGTCAATATCAAAGAAACTGCTTGTGTATCTTGAAAAGGACATTGGTATCCATGATAATTTACAACGTCATCAAAATATGAAGAAATTATGAACATGAAACAACAGGTGAAAACAGCATAGGGCTACTTAAAAAAAAGAAAAAGGTCTTTAGAGGATTTTCACTAGCCCTTTCACTTATACTGGTAAACAGTGATTTCACTGTAACTTGTTCTGAGTCATCCAGTTTTTAATTCTTTTTGTTTATTTATCTTATTTTATTCTTTTATTTCGAGGATAATGGAATAAGCACTCGTGTGCTTTTTTTATATCCAGTCCCCGTGTGTAAGCAGTTTGAAAATTTTGTCATCCTTTCCCACCGACACACAATGGCGTACTCTTACAAAAAGCGGAACGAGTTTTAACGTGTGCGCAAGATGTTCTGCGTGCGTTCGCACACGGGACCTCGGTTTATCCGAAGGACCTTTGGGGGGGAGTGGAGTTGGCACTGATGTTAACTCCAGAGGAAAAAATCCTCTTGAACGAGTCAGCAGATCAAGTGACCTGTCTTGAGGGCAGTAGGACAT
The DNA here is from genome assembly GCA_028751875.1 of Rapana venosa. Classification (NCBI taxonomy): domain Eukaryota; kingdom Metazoa; phylum Mollusca; class Gastropoda; order Neogastropoda; family Muricidae; genus Rapana; species Rapana venosa. The sequence goes on along the minus strand of CM054134.1, from coordinate 65,516,769 downwards.
ATTTTATTTTGTCAAGAGGGAAGGCAGGTTTTCAAAAGTATTACACTAGAAATGGTGATCGATCTGAAGGCGGTTTATTATGATAGTGTGAAAGTGAAGCAATATAGACAGTAAAGAGAACAGGATCCAGAACTTATCTTGTGGGATTATCATCATCATCATCATCATCATCATCATCATCATATTATTATTATTATTATTATTATTATTTTATCATTATTATTATTATTATATGGCTTTGTGCTACCAAAACAGGGTGCTACTAATGTACATGTGTTAAGCTGTGTAACAATATGTTGATATCAGTACTTATGTCTTTTATGATACCACCTTCAAAACGATATAACATCAATATACTAGACCCAACAACTTCCAAAATGATTCCTTAAAAAATGTACACAGCAAAAGTGACAGCAAAAGAAACAACTTTTTAAAAGGAGGCATTTCTTTTCAAGATATTCCATTGCAAATCAGTTTAAACACTTCTCCCAATACATTTCCCACATGACAGTACCAACAGAATTGTGCCTTACAGCTCATACCTACAGCTTATGTATACACACACACAACACACACACACACAACACACACATACACTCACACATACACTCACACACACACATACACACACACACACACCTGCGTGCACACAGGCAGGGGTGCAAACACATACAGTGGGTTTTTTTAAAAATCTAATCAAAACCAATAGAGTATGGGCAGGAAATTGTGGCTTCTTTTCATCAAGGTGTTACATACTATTGGCCATGGATTTTTCTTCTTATCATTGCATAGTTTCAATTCAAATTAAAAATACTTTATATCTCACAAACAGAGACATTCACGTGGGTTACAAGCTGTACATAAAAACGGTAAACAAGAACGTATTTATCACAGAAAAAATACCACAATACAGTGTCGGAATATTAACAGTACCACACATCTCAAGATTTTTAAAAAAAAGTACCCAAACATCAGAATACTTCTACTCACTACTACTCAGTCCCATGTCCCAAAGGACGTAAAGGGGAAATGAGAGAAGACGCAACAGAGATCTTTTTCCATGCTTCACGATCCTGTGTGGCTAGTAGAAGGTGTTGCAGGGATTGGGCGGTCCAGTCTTTGATGTTGTCAACCCATGATTTCTTTTGGCGGCCTCTTTTTCTCTTGCCTTCAACTGTTCCCTGCAGGATGGTTTTTGCTAAGGTGTTGTGTCTTGTGGTGTGACCAAACCACATCAGTTTTCTCCTCTTTATGGTGGAGAGCAGAGGTTCTTGGGGGCCCACACACGTTTTGATTTCTTCTTTCACATAGTTGTTGGTCTTGTGTTCTTTGTATGATATTTTGAGGAGTCTTCTGTGGCATTTGTTCTGGAATGCTTGGATTCTCCTCTCTAGCTCTGCTGACAGAGTCCATGATTCACAGCCATATAGGAGGATAGATATCAGAGGGATTTGTAGAGGTGATATTTGGTGCAGAAGCTGATGTTGTTGCTTCTGATGATCCTCTCGAGTCTGGCTAGAGCAGATGTTGCTGTTGCAATGCGAGCTTTCACTTCATTGTTTGATGTGCCATCTTTTGTTAGGATGGAGCCTAAGTATTTGAATTGGCTCACCTCTTCCAGTATTTATCCATTCATCTTTATTTCCGTGCTGTCATTACTCGCGCTGTAAGTAATACATATATGCCATTCATAAACTCACCAGTGTAAAATCGCATGCATTCGTGCGCTGGTATGCACACGCATCCATCCGCGCATGCGCACACACACTCACACACAGTGGACACATTCACGCACGCATTTTATGACATAAACCAAATTGTTATAACATGTTGTATTGGAGAACAAATATCAATAAACCTTATACTTATTTTTATCAAAATATTGAATTTGGGAGGTTTGTGGGGGGAAGATGGAGGGGAGAATACCATTGTTTAGCTGTTTTTTTGTTGAATTGCACCATTTTCCTTTGTTTTGTTGGGGGTGGGGTGGTGGGCGTTGTTTTCTTTTTGTTTTCTTTTGGGGGGTTGTTGGGTTGTTGGCGTTGTTTTTGCTTTGAAAGGGTTGGGAGGAGTTATGAGGGTAATTGAGGTAGTTTTGTTGGTTTTTCTTCGGGGGTGGGCGGGTGGGAGAGCTACATGGTTAAGAAAAGAAAGAGACTATCCGCCTTGGCGCAGTGGTTAGTACCTTGGGTTACGGACTCGAAGGTCGTGGGTTCAAACCTCATAAATCCCTGAAGTCGGAATTCGGCTACCTTAATGGTGGGGAAAATTGTCACATACGCAAAAGTCTCACCATTGGTAAACCTCGGAGCTCTAGCCGAAGAACAAAACAAACCAAACTATAAGAGCCACTGAGATTTTTCCTGGACTACAGCCGGCTCTTGCCCAAAGTGCGTGTGCTGTGGGCTCACTGGGAAAACTGGGACCATATGGTCAAGGCTCGTCCACTTTAAGGATGCACTTTTCAGTGTTGCTCAAACTGCCTAACCAACACTGCAGGTATCTGCCTTGGTTGACGCCGAGATATATTATGACAGTTAGCCTAGAGTACAACCCTGTTAAGTAGTCCCAAATCACATGCACTTCCATAGCAGCAGCATTGCATCATCATCTTCATCATGACGGATTCTCATGCAGCTTTAAAAAGTCGTTTCTAATTCGGTGGCCTCGGCTGCTCTGGTCTCATGGTCACCTCAGTTTTTATACACTTCTGTGCCTGTGTTGAGTTTGTGTCAAGTCTATGGGATTGGAGGTTCATGGCGGTGAGCTGCTGGAGGGACATTGTGATGGTCGCCACCTAGGGTGGGTGACCGTGACTCACTTGGTCTGGCTCCGTGACCGAGTTAATACTGTCGTCGAGCTTAGGCGTCCTGCATATGTTAGCTCTGAACAGGCACCACTGAACACCACTAAAGTGACCCAGCAGCATTGCAGGGCCTCTCTGGTTGGTCGCCCCACAGCAGCCTGACATTGCTGGGCTCCCTGTGGACTTCCTGCCCTGAGGATGGAACAAAATAAATCTGGGTATGGCTGGGGTGGAGAGATTGAAATGAGCAGTGTGGGAACAGCAGGACAGAAACATCACAGAAGACGAGGCAGCTACAACAAACAACAACAAAACAGAAAGAGAAGATATGGGGTAATATTCAAACAATATATCTTTTCATACACACACACATTTTGAATCAACATTTTATTCAGATCATTTTTCAAAACTTAAAAAGCTGAGCACAAATGCATGCAGAATCTCCTGTAATAAACCACTGGCTTTAATTTGAATTAGTATAATGGAGAAAATTTAAAGACAAAAACAAACATGATCTACGCCACAAAATTATTTTGCGGCTTCCATTGTACCTGACATTAATGTTAAAAAGAATGAGTTGGGTTAACATTTTTATTCCGCCAAATTTAAACAGAATCTGCATGTAAACAGCCAGTTGTAATCGCTTAACAATATTCAGGCAGTTAAAGTTGATTGAATAAACAAACTTTCTGTCAAAATAGCAATGTAACAAAACAATCTACATCAATTAACTAAAAAATACACCTTAATTTGTGCTGCTATACCTTGATGAATGGATACAAAATTCCTTTCCAAACAGCTATGTGTAAAACAACCAACAATTAACCCAGAAAAAAACACTTATTTTATGGTGCTATACTTTGGTGCAAGGACACATGTATCAGATTAACAGAGGGAGTGTTGCTCAAACTGCCTAACCAACACTGCAGGTGTCTGTAAATCTCGGCCTTGGTTGACGCGGGGATATATTATGACAATTAGCCTAGAGTACAACCCTGTTAAGTAGTCCCAAATCACACCCACTTCCATAGCAGCATCATTACATCATCATCTTCATCATGACTGATTCTCATGCAGTTTAAAAAAGCTGTTTCTAATTCGGTGGCCTCGGCTGCTCTGGTCTCATGGTCACCTCGGTATCAATAACACAGACTGTATTCCTTGACTGTTTCAAATGCCCTTGACCAAACAGGGTTGTTGTTTTGGGTTTTTTTTATCAAGCCTTACTGACAAAAAATTTTTTCACAACACTCCCCTGGAAATCAGTCATTTATCTTTACAGAATTTTTTAAAACCCAAGAATTAAAGATGATTCTGGCTCAGATTCCTATTCTGGGATAGTTTCATGTGCTCTTTCATGGTTCTGTGCTGGCTTATGAGAAAACGTCTCATTAAACAGCAAACTCATTGTAATCTACCAAATGCAAAACACACTGAAAATTAACAGCATGTGTAAAAATACCTGAAAGCAATTCCATTACCTTTATTTTGAGAATTTACACACCAGTAAGTGCAGCAAACAATATTTGTGCAGGCTTAATACATCAAGTTTTTTACATTTTACATTTTGCGTCACAACTGCATTTTCTCTGTGCATATTGCAAACATTTGTAACACCAAACAGAACTGCAAAACATTGACAAATATTTCAAGAAACATCAAAGCAAAATTATGAGCCTAACAATTCATTGCAAATAACAGAACATAGTAAAGCACTAACAATAAACACAAAAACAAGCAAACTTTAACAGAATTACAAAAATATGTGTAATTCTAGACAACCTTTAGCTTCTTGAGTATCAATTATACAGACAAAAACTCCATCTCTTAACACCTCACAGTTCAAATCTGAACAGCACATACTCAAATAAGAAATTAGTATATCATGAAGTAAAAGACACAAACTACAGTAAATGGTTATCATAACACATTACAGTGTTCATGGAATCTGCCTTCTTCCTTGGCAGATTTTGTATGGATACCATTTTGCTTAGATTTGGAATGAAATTCCCCATTCCGTTTTTTCTGCTGATATTTTTCATCTAATAACAAGCACCAATGTGACCCTTCTTTACGTATCCATCAACACACACACACACACACACACACACACACACACACACACACACACACACACACACACACACACACACACAATGTGAATAGATGTTAAACTGAAGATATCACACACACACATGCACCAAGTTTAAAAGTTTTGGTGCTATGATTAAACAATTGACAATTGGTTGCTAAAAAATTTGGACTAAAACAATTACTTATAAATAGTAAACATTCTCTTGCAGTGTGTACATTTTTATTGTGCTGATTTCTTGATGACTCTTCTTGATATATTCTCAGAAGCTGATCGGATTACTGTTGATAAGGGTGATATTGAATATATATACAAGGGTGTTGCTGAATATATGGTATGATGACAAAGAAAATTCACAAACAAAATAAATATTACTGAAGAAAGAGTAGTGGAGGAAAATGAGTGTGGGTAGCCACTTAAAACTCTCAATCATTTTGAAAACGGTTTATCAAAGATAAACTAAATGAATATCTTATTTTCTTTAATAATTGCATAATTGGAAGAGAGGGAGGAGGGAGGGGGATGAACATGCTAAAGATTTCAAACTGTGACAGAAACTCATATAAATCTGTGTACAGTGAGAAACTCATAACGTTCCATTTAAACAACAACTGAAAGTGCTAGATAAGTCCATTTCAGAGTAAGTGCAAATTAAACAGGTTATGCAACCGGTAGTGAAAATATTTTCTGCCCTATGAACAGATACAAAACTGTTCACAAATGATAAACAATACAATGTGAACGTATTTGACACATCTACTGTCAATTCTTGAATCCAAATTGAACTTTATTACTAAACTGAATTTACAAGGCAACAAAATAGGGATCAGAATGTATCAACAGTAAACTCCTAGTGTAAACACTGACTCATCTCAAAAATTGTAAATTTTCTGTAAGTTATTGGGATATGATTTCCAGATCTTCCAGCATTTACAGGCACAAGGATGCCTAAAGAATTATATATATATATATATATATATATATATATATATATATATATATATATATATATATTATATATATATATATATATATATAAAGACTTCCGACTTCAGGGATGATGTCTAAACATGACACCAGTGTGCATGTGTTCTTTTTTCTCTATTTTGTGTCAAGCATTCTTACCGGCACAAATGGCCTACTCTTCCAAAAAGCAGAACGGTTTTCATGTATGCGCAAGATGGTTTGCATGCATGTGCACACAGGGCCTTGGCTTATAGTCTCATCTGAAGGACTTCCAGGGGAGTGGAGTCAGTACTGATGTTAACCCCAGGGGGAAAAATTCCCTTGAAGGGGCACCTCTGTGACAGCTCAAACCTGGGCTCAATCCTGGGCCATCAAACAGCAAGCACGACACTCTATCTGCTAGGCTCTTTTTTAAAAAAAAACAACTCTCTCAAGATGCTTGCAGGTACTTACTGTAGTAGCTACCTGCTGGCTGCTTTGTATATCTAGAATTTAAGAAACAAGAAGTCAAGACTGTCTTGTTTAATTTATTCACATTGGGTCAACACCAAGAAACATAGACATTCAAAACTGGATGACTCAGAACTAGTTACAACTTAATGCCGATAAAACCGAAGCCATGCTCATAGGGACCCAACATAAACTTTCCTCCATCACAACAACATCAATAGATTTCGGCAGTGCGTCAGTTTCTTTGTCCAACTCTGTGAAGTATTTAGATGTAGTTCTTGACAACACACTCTCTATGAAAAAATTCATCACCCAGACCTGCCAGTCTTGCTACTAACAACTACGGCGCATAAGCGCGATTCGCAAGTACCTGTCCACTGATGCAACTTCCTTTCACGTTTAGACTACTGTAATTCTCTTTTGGTTGGCCTACCAGCATCATCCATCCACTTTCTTCAACGCATACAAAACTCTGCAGCTCGACTGGTCCTAAAAAAGAAAAAATCCGAACACATCACTCCTCCTCTGCGATCTCTTCACTGGCTGCCAGTCTCACAAAGACTGAAGTATAAGATCAATACCCTCTGTTTCAAATGTCTCCACAAATCTGCACCATCTTATCTTTGTAACTGTCTTCACCTGTACACTCCATCCCGTTCCCTTCGTTCAGCCGCAGATACTTTGTGCTTTCGAACACCCAGATTCAAACAAACCTCTGTAGGCTGTCGATCTTTCTCTGTTTCTGGTCCGTCCACCTGGAATGACCTCCCTCTTTCACTTCGCCAAAAACCTTCACTTGATACCTTCAAATCCAGCCTCAAAACACACTTATTTCCTTCCTGACACTTTCCACTCATATCCGTCTCTACTTTTCAACAGCATCTTCATCTCCTAAGTCTGTTCGCGGGGGGGGGGGGGGGGCGGGGGGGGGTTGTTGTTGTTGTTGTCTTCGATTTTACGTCTGTTCACTCTCAGTGATATTAGACGAGAAAGAAAAATATATATATACAAGGGGTGTATGATAATTGAGGTGGTTGTAGAGGCCCTACTGAAAAATGCGAGGGGGAAAAAGTAGTCTAATCATGAAAAGAAACCGTGCAAAGCAAAAGATACAATAAAAAATATCTTAAAAAACACACCACAGAAACAAAAACATAAAAAGTGATTAAAGTTAATGAAACTATAACAAATGTCCTATAGAACTATGCCAGAGACCTTTTGCAATATTAAATGCCAAATTCAAATTATTGAATATGCTTCTAAGGAAGTTTTCAGAAAATTTAGGTAAAAAAGCTTTCGTATTCTTACATTCAAATATTATATGAGTATTAGAAATATTCTCACCACATAGACATTTACTGTTTCTACTGAATTTGGTTACTAATGCATTAAGTTTGATTCTATAAAACAAACTATTCACTCTTCTTGCTGTGGAGATATTTGAGCAAGCCTTAGAATGGCTCACAACTCTTGCTTTATCAGTTTTGATGACAGATCTGTTTAGAAATCTCTCTTTTAGGTGATACGTTTCTGTGACCTTTTTCCATGATGTTTGTTCTAATAAGTGGTAGCCCTCTTGTAATGATAAAGGTACGTACAATGTTGCTGATTCCCGTTCATGCTTTGCTCCTCTTTTAGCAGCTCTATCAGCCCACTCATTTGGAAAGAATCCACTGTGTGAAGGCACCCAACAGAAAGTGACACTTGTGCCCTTTAAGGTTAAAAGGTGTATGACATGATTAATCTCTAATGCAATGTTTGAAGTTTTCTTGTACCACAAGGATTTTAAAAGCGTACAATACCGACTTAGAATCAACACAAATAAGGATTTGTAATATACACAATGGCAAATCAAGAACATAATTTAGAGCCATTAAGACTGCTACTAATTCCGCGGTAAAAATCGAATGATGTTTACCAACATAGAATGATTTTTCAATTTTTAAAGATGGTATAACAAAAGCTGAACCTGTTTCTTGATTATCCAGACGTGATCCATCTGTATAAATTTGTAAATGATGAAAATACTTATGATGGATGTGGGATCGAACATCAGAAACCATAATGTTCAGATTCTCATTCTTTTTTGCATTAGTTACCTCTATGTCGAAGTATGCTCTATTCATCTCCCACGATGGGCAAGGTAATATTGCCTCTGGTTTGTCCATTCTGTGTTTGTTGACATTAGAATTTTCCACTAGATCAGACACATATGTGTTAATGGGCATTAAGGAAGATATATCTTTTGCTCTTTTAGGAAACTGTAGTTCAGATTTTACTTCTACTTCCTCGGAAATGAAATTATCAGTTTTTCTGTTTGTAAGAACATATTTTGCACATGCCAGTTGACGGTAATCATCCAAAGGCAATGTACCAACTTCATTGTACGTTCCCAGGGCTGATGCATGATACGGAACTCCAAGCGCAAGCCTGTAAGCTTTGCAGTCTACACTTTGTAGCTTTTTAAGTAAAGATTTTGGAGCGCTGAAAAAGATTTCTTGTCCGTATGATAATTTCGAACGAACAAGAGATGTAGCTAAACATTTTAGATTGAATATGTCTTGTCCCCAGAACTGTTTACTAATTATCTTCAGTAAGTTTATGCACTTTCTTGCCTTTGTTAATAAGTGCTCAATATGTGTATTCCAAGTTAGCTTTGAAGTTAGAATAACACCTAAGAACTTTATTGTATTTTTGTATTCAATTATTTCAGTCCCAATCTTAAATCTTGGTAGTTCCTCCGGATTACTGCCATTATTAAAAAGCACAACACGAGTTTTTTCTGTGGACAAAGTAAATCCATTTTCAAGCATATATTTGTCGATGTTATCAAGCTGGCTTTGATATACCCTTTTTATGTAATTTAACGCTCTTTTTGGTGTATTACGTTTCATAGTAACATTCATCCACATGCATATATCATCCGCATATTGTACTAAGATGACATCCTTTGATAAATTCATTGGGAGATCATGCAGCAAGATATTAAATAGGATAGGAGCTATCACAGAACCTTGGGGTAGTCCCATATGAAGCGATCTAACACTTGAATATGATTTAGCCACTCTTACTTGAATTTTTCTGTCTGCTAAAAAACTTTTGATATAAAAATACAAGTGCCCAGAAACACCCATATTCTTTAGTTTACCTAATAATTTAGCATGCCAAACTTGGTCATATGCCTTTCTAATATCAAAAAATGTTGCAAGAGCATTCTTTCTTCTTGCAAACTGCATTTTTATTTGTGTTGATAGTTTAACCAAATTATCTATGGCAGATTTATTTTTTTGAAAACCTGCTTGATTGACAGGGATTATTTTATTTTTATGGCAGAAATACATCAGCCTTTTTAGAATAATTCTTTCCATTATCTTGCCAGTGTGAGAGGTCAAAGCAATTGGTCTGTAGCTGGTTTTGTCAGATTTAGGCTTTCCATGTTTATGAACTGGAATGACAATGGACTCCTTCCACTTTACTGGCATACCTCCCTCGATCCAACATTTATTGAAGAGTTTGTGGAGAAGATAAATGAAATTTGTTGGTAAATGTTTCAACATTTCATTAGAAATTGCATCTGACCCAACAGTCGTTTTCTTGTTAGAAAGAGATAGTAATGCATCTCTTACTTCGTCAAGTGAAATTGGAGCATTAATGCACGAACCGTTGTCAGAGACTGGGTCAGTGCGTTCTGTTTTACTTTCTTCATCTGTTCTGTAGTTCCTGCGTTTTAGTGACAATCCTTCAAGACGCATTGATTCAGAAAAAATGTCTGCAAAGGCCTCTGCTTTTTCTATGTTTGATGGAAATTCTTTATTATCCAATTGCACTGGACAATTTGGTAAACTAACACCTTTTTTTCATTTCATGATATTTATCCCAAACTTTTTTAAGATCTTTATGATTTGAAATTTCAGTGGTACAAAAAGAAGTCCAAAATTCTCTCTTAGCCTGAGCTACAACAAGGTTACAGTAATTTTTTGCTTGTTTCTGTTTTACATTATTTTCTGACGTTTTATCTTTTAAATAAATTTTATACATTAAGCGTTTGTTTTTTACTGCTTCCTCACATGCTGTGGTGTCCACCAGATATTTCCCAGATGTTTATTTGTTTTTAGGGTATTTATTTTGGGGATAGACAAAGTGGCAGCATGAATAACTGTCTCAGTAAAAGTGGAATATAAATGGTCTATGTTGTCAGTGTCAAAGCTGTCTGTGGTGTAAGTTTCAAGGATGCTTTCAAACTTTTTCCAGTCTGCTTTTTTGTAATTAAATTTTGGAATTTTGTCTTCCTGGGTGTCACAGGAAGCTGTTAGTCCACTAAGCGTTGTAATGACAGGCAGGTGATCGCTGCCAAGGGTGTCATTGTGCGTTGACCACTCACATTCTGGAGCTAATGCAGGAGATATAAGCGATAGATCTAAGGCTGATGCTCTGTGACTAGCAATGTCGGGGATTCTAGTAACACTGCCATCATTTAGTAAGTACAGGCAGGAATCAACTATGTTTTCTACAAAGCGATTATGAGATATTTTTTCACAGTCTTTATCCCAAAAAGGAGCATGTGCATTAAAATCTCCTGCTATAAACCATTTTTCATTATCTTTAAGGTTGTGTATCCATTCAGTGTTCATATCATTAGGTCCTGTGCCGACCACAAGAAAAGAAGGCCTGCAGAAACGCCCAGCATGGTGACCAGCGGGACACAGACTGACTCACTTGACTCACCCGCTTCCCATCCCTCCTCACCAGTAACCACATACGCGGAAGTGGGAAACGATTGCCATCATCACCCAGCACTGAAATCCAACAGAAAAGGTCAGTGGCTAAAGAAATTCCAAAACAAAACAATCAGAAGCCAGACCAGTTACGTAAAAAGATGGGTGTGACGAAAATGAATTGGCATGACGTTAAATCAAGTTCTAAGTTGAAGGACCAAACTTCTGGTTTTCCCACTGTGCTTTTAGCTCATGACTCTATTCTAGGCGGAGTCAACAGCAGTCGGCTGGGTCTGTCCTATGGCTTGAATGTTAAAAAAATTAAAACATCTGACATTGACCACATCTCCCACTTAAAGGATTGGAAGACTGATGCCAAGGAACCACAGTGCATCGTTATCCACTGTGGTATCAATGATCTGAGAACCACAGATCCACAGAAGGCCAGTCAGACAATGGTTCAAAATGTTAAAAATCTGACGACCTCATTCCCTGATACCAAAATTGTCATCAATAAAATTGCACCCGTAAAAGATTTTAATCTTCAGATGAAAGCAGATGTATTTAATGCTGTTACTTGTTCTGAAATGTTTAATTTGAAAAATGTTTCCTTCATTTCCCATGCCAACATAAAGACTCACTACAACCATTTCAAAGACTCCCTGCATCTAAACACCCATGGGTCCAGCATTCTTGCCAAAAACATCGGCAGGCATGTGCATGCTCTAGTCTGGGAAAAGCCCAAGAGGAAACCAAGACGTCGGGTTTACAACAAAAATGTTTACCAGTCACCCAGATCCACCTATGTCTCTGAAAATTACCAGCTACAGCCAGCCTCCAGCCAGTGGCCATTTCCATACCAAGTGTACCAGTTCCCTTGGTGGTCTAGCAGAGACAGCACAACTACTTTGATGTGCTGAGAAACTGTGACTGGTAGTTTGTACATCAACTTGTAGTGCAATAGCTTAGCTGTGGTGTTGTTTAGTATTTACTCATATCCACAGTAGATCTAGCTGTTTTACTTGACTCAGTGTGCAGTAGTTATCTTTCGCATAAAGAGCCAACAATTTGGGTCACATAATTGTTAATTTTAATTTGTTTAATGTTTTGTTTTTTTGCAGTTTAGAGTTGATCGTTGTTGTTTTTTAACCTTTTTTTGTTGATATTTTAAAAAATTGATTCCGTATTTTAAAATGCCTACCCGATCTAGATGTAAAAAGTCCAACATATTGAAACTAATGCAGTGGAACGCTAGATCTATTTCCACTAATTTACATTATCTAATCCAACATCTTTCCAACAATAAATACCAAGTCCTTGTGTTACAATCCCTGAATGTAACCAGGAACAAACTACCTAAGCTGCCTGGTTACTATTATCCACCTGTCCATCAACAGGTGGATGCTGCTACCAAAATCAGTGCAGCTATATACATTGAAGAAGGGGTGGATTACAGCACATGTCCCTCACCAGTGCCTAACCAGGTCCTAGATATACACTCATGTGCAGCACGCGCAAAATTTGGGGAAAATTTAATAATAAATACTGTATCTGTATACCTACCTAGGGTGTGTGTGTGTGTGTGTGTGTGTGTGTGTGTGTGTGTGTGTGTGTGTGTGTGTGTGCACGTACGCGTGCATAAAATTGAAATATGTTATTTATTATAATTGAGGAAAGTTGCATGCGCGTAAATGATTTGAGTGCAAGCGCTTCGATTTGTTTGTTTTACAAGATTCAGCGCTATATAACTTCCATATATTATTATTATTATTATTATTATCATTATTATTATTATGCACTGGAACATCATGAAGGATCAGTCAGCATTGGTGGCAGAACGATCACAAACCTCCGCTTCGCAGATGACATTGATGGAATAGCAGGATCAGAAAAAGAGCTTGCCAGCCTAACAGAACACTTGAATAAGGCCTCCAAAACATACGGTATGGAAATCAGTGCAGAGAAGACCAAACTGATGACTAATAACACCAACGGCATTAGCACTGATATCAGGGTTAATGACCAGAAGCTGGAAACAGTTCAAAGCTTCAAGTACCTGGGAGCCATTGTATCAGACAAGGGATCCAAGCCAGAAGTAGCATGCAGGACTGCACAGACAATAACAGCTTTGTCAAAACTAAACACCATCTGGAGAGATAAAAATATCTCGCTTATCTCCAAGATCAGTCTAATGCGCTCCCTTGTCATATCCATATTTCTGTATGCCTGTGAATCATGGACCCTGACTGCAGATTTGGAGAGAAGAGTACAGGCGGTGGAGATGAGATGCTTTCGGAGACTCCTTGGCATCTCCTACAAAGACCACATAAGCAACGAAAGCGTGCATAACAGAATCCAGCAAACCATTGGACCCTATGAGAACCTTCTAACGATCGTGAAAAAGCGTAAACTTAAATGGTATGGGCATGTCACAAGATCCAAAGGACTTGCAAAGACAGTTTTACAAGGCACTCTCCAAGAAGGAAGAAGAAGAGGCAGACCAAGGAAGAGTTGGGAGGATAACATCAGCGAATGGACAGGCCTAGAACTCAACAAAACCCTGAGAAAGGCAGAACAGAGAGGAATGGAGGGAACTGGTTGTTGAGTCTTTGAGGGTGCCCCCACGGTCGTCAGACTACGGGACAGATAGATAGATAGAGATTATTAACACAGTCATATTATCACAAAATATATGTAAGTCCATAGCATATCAAAGCTTTACAAAATAATCAATAAACATAGTTAATACAAACCATAGATCTTTATACATGAAACCAAAAGGTAAATCAAGCTGGGGAAAAAAGTCATACCTGTGGAGATAACCGTATTATTGCCTCTTTTGCTTGTGCCTTGCAAAACACTATGATGATATTGCCTCAACCACTTACACACTGAAAAGTAGTGCTGATATAACCACAGTTTTGCCTATTCTAATTGCAGCCTGCAGAACAATATGAATCTCAATCTCACAGCCATATCTGTTACATACTCATACCCAAGTACAGAAACTTTTATGTATATAAACACAACTTTGACAAGTACAGATTAGTTCTGAAGCAGTACACAACCAACTCATGAAATAATCATAGGGACAAAAAGTAAGGGGGGAAAAAATTACACAATCAATGTTTTCTGACAAATTCCATACAGTAATGCTTCCTGTCAACAACAAAAAAGAAAAGAGGAAAGAAAAATCCAATATGACAAATGGGTTACTAGGCACCTTAGCTATACAACCAGATCTGTAAAGAGCTTTGATTTGTTTTTGCAAGATATAGCGCTATATAAATTCTATTCATTATTATTATTATTATTATTATCACAGCCTTCTGCATACATATATATTTATCCTATCTTCTCTTCCTTTTCTCACTTTTTAACATTCCTGTGGCTGAGCTCTCATTACAATGCCTGATCAATTATCCGAATGTAATGCAATAGGTAACAGTCAAAACTGCCTCTGTGTGTGTGTGTGTGTGTGTGTGTGGTGTGTGTGTGTGTGTGTGTGTGTGTGTGTGTGTGTGTGTGTCAGTGTGTGTGTGTGTGTGGTGTGTGTGCCGCGCGTGTGTGTGTGTGTGTGTGTGTGTGTGTGGCGATGGTGTGTGTGTGTGTGTGTGCGTGGTGCGTGCCTTGTGATGTATGTGTGTGTGGTGTTTGTAGGTGCGTGCGTTCGGAGGTGTATTGTATTGTGAGGTGTGAATGCTTTCAGGTTGATTGTGGATGATGTACTGGTGGTGGTGGTGTAGTTGTGATGGTGCTGCTGCTGCTGCTGTGCTGGTGGTAATGTGGTGGCGTTGGTGCTAGTATTGCTGCTGCCATGATGGAAGATGTGGATTTTCAGTTCACGCTGTTTAAAGCCCTACCAACCACAAAGGTTACGCCAGGGCAGTCACTTCATTCAGTTCCAGTCAGTCTCATTAACATTAACTTCAAATTAAAAATCAGCACCTCCCAATTCCCTCAAATATCTAACATGTCAACTTGAAAAAGAAAGTTCACATTAAATCACACAGCAGTTTCATTTGTCACTCCTTACAGGTGATAAAGCCATGCCATACTGAGGACACCAGCAATACTTCTTTTAAATGATCATCCCTATATTACCAAAAAAAGGTTTTAAACAAATTATTCTTAATTTTAAAGTAACATAAAATACACATGAAATACAATATAGGCTAAAAATGATGCAGAATGGATATTCTGCACCAACTCCAGTGTTTACAATTTCACCATCTGGTCACCAGAACAAAATGCTGTGAGCAAAATGTCAGACAACATATAAGAAAAAAACATTGGACTTCCTTGAAAAAGGCAGCCAAATGGACTGGGAGGGCCAATATATGCAAAAGAGGAAAAAAAGATAAGGAAAACGACTCAAACAAATAAAGTGATTAAAAAAAGAGAAAATATTTACCACAGAATTTCCAGTTGGGGATGCTTTTCAATTTTATACCAAAGAGGCCCCATAAGACATATGGAAGATGCAGAAATCATAAGGTAAATAAATCAACTTTGCATCATAAAAGACCAGTTCTAGAGTATCTATGAGTAGGCAGTGAGTCTGATGAAAGAGCTGCAACCATCCACTTTTCAAAAACTGTCCTAAATCCTCTATGATATGACCAAACAAAATCAGACGCTTAATACAATTTGGGCAAATGCTTTGCTTTTATTTCATTCTGTGAGACTTAAACCTATACTGTTCAGACGGAAGAACTATGCTAAATTCTTCCAAAGAACAATACTGAGCAATGGCCACAGTTACAATAGAGGCTGTCACAAAAATCATACAAAATAATGTTTAATTTCCTTGCATTTTTTCAAAAAGTGAAAAATGCTTTCCGTACAAGGTATATTTTCTCTGAAACCTTTGATAAGTTAGCCATACAATTGTATCATTCACTTTAAATCTTAAACAAAAATAGTCTTGCCCAAATATTCATGTAGCATTTCAAACAAATCTACAATTCAGCATGCCTTCCCACTTACACAAATACAGGCAGTGCTTTCATGTTATAAAAGGTAATGGTAAAGGTGTTCCCATAACCTACGCTGTCTCCTCTCCCTCAATGCTTTACCTTCCCTGACCCTAAGAGGGCAGGTACCTGTACTGAAGCCAAAGCACGCAAATGGTCACCCACCCACTTGATAACCATGCTCAATGCTGCTTAACCTTAGCTTGGAGAAAGTGAGTACTCTGACCCCTGAGCCATCCTGTCCCCTATAACATCTTATAGAATTCAGCAGGATTTTCACAAAAATTTGATCTTCTAAAATAGATCAAATAGGCTCATGGTCCCAATGATATTGGAATGGTATACTTTTCACAAGCTTTGCCTTGAAATAAAAGCAAAACACTTCTAACACTTACTTTCTGTAAACAGTTATGTTCAGGACAGCTACATCTTTGGGGGGAAGGGGTCCTTCAGAAAGAAGTGTAATTCATGATTATGTACAAGACCCATTAACTATTTTCTACATCTTCCTTTTGCTCCCTATTGCAAGGTATTATACGAAATCTCTCCCAAACTTTCTGCTGCTCATTTTTTCCCCATCTATATCACACATGAGAGAACTGTTCCAAAGTAAAGACAAAGGATTATCACTGTTTGCAGAACTAATCAGCTTGGTAATTATTCAGGTATGAGACTTGCTAGTGGAATGGCAGCATAATAACCCTTTCAAAAATTATTTCACTGGTTTATGGAAGACTCTCTTAGCCTTTCATACAGAAAACAAAAACACACACACATCTGTGTTCACACACAACATAAGATCAGTATCTTAAAGTAAATGGATTAAAAACCAACCAAAAAATTATCACGTTGCTGGAAAAAGACAAACACTGTGTGCAGAAAGAATGGCAAGTTCTCATCTGTTAACCAATAGGCAAAACCTGTATTCCGATAATTCTAGGATTGTGTTTCTCCAATCTTCCAATATCCAAGCAAATGATGAATGAAACAATTACATTTTTTTTTTAAATCTGCAGACAAACAGAAAATTGATCTCCAAACAGACCAAAAAAAGGATGCTTTTTCAACTGATTTTTGTCAATCACACCAACAGAACGAGTACAAAATCAAAGAGCACAAAGTGATTACGAAGAAGACTGATTTTTCCACTAATCTTTTGATCGTGTGAGTCAAAACAAGAGCAGAACCAAGGATTGTCTGTATATGTTAAAATCCCAGGCAAGATACTGGCTTCAATTCTGCAGTAACGCAGTATATCCAGCAAAATGTGATCATGGACTTTGTGAAAGTGTGCTGATTTTACACATGGTATCATATTCACAACCAGCAGTTGCAGAATGTAAACCGAATGCATCTATAACAAGTCATTTCTGAGCAAAGAGAAACACAACTATGAGAAACTGGCTGGCTGGCGCAAAAAAAAAAGAGGAGGTGAAATGGAAAGTACGCAAACAAAACTAAGCTTACATATACAGCCACAGATTTAGATACAAATGAGAAGAGAGGCACAAAAGGAATGAGAGATGGAAATTGCTGTTAGAAAACCAATGATTTGTAAATTTGTAAATGACTGTACTATAAATTATCGACTCACTCGGTATGCTGGTTTAACTTTCTTACACACCAAGCATCTAAATTTGCTAGCCAGATGGGCTTACCATTCATGTCAAATTTCTGTGTTTGCCATAAAAAAATGTCCTCACCTTCACTCTCTTCAATACTACTTTTCCTCTCTCCTCCACAGCCATTCTCCCTGTGTAAGTATCTACATCAATGTTCCACAGAAAAAGTGCCCTGAGAAATGATCATACCAATTCACTGACAAAACATTTTGATTTTCAGGATCATGATGTGACATGCAAAAGTCAGCACCTGCAGCTGTAAACAAAAATCTGTTTTTCACCCTATACATGTCTTAACAACTGGGTGGACAGTACCCCCCCCCCCCCCCCCCCCCAAAAAAAAAATATATAGCAGGTAGCTTTATTCAAGTAGGCCTCTAAAAATTAAAAAAAGACCCCAAAAACAATTATGTGAACCTGAAGTACATACTTCAATGAATTTCTGGCCTATATAAATAACATACATATTTTGATATAAATCAATCTCTTCCACACCAGATGTAGCAGCAGAGCTGCACGCCAAGTGAGTCAGTGGCACAAAGTTAGCTGCCAGAGTGAGTCATGATTTGAGGAGCAGAAGTGTCCATGATAAATTAACTTTTTTGCATAGGTCTATGTTTAATGTTGGGTATTTGTTTTCTCTGTGTGTGCATTGAACACGCTGAGACTGCTTTATTTTGTCCTATTTGTCTTTTGTTTAAGAAGATTTGGAATCGAGGTTTTCAGCTCTGGTAACTTAGTTTTCCATTGCCTACGTAGCCCTTAGTTGGTAACAAAGGTCAGCTTACGCTGAGAAAAAGAAAAAAATCTGCCACTTTCGTAGGTGCATTCATACGACATCTCGGTATGTCAAGAGAGAAAGAAGTAGGCCTAAGTGCCCAAGTCAAATCGGCATCAGAATTGGAAAGCCTCGATGCCAAATGGGAACACTGCTTCCAAAGCTTAGATGCAAAGATACACAAGATGATGTCGGAGCTATCATCTCAAGTTTCCTTGGCCGTTAAGATCATTAAGCCGCAAGAAAATGATGGGAGAAAACAAGACAAAAAACATAAACGCGATAAACTAGTTCCGAGTCTGATTCCGATATCGAGGACGGAACAGACAATGACGATGTTCACTCTGTTAGTTTTGATGATGAGGATGAGCTCATCATGGAATTGGACGATGAACTCGATGTCGAAGAAAAAAAAGTTTCCAAAAAGTTTCCCATCAAATTGTTAAGCTTATTAACTAACGATTTTCCAAGAAACTCTCTGATAAGAATGTCAAAAAGCTGTCAGAAAAACATTCACGACCAGCAAATTGTGTGTGCCGACAGAAAACAGTGAGGTAGGCATATGGAAAAGCAATGCCAACCAACACCAGGAAGAGCATCTCTGATCAGCACACACACAGTGTCTAGTTTTGCATGCTACAAGCACATGCGATTCGTGAGGCGCAGCACAGAGAAAACCCGATCTTTTGGAAACTGCAGTTTCTCTACTGACTGATTCGGTAGCTCTGTTAGGCCATGCATCCCAAGACCTGTCTCCCAAACAACCGACAATAAAACCGTGCTTTAACCCAACCATTGCTGCTGGAATTTGTGGTGGCAGTACTCCTGTACTGACAAACTCTTTGGAGATAATTTGTCTGCGTCTCTCAAAGAGGCCAAGGAGTTGGATCGTTTGGGAGCAAGTGTTTCTGGGTCCAGTGGGGCCTCATCAAAACAATCGGTATCCAAAATAGTTTTCTGGCTGGTCCTCTTTTTTTAGGGAAGAGGAACAACCACCAGTGGACTAGAAACAAGAAGCACTTTGGGGCCATGAACATGGTGAAGAGAAACAACAAATATCAGGCCTAATTCATTGTCAGTTTCAGTCACTGAATAAGAATGAGGTGAGTCAATTTTATACTCCACTCCCAAAGTTGCTTGAAGAATTGAAAATAGGGGCAAACCTATTTACTGCTGTCAGGCTACAATTCTTTTTTTGATCAGTGGAAATCTTTGACCACTGACCCTGAGATTCTTCAGTTAATCAAGGGGGCAAGAATAGAGCTTGACCATGATCCCAATGGTTTGACACAAAGTTTTCTACCTCAACCAAGCTTAACAAAAATAGAAATGGATGCCATTGATAAGGAGATTGAAAAATTAGACCAAAAAAGTGTCATCTCCAAATGTGTTGTTTGAAGAGGGCCAATATTTATCACCTATCTTTACCCCCCTAAGAAGAATGGCACAAACAGAATGATCTTGAATTTAAAAGAGTTAAATAAAGAAATAACTTACCACCATTTCAAGATGGACACTTTCCAGTCTGCAATCAAGCTTATCACAAGACCAGCCGCCATGGCGCAGTGGTTAGTGCCTTGGGTTACGGACTGGAAAGTCGCGGGTTCGATTCCCATAAGAGTCATAGGGATTTTTCGAACTCCGGCTGGCTCCTACCCAGAGTGAGTGTGCTGTGGGCTCAGTGGGAAGACTGGGACCACACAGTCGAGCTTCATACACTTAACGGATGCGAGTTTGAGAGTGTTGCTCAAATTACCTGACCAATGCTGCAGGTGTCTGTATCTCTCGGGCCCGGTTGACGCTGGGATATATTATGATAGTAAGCATAGAGTACAACCCTGTCAAGTAGTCTCAAAGCATATGCACTTCCACAGCGGCAACATTATTTCATCTCATTGTCATGTGGCAGGGAGATTGGAATGAGCGGCGTGGGAAAGCAGGACGGGGGACGTCACAGAATATGAGGCAGCAAAAAAAACCAAAAAACAAAAAAAACCCTTATCACAAAAGATTGTTTCATGGCATCAACAGATTTAAAGGATGCTTACTACTCTGTTCCCATATGGCCAGAGCAAGAAAGCTGCTCGGGTTCAGCTGGGAAAATGATTTGTGGGAATTTAATTGTTTACCTAATGGTATAGCTATGGCACCAAGAAAATTCACAATATTGAAACCTGTTTTTGCTTGGTTGAGGGAGTAAGGTCATGTTTCATCCTCCTATCTTGATGACTCTCTGTTGACAGGAAGAAATTAGGTGACTGTCTGCATAATGCTATGGGGACTGTTAAACTGTTTCGTTCATTAGGTTTTATAGTACACCCAGAGAAATCTGTGCTCAGTCCATCCCAGACTATTCAATATCTTGGTGTTATTATTGATTCGAAGAATATATCTGTTGTTCTGACAGAAGATAGGAAAGCAAAATTAAAACTAGGTAGCTTACAGCTGCTGAAGAAGGAGCAAATACCTATCAGAGAAGTTGCTAAGGTAGTAGTTACGAAGGTAGCTATCTTTACAGCTGTAAGATATGGACCATTGTATTACATCTCTTAGAAAATGACAAGAAACTGGCACTTAAGTATAATAGAGGGTACTTTGATGGCCTCATGAGTCTTTCTTCCCCAGCAAGAAAGGAACTGCTATGGTGGATTGAGAATATTGATAGTGTCTCAAACTCTGTGTCTGATCCAGAGCCTCAAGTGACTATCAAATCAGATGCCAGTAAGGAGGGTTGGGGATGTTCATTCCAGGACATGTTCTACCAGATGTTCATTCCATTCCAGTGGTGCTTGGCTCCCTGTTGAAGCAGACTACCATATCAATTATCTTGAACTTAAAGCAATTCTTTTTGCTTTGCAGTGTTTTGAGAAGGATATAGCAGGTAAAGCAGTTCAAGTTTTGACATACACTACAGCTGTTGCTTGTATTAAACATTTTGGTACCAACCATTCACTATCATGCAATGACATTACTTCTACACTATAGGAATGGTGTATTGCTAAGAACATTTGCCTTTCAGCAGCATTTATACCAGGGAGAGACAATGTGGCAGCTGATACAGAATCCAGGAAAATAAACCTGGATGCTGAATGGAAGCTCAACCCTGCTATGCTGCATAATGCACTTTCACATTTGCAGGCCAAACCCTCTGTGGATTTATTCGCCTCAAGGATAAACAAGCAGTTTGCATGCTATATCAGTTACAAACCTGACCCAGAAGCCCATGCAGTGGATGCCTTTTAAATTTCATGGAAATTCACTGAGTTCTGTGCCTTTCCTCCTTTCAGCGTGATTCTGCAAGTTTTCCAAAAAGTACGTCAAGAGCAGACCATAGGCGTATTGATTGGCCCGAGCTGGAAAACACAAGTCTGGTGGCCAGTCCTGTCCAGTATGTTGGTAGCAGAACCTGTTCCCCTTCCAGTACCCAGGGATGTCCTTCTTCTTCCAAGCCATCCACGCAAAAAAAAAAGGGCAGCCTACATCTTCTGGCATGCAGAATATCAGTGAAAGGTTTGGAGGAAAAGGATTGACAGATACTGCAGCAGACCTGATTTGGGAATCCTGGTGACTAGCAACTCAGGTTGTATATAACTGCTATATTAAGAAGTGGAAAACCTATGCCCACAACAATTGTCTGGATGAGTCTGCACCCGACTCTGTAAATATAGCAAATTTTCTTGCTTTCCTGTACTCTGAAGGTGCAGGGTATAGTGCCGTGAATAGTGCAAGAAGAGCTTTGAAAACATATTTTTCTCCAGATGGTACCAGTAGACACTCAATAGATTCCCATCCTTACATTTGTAAATTTTTAAAGAAGTGTTTGAGAAATGCCTATACCAAAGTACCAAGAGACATGGAATGTAGATAATAATTTGGAACATTTGCTTGAGTGGCCAGAAATACTTGATCTGACTTGATTTGACACTCAAACAGTTGACTTTGAGAAGTGTAATGTTGTTGTCCCTCTTACACGCACTGAAAGTCCATGATATTAAATTTTATCCCAATAGATGTGTAATTTTTGTTCTCTCTGGGAAATAGAAGCATACAAAGCCAGGTGTCCACACAGAGCCAGCAAATATCTCGTCATTCCCTAACAATAATAAACTGTGTTCCATGAAACATCTCCATAGGTATCTAGACGTCACATGGGAGCTCCGGAAAGGTTCAGAACCGTTCATCAGCTTTATTGACCCTATCTCCGGGGAAACTTTTTCTCATTGGGTGAAAACAGTGCTTGAAATGGCGGGCATAAATACCTCAAAATACGGAAGCCACAGTGCACGTGCTGCCAGTCATAGTGTATCCCCTTGCGTCCATCACGAAAACGGCAGGCTGGAGTAGTCAGAAAACTTTTTATAAATATTATACCAAAGCTGTTACTCCAAACTTTGGACAGTTGGTTTTGGACACCTACCTTACAAACAATAATGTGTCATATCTGAATTCGCTTTTGTTATACATAATGAGTCTTCACTGATCAATGCTTCATCAGTTTGCTGCAGACCTTTTTCATTGGATGAGGTATATTGGATGTGTCTTGTAAGTTGTTGTAATTGTATGTCCACTAAGACTAAAGTCTCGTGTGATTTCTCTGTAGGAGAAATAGATGAGAAATATTTAATTAAACTAGGCTTAAGCTAGGAAGGTGGCGTTTAATTAGGATTATTTTGAATCTATTGGAGGGAAGAGAAATCATGCGCCCTCCCCAATGATTTGAGATAATGCTGATGAATATACCCTCCCTATTGTAAGTCTAGTGGACACATATGCTTAATACTGACTCGCTTGCCGTGCAGCTCCGCTGCTACATCTCACGTAATTTCTCTTCCCTCCAATAGATTTTAAATAATCCTAATCAAACTCCACTTCCTAGAGTAAGCCTAGACACTTTCTAAAGCATTATAAACAGTAGATGAATGGGATCAAATAAACAGAACAATTTCAAAACAATAAAAACAGCATCAAACAAACACGAACAATTTTAACACCAAGGCAATACAAAATAGGGAGAAAACACAAGTGTGTGATGAGAAAGAAAAATACAAAAACCAGTCTAGATAGTTAGCCACAAAATAAAAAAGAAGAGATATGGGATTGGAGACATTTAAAATTTTATACTTGTAGCATGACTATGAATCAAAAATAACACACTTGAACTAGCTTTAGAGCAGACAAAAGCAACAAAAGCAAATAAAGAAAAACAAACATAAAATGAAACTAAACAATGCTCAACTCTATGCAAGCATCCAATTTTACCAATGAACTAGAAAAGAAATGGAAAGATATTTTATTGCTTAGTTTCCCAAACATCTGATTTTAATTGATCATGAGTCAAGATACTTGAACTGCACAAATGTAGAAAGAAATACCATCCCTAACCCACATCACCAAGCACAGAGAAGCATGTTTTACTATTTACAAGTTTTACTATTTACACATTTTACTTATCATTCAGTGATGACACAGTGATATGAAGTAGCTTTTTCATAAAATAAGGATAACAAACTAAAGGCAAATACCAATTTTGTGCCATAAATTTTAACAATATAAGCCCTGACAGCCTGTGCCTGACTGACTATATCACACACGCCATCTCTGAAGCGTTTCATGTTTTCTTTATAGCACACGTAAGGGTGTTACAGATTTATAGTATGAAAATGAATATACTATATTTGCATTAGAATAATGTAAATTAATATAAGCTATTCTGAGTTAGGAATGGATCCCTAGCAGGAAGACATTAAATGATGCTCATTGTGACAATGAGCACCATTTAATGTCTTCCTGCTAGTTGGAAACTGGCCGGTTTGCACGCCTGGAGTGCTACCTGGCAAGATGGACCCTCAACCTTTGTGCTCACCAGTCAGCCAGCTGTCTTCTTCACAGAATATGTGCACCACTTTGCAAGCACAGCAGATATATTTTTTTATCAAATCAATAAATAAGGAAGGCAATGATCTTTTGTCTGATACTTCATTAGAAAATGACAATAAAATATGACAGTGATGGCAATGTGAAGCACTTGCTGGATGCTATGTAGTAGATTAACTTTTCTGCAGATGAGTGTAGTCATAATAGTAGCAGTTACACCACTCACAATTCTAGCTATAGCCAAAGTCGGTCAAGGCCTAAGATAGTAGGAAATAGGGGGAGGATCATCTACATGGTGTGGGTGGGAGGAGAGGGTTGATGAATAGAGATCAGAGTGGGCAGGAGGGGTTGTGGCCAAGTCAGCAGGGCCAGAAAAGATGAATTTATGTATTATATTGAAATACGTGGATCTTATCAAACTTATAAGGATAATCCCCTAAGAGGGCATTTTTACTCTTTTTTAAGGTTTGCCTAACATATCTTGGCCAAAAAATTTGCTTTAGTGTCAGGCAAATATGTGCATAAATTATAATTTGTAATTAGGCATGTTATGCAACCTTAAGATCCAAATACAGATTCTTCATTCATTTTCCATTTAAAAAAAAACTATTACACTTGTATTCCTTACACTAATAGTTTTCATGCCAGAATTGTTTTGTAAATCACTGCCCATAAACTGTAAAAATCTCTGGCACTAGGTCAGGTTAGGTCAGGTGTCTCCATTGCTGCTGTCCATCGGTATGAGCTCCACGCAATACCACCAGGTTTGCCATCTTTCTCCATCTCTCCCGAGTTCTTCAATCTCCTGTAGCCCTCCCCCACCCCCTCCCATTCAGTCCACTGATCTCAGTGATGTTGACACTGTAGGATGTTGGTGGTCTACCTCTTTTCCTTCTGCCCTCAACTTTACCTTGGGGAACTGCCATCATTAGATTTGTTTGTGTGATTCTGTTTGCAGGAATAGAAATGTGGCACTGGGAAGAACATTAAATCAGATTTTTGCTGGCAGTGAAAGGATTAACATACAAAACAAGCTATGCAGACAGAAACAGCAAAAATAATTTTTAAAACCCTAACAAACACATTTGTTTTAAGTACAGTGCAAATATCTTACATTGTTGACAGTGAAATAACCAGAGTAACATTACATAAGATTGTCAAGCAGCAATTAAGCGCCACTGATTATGAAAAATACAAGTAGTGGTCTGTATTGCAACACAACACCGAAAAACAAAACTGTCTTTAAAGGTCACATGCTGGTGGTATGCTGATTCCTCTCACCCGCTCTAAAGACCATTCAACATGCACTATGCCACAAAACAGAATCAACTTTCTGAAAAGCCGAGATTCTATAAAAATGGGCCTGAACCACTGATTTAATTGTGTATGTATGTTTGTCCATTGTGTTCAACGACGACCTCCAAAACAGCAGAGGAGGCATCTGCTGTTTCGCAAATCGGGCAACAATTTGATTATAGTGGAGATGCCTTGCCCACAGTACATCCCCACTCTCTCGGCCAAGTGGGCATAAGGACAGTCAGCGTTGGAGATGTTCTCCAAAGGCCAACTAGCCCCCAGGGCTGCAGCACATAAGGACTGTGTGAGTCAAGCCTCCTAGTCAGAGAGTCACAGTAGATCACTAAATACTAAGCTGTAAAGTGGAATTCCATGGGTGGGAAAGCCACTGATCATACAGCCTCTCACTTTGCTGTTGCCCCCAGCGTCAATGGTTTAATCAAGAACTGTGATAAACCCCAGGCGCATTTATTTACAATCAAAGTGAAAGTTGGTTGGGTGTGTAGGACACAGGAAATATGATTACAGAAACAGTTCAGATCCCACTCCTGCTAGCCAGGTGGGAAGAGTGTTTCTCTGTGGAGCCAACACTTACTTGTGCACACTCCAGTCATCTTCCAGGTCCAAGGACCAAACTAGGATCCTGTGTGTGAATGCCTGCACACACAACTTTACACACACATTCCTCCTCTCAAAGAATATGAAGTCACTGCATACCAGTAAGAATAGATCGACAGAAAAAGCCCAGAAACTGAACTGGTGGCTTGAATTATGAAGTGAAAGCAGCAGGCAGTAATTAGGTCAGCATGACCCAGCAGGAGGAGAAATGATGTCAGCACTGATGACAGTGCAGTGACATGACATTTTATGACGTCATGGCCGTTTCTTAAGGTTAGGTGTACATACACGACATAGGCCCACCCACCACACACCTTTTCCCCCTTCTCCTTCCCCCTCTCTCCTCTTTTGCCCTCCCCTCTCCCCCTTACCTCCTATCCCTCTCTTCTTCTCCCTCCCCCTCTCTCTTCCTTTCCCTCCCTACAATATTCTCGTTCCCCCTATCTCTTTGCCCCCCTCTCTTCCTCTCTAAGCCTTCCCCCCCTCCCCCCTCTCTTTCTCTCCTCCCCCCATCCCCCTCCCCCCCCCTCCCTTTTCTCCCTCCCTCTGTCTTTTCTCTCCCTCTCTTTTCTCTGCTCGCCCTCTCTCCGCCCCTCCCATCCCTTTCCCCCCTTTCCCCCCCCTCCCCTTCCCCATCCCTCTCTCTCTCCCTCCCTTCCCCCCTCTATCATTCTCTCCATTTCCCTCTCCCCCCCCCCCCCCCCCCCCCCCCTTCTCTCTCTCTCTCTGTCTCCTCTTCAGTTTTAAGTGGAAAGACGTACGCATGGGTGATTTTCCTTCCGTTTTACATGGAAGTCAGTATGGGCAATTTGGGGATTAAAAAAAATTGGGGAATATTAGATCCAAGATCTTGAATCCTTTTGGAAATGACCAAAAGTCCTTCGGATGAGACTATAAACCGAGGCCCCGTGTGCAGAATGTGCAGAACATCTTGCGCACATGTTGAGTCCTGTTCCGCTTTTCAAAAGGGTGGGCTGTTGTGTGCCGGTGGGTACAGATGACAAAATTTACAAAAAACTGCATACACACGGGGACTGGATGCGGAAAGGCTCATGGGTGCTTATTCCATTATCCTCAATTTTTAAAAAAAAGTGCTTTGATTTGTTGCTGTACAAGATTCAGCGCTATATAAATTCCATACATTATTATTATTATTATTATTATTAATAGATGGCATGGAGTAAATACAAATCACACAGGTATTATATTTAGTAGAAGTAGGAAAAAGATATGAAAATGTTTCACAAATGAAACTATTTCAAATTGAATTACTTTGAATAAGACCTTTCATTTGAAAAAAAGGTTGTCTTTTGAAGTCAAGTAACAATTTCGCCCAAAGAAATCAAAATAAGAGTTCGAAACACAAACCTGATGACATCTCTTGGACATATATAAATAGAATAATGGACAGCAGCAGCCGTGAGATACTACTGAG
This sequence comes from Rapana venosa, assembly GCA_028751875.1. Lineage (NCBI taxonomy): Eukaryota > Metazoa > Mollusca > Gastropoda > Neogastropoda > Muricidae > Rapana > Rapana venosa. The sequence goes on along the minus strand of CM054134.1, from coordinate 65,489,141 downwards.
AACTTAAAAAGACAAAAAAATGAGAGGTTCCAAAGGAAAAAAATTCACCGATGCCTAATAAATCATGCAAAACAAGAACAGTATATGTTTTGTGTCACTTAACAATCTTCCCTAACAGAGATTTACATGTTTATAGGGTACTAAGGTACATACTTTAGCAAAGTAAGTTGTATCTTCTGTATGTGACTACATTTATCATCAAGAAGGTGGGATAAGTAAAGGTTACATCCACATGGGTGAAAGTGAAAAAATCTCTCAATTCTGAAACCATACATTTCTGTGTCCTCCGGACATTCCCAATCCTGTCAATCTTTTGCTTCCAATCCTAAAGTGATTAAGGCACATTTCCACCCATCTATAACTTCATGCACAATTTTAAGTTACGTTCCACACACGTAATGTGACAAATAAATCACTACAGTACCTAGACATCTTGCAAAGTCTTACCTTCAGCAAGTTTCTATGGATATACATGAGAAAATGCACAAACCAGTACCAGGTCCAGAAAGAAGTCACAGTTAATTGTTTTGTTGCCGTTTACTCCGGTCATTTTTAAATTTCAATAAAATTATATACAAGTGTTCTGATGGTCATGGACTTTTGTGTCAAAGTTATTGGCACTAGAATAAAAAAAATAATAATAAAAGAAAGAGGCATAGAGTGAAGGGAAAGTCATTGGGTCTTGGTGAGGCAAGTGGTCCATGTTAGGTGGAAGCAAATATTCCTCTGCCACTGAATCTTTTCCTTGTTTTTCAAAACAAGCATTGAAGTTTTCCAAAATATATGTGAACAATAGTATACTGATACTGCAGTTGACCAAAGTAGTTCATACATTAAAACATTGCAAGGCATGAAGCAACAACAAAAAAGAACCTTAAAGGACTTATAAGACACCAAGTCAGTTTAAAAGTCTTTGCTATCATGCCTTTATAGAACACCTTGAAGATTATAACATGCAAAAGGTCTGAAGAGTTCTCCACTCTGCTCAGCCATTCTGTAGCTGTAGTGACAGTCAACTACCTCTAATGCCTACAAACCTCAGCCTTTAAACGGTCATTATCAGCATCACTTGTTGGTTTGAGAGAGCAGACCAGAAAACAAAACCAAAAAACCCCTCTATATGCTGAGACATGCAGCATATGCCGAATTTAGCAAGTTCACAAACTCCTACCTTAAAGACAAAGCTTCCATATTATATATTTTGTCATTTCTTGCCTGCTGAGCATGAAATGTGCAGTGATGAGAGAGAACGTTTGGAAGATTACAACCGACTGGGTACAGTGCTGCGATAGTTAGCACCATGTCTAAACCACCAGGGCCACACTATGACATCAGCTACCAAGTATGCAACTTAATGTCTGGACTGTGTTGAACTAGGCCCAAGAAAAGCCAAGCTAGAATCTAAATTTCGTCTCTCTAGCTGTGGACATCACTGCTGACTACTTAGCAACGCAGAAAATGTGTCTGTATCTCTTGCCTTTTTGCTTGATTCTACAGGACTTGTAAGTACCTTTCAGAAAGTAAAAGGACCTGATGATAATTATTTTAAAAGGACCGACTTGCTGAATCAAGGGTCTTAAAAGGCCTTTAAACCCAAATCACATTCACAAGGACTTATAAATCCTGATTCTTCTTTTTGGGGGTAGCATCAGGGTAATCTTGCTGGCACTCAGCCGAAAAACTGGTATAGACCATAGAGTCAATGAAAAACGCTGCTTGGGACTTTTGAGAAACAATTTGTAGATCAAACATGTTTCAACACAATTTCAAAGTGTATCATGTACAATTCTGGCAAGTTGATATACATTTTTGCAATATGTGGTGGATCTTTTTTTTTTTTTTTGAGGGGGGGGGAAGATCAGCAATCCGGATATTGAGATTGCCAATCCGGAAGACCCTTTCCATTCAAGTTCATCAATCCAGAACAATCCAGAACTACTTTCTTCCTGCATCCACTTCTGTAGTCTTCTTAATGTAAGAGGGTATTTTCCTGTCCTACTACTAATCATGGCAGACAAAATTACATCATTTGCAGAGACAGAGGCTTCTGCATACAACAACTGTAAGGTATAGAGCCTTAAAACTTCACTGGGAGTTATCAAAAGTAAGAAAAAAGACTTCTTCCCTCCATTAAAACTGATGATTCATGTGAACACAAAACCCTTGTTTTCAACGAAAAAGAGGAGTAATTGCACACAAATACACTAGCAAGGTCTCATGCTCTTGTTTCTGGTAGGTACAAACACTGGTGTCTTATTGTACTACATTACATAACAATCTCTCCATCCCGCAGATAGAAAGTATTCAAAATGCTTTCTTTTAGCTCTACAGTCAGTTTCTCTATTATATAAAAACCTGTGTTTTTCCACTAAAGTTGCTTTTGTAAAGCTCTATCTTTAAACATGAATCAAACTGGTCATTAAGATGCAGGAAAAGTTCCCTCTTACGTCAGGGTTAGTTTCTCTATCATGGCACAGATTATACAAAACACACACACTCAACATGAAATAAAAAATTTTAAAGTCTCCATTCATGTTCTCTTTCATCACCACTGTTGTCCACAGAAAGGAGTAGCTGAAGTGGTAAAGATAGAAGTTGGCAGTTACAAGTATTTCAGATAACAAACCAACATAACAGCTGACTGTCAAAGACTTCACTCAATTCCCAGAGGACTGACAGAAGAATGATTTTGTAGGAAGAAAGAGAAATGAATATGAATCTTGTTTCATGTACTTGTATTTTTTAGCAAAATACTCATCGCGACAACATAAAACATGACACTAAAATACACACATAGCTATTAACAACAGCACCAATATGAACTGAACAGTGCTTTCCTTATAATACAGATACTTTTTAAAAAAATTACTACACATGTCAAAATCTGCAAAATCATGTCAGGTCAAATTGAATACAACTAGGCTTCACTGCCCTCTCTGGACTGCTGTAGTATTTTGCAGTTTGCATGAAATTATTGCTGATCAACGACTGATTAATGTATCACACAGCTCTGATAAATAATAAGCAATTCACACAGTATCAAACAATCAAGTTTTCATCAAGAAGTTTTAATTCTACATCTTAAAACAGTCAAGAATTGTGATGCTCACCTATCTATGTTAGTCCGTCGTGTTCGACGATGACCTCCAAAACAGCAGAGGAGGCAGCTGCTGTTTCGGAAATTGGGCAGAAATTTGATTATAGTGGAGATGCCTTGCCCACAGTACATCCCCACTCTCTTGGCCAAGTGGGCATAAGGACAGTCAGCGTTGGAGATGTTCTCCAGAGGCCAACTAGCCCCCAGGGCTGCAGCACATTAAGGACTGTGCAAGTCAAGCCTCCTAGTCAGAGAGTCATAGTCGATCACTAAAGACTAAGCTGTAAAGTGGAATTCCATGAGTGGAAAAGCCACTGGTCATACAGCCTCTCACTTTGCTGTTGCCCCCAGTGTCAATGGCTTAATCAAGAACTGTGATAAACCCCAGGATGCTCCACCACATAATGAGTCGCATACACTAGAGATCAGTTGTTAGTTATTAACATGTTATTAATCTGCAATAAAGACTATTCAATTTTTAAAAAATTTTAAATATCAGAAATAAGACATTTGTATGAAAAGTTATTACAAATTGAAATGATTGACTGCAGGAAGTGACAAAATGAGAAATTAACATGTTTAGCGCAGGAAGTGACAAAATGAGAAATTAACATGTTTAGCATCATGATAGGAGGGAATGAGAGCTTGGGTATTTTGAAACGCGTTTTAAAGCAATATGAGACAAAATTACACCTTGATACTTCAGTGCAAGATACAAGAATGGCTCAAGTTTTATAATCAATCAAAGTATCAAAATCAACAACTTGACCACCACCTGCCTTAAATAGCTCCTAGCAGAAAAGTGGGTCAGGTGCAAAGCGACTCATTTCATGGTGGAGCGTCACAATTATTTTCACCAGCTGCCATGGCACAGAGGTTAGTGCATTGGGTTATGGGCCACATGGTCACAGGATCGAATCTCATAACAGTCATAGGGCTTTTTCAGACTCCAACCAGCTTCTTCCCAGAGTGAGTTTGCTATGGGCTCATTGGGAAGAGTGAGACCAAACAGTCCAGCTTCATCCAGTTTACAGATGCAGTTTTGAGAGTGCTGCTCAAATTGCCTGACCAGCACTGCAGTATCTTTATCTCTCCAGCTTGGTTGTTGCCAGGATATATTATGATAGGAAGCACAGAGTACAGCCCTGTCAAGTAGTCTCAAAATGCATATTATATACTTCCAAAGCAGCATCATTACATCACCCTTAACACCAACGATTATCATGTATTAAAGATAGAATCATCTCTATTTTGCAGGCCCCTGTTGCTCTGGTCTCATGATGACCTCAGTTTCATTTTCACAAACATGTCTGTGCAAATGGTTGGTTAATGTCAAAGCCTTTAAGGCTGGAGATTCAGGGGAGAAGGTTGTTGGAGGGACATTGTGGTGGCCACCACCCTTGGTGAGCTTCTCACACAGTCTGGCTCTAAGACTTGCTATTATTATTGTCAGTAAAGGGCTTAGTATGTGGTGTTCTGCATATGTTAGCTCAGAACAGGTACCATTAAACACCATCAAAGTGACCTAGCAGCAGTGCTGGGCTCCTCTGGTTGGTGGCCTTGTAGTGGCCTGACATTAATCAGCTCCCTGTGAACTTCTGACACTGAGGATGCGACATGACAAACCTAGACATAGTTGAAGCAGAGACTGAAATAAGCATCCAATTCAACCTTGTTGCCGACTGCAGAGAAAATAAGTAGTGCAGGAGCTGCAGGACAGAAACATCACAGAAAACAGGGCAGTAACAATGATAAAAAAACAACAACACAACAAAACATTTTAAAACAGCGACAACAAATAAAATTTTACT
>CM054134.1:65450008-65483733 GCA_028751875.1 Rapana venosa | reverse complement strand
GCTCCTCTCCATTTTTCGCCGATGGGGGATGTGGTCAATCTGGTTTTTTTGTTTGCCATCGGGTAAAAGCCCATGTGGTCTTGTGGACTTTCTTTTGAAAAAGAGGTCCCCCTTCCTATGACCAGGGAGGCTTTGAAAAAGAAAAAATTCTTTTTAAAAGTTCTCCCATTTTCATTTTGTTCCCCCAGTGCCATGTCTGCCCATAAACAGTTTTTCTTTTTGTTTTGGTTTTCCCCCATTTTGGCTTTCATGTCCCCACTTTAGTATTTTAAGGTCCCCCCTTTGGTGCTTTGTCCATGAGGGTTTGGACTTGTTCGAAAGAATTTTTCTTTATTTTCTAACTCGCTGTTTTTGGTTGGAGCTTTAGCACAAAAGGGAAATGTAACCTTTCTCCCTTTTTGAGTTGAAACGGGCTGTGAGGATCCTGGTGCCCCTTGGTTCCCCCAGACGCGGGTGCTTGCTTTGTTTTGGGGCTCATCGCAGCGCTACCCCAAAGGGGGGGGGGGGGCCCTTTCTTCCTGTCCAAAACAAAAGTATGCCCTCCACTCCCAAAGTTTTGTTTTCCCAAATTCCTTTCCATCTGGTCTCGCCAGGCCAAGGATCTTTATTTTTGTACCTGTGCATTTCTCTACCCCACTTGGCTGTTTTAAAAAATTTTTGACTTTTTTCTGGTGTTCCGGGTTCCTACCTGGTTTTTTAAACCTTTGGGTTTTGTTAGAAGATTTGGGTGGGCGCACTGGCTTCCCGAAGGCTTTAAACCACACGCGCCCATAGGCTCAAACCAGAGAGGACCCCTTCCCCAACCATTTTCCCCTTGTAAAAGATAATTTTGCATTTTTTCCAAAACAAAAGATTTTTTTTAATTTAAGGGGGTCGTTACCCAATGCACAACCCCCCCCCCTTGGAACCAGGGGCACCCGTCTGTCGGGCTCTTCCCCCACAACCGGGTTGAGATGGTTGAACCCCAAGGCCGAAGCCCCCCCCACATAGTTTCGGGGGTCATTGAAGCACGAAAAGCCCCCCAACCAAGAAAAGGTAAACACACCATCGGGACCCCAAAAGCCAATCACTACCAAGTTTAAAATTTTCGGTGGAAAAACTTGGGGTTGTAGATAAATTTCAATACAGTATTTAAAGAGTATTATTAGTGAAAAAGGGGTTTAAAAAAAACTGAAACCCTTTTGCAAGAGCGGGACAAACAAAAAGAAACAAGGGCAAAGCTAAAAGACTATCTGGAAAGACCGAAACATCCCCTCTAAAGGCCCAAAGGTCAAGCTACTGTAATCACTATATCTCTACATGTCTGTTGCGTCGAACCCCTGTACATTGAAAGCAGAACTAACAAAGGAGGAAACCAGGGCCCCTTAAAAATGAAACCTCAAAGACTCCTTGGGAATTTTAAACATGGACCACACTACCAACAACGAAATCCTACAAACCCTCACCAAAAAAGTTAAAGCACACAAAAAAACCCTGGGTGACCACAAACAAGAAAAAAAGCTCAGATGGTAAAGGGAAAAGTGGGCTAGAAACAATGGGGGTCCAAAAACCCTACGCCGGGAAAATGCGGGGAAGAAAAGGGGCAGGGGAGACAGGGAAAAAATGGGGAGACAAAAAATCAATGGAAAGGACAGAAAAGAGCTTCTCCAAAACCCCCCGGGACTTGCCCCCACAAAACCCCCGCAAATGGTGGGGCCCGCCCGGGGCAACGTTCATAAACGCAGTGCCCCTACAACCCTGGAGGGGGTTATGGGAACAGATGAGATGAGATGATGAGATGTTTGTAAACCGTTTGTTTTCATTAACAATGTCCTCAAGAATGGTTTCCAGCTGACAAAGTTTTTTAGAACATGCACAAACAAGAAGTGACTTGTGTTTGTCCTGTTTGGGTGTGAAGCACAAGGTACACCTTCTGTAATGCTTAGTCTTTTTGCGGATTGGCGTTAATAGTTTTAAGGGTGGGACATCTGTTTCCCTCGCGGAAGGAGTGGGAGACATAAGAACAACACCTTGGGGAGAGGGTTGATGCTGCTCACAAGACATAAGCAGGGGGGTACAGTCAGTTTGAGGAGAAGCACCCAGCATACCGTCACTTTTTGGCAACACATGTCCATGGTGTGAACGTAATGGGTTGGTGTAAAAAACCAGAGGCATATTCAACACAGACTTGCCAGTTGTCACAATAAATTGTCCGCATATAGTCCACACACTGTTTTCAGGGCTTCACACTCACGTGAGTACCATTGCACACAGTCATTTCCTTGGCACAACAGGGTGCCTGAAGACTGAGAGGGAGAATAGTGCAGAGTCACTGAGACACTTTTGTTGAATGAATTATGATACAGGCATATCACAGTCTTGTGCAGCTTGGGGGGCAAAGTGGTGATCCAGTTTGGGGATGAAGGCAGTTCGTTCATGTCACTGTCATAGTCTGAGCGCTTTGATTTGTTGCTTTACAAGATTCAGCGCTATATAAATTCCATACATTATTATTATTATTATGTCACTGTCATAGTCAGCAATTCTGGCAAAAAATGAATTATGTGATACAGCTAAGTAGCGGTACAAAAGTACGTTTTGCCACACTATCAGTTCTTTTGTATCACAGGAGAATCATTTTTGTATTTCATCCAGGGTTGGTTGAAGTTTCTTTAGCTTGATTTGTTCCTCCACTTTGGAACAAGGATCGGAAGTAGTGTATTCTGCCATTGCTGTAATCAGTGTCTATGGCTGGCATTAATGACACTTCATCATGAACATACAAAAAGAAAATGAAAAAAATGAAAATAGATATATTCCTCTTCTTCTTCAAGTGTCCGGTCTGGTCCTGCAGACATCGACGATCATGGCTCTCCATTCTTCCCTGTTCTCGGTCCCTCTCATGAGCTCATTGTTGGTGCCCTCTTTATTCGTTGCAATTTTTTACGCTGTCTGTGAATTTTGTGTGTTGTCTTCCTCTGCTCTTGTTTCCACAGATTTTCCCAAACTCCATAACAGTTTCTCTAGTCCGTCACCCTGATTATATGGCCGAAAAATTTGAGCTTCTTTCTCTGATGGTGTTGAGAAGGGATCTCTTGTACCCAGCCATTCCATTACTTCTGCATTAGTTTTTCTTTTTGTCCATGAGATTTTCATGATTCTCCGGAAATGAACCCATTTCACTGCTTCTAGTCGCTGTTCTGTGTCCTTGGCTAGGGTCCAGCACTCACTTTCCGTACAGAAGAATGGACCTTTACGTAGGCTCTCAAAACATGGATCTTTGTCTTGAGGCTTATCTTACTGTTGGAAAAAAATGCATTTCATGTTTGTTAAAAGTTGCCTTAGATTGACCGATCTCTTCTTGATTTCTGTGCCCAAACTTGCCGTCTGGGGTGATAGTACAAACCAAGGTATTTAAAGGTGTTTACTTGTCTGATTCCTCTCCTTTACAGTATTGCTTTGGGGCCTTGGTGTTTTTAACCAAGCTTTTTCGAGATCATTTTTCGTTGCATTCTGTCTTCCTTTGCATTGAGCTGTAATCCTTTCTTTTCACTTTCGTCTGTTACTGTTTTTAAAAATCTTTTGCAGTTTTTCTTCAGAGTGGGCGATAAGGACTGTGTCATCTGCATATCTCAGGTTGTTGTGTTGTGGCCACCTACACTAATTCCCTCATGATTCTCAATATTTCGTAGATTATTTCACTATATACATTAAATAAATCAGGCGAGAAACACGCAGCCCTGCCTCACACCCCTGCAGATTGGTCTATATTGCTGATGTCTTTGTCGACTCTAATGCTGCCTCCTGTTCCCAATATATGTTTTTTGAGGACTCGAAGATCTTTCCCGTCGATGTATAGCCCTGCCAGAATATCAAACAAGTCGAGTGTCAAATTTTGTCGAACGCTTTTGAGTATCAATGAAGCAGAGGTACAGGTCTTTCGGACCCGTGGATCTTTCCATGAGAGTTTTCAATGCGAAGTTTGCATTTCTGGTGCCTTTGTCTGCCATGAATCCAAATTGCGTTTCTGATATTTCTGGGAGTATTTTATTTCTCATTCTCTTCATGAGTATTCGTAAAAGAACTTTGGTGAGGTGACTCATCAGGCTGATTGTACGATGTTGGTCACATTCAGCTGTACCCGTTTCTTAGGGATCGCAATGTAGATGGACTTCTTCATATCTGTCGGAATCTCTCCTGTGTCATATATATTGTTTAGTAGTTTTGTGACTGCCTTAATTCCCACTTCATCCAGGGCTGTTATAAATTCAGATGGGATATCATCAGGTTCTGGCGACTTACCACTTTTCATCTTGCTGAGTGCATGTCTCACTTCGTCTTCCATGATTTTTTGGCCATCTTCGTTGCTAATATGAGGAGGTGGACCTCTGTCGTCGTGGTATAACTCTTCGATGTATTCTGACCACCTGTTAAGAATATCTTCTTTTTCCATGAGTATATCCCCATCTCTCGACTTTATACAACCTGTTTTGGCAGATGATTTCTTCCCTGTCACATCTTTTATTTTTCATGCATAAGTTGCTATCAAAAATTTTCATTCATTTAATTTCCTTGCACTGCATATTGATCCATTCTTCCTTGGCTTCATTACATTTTTTCTTAACCATTTGTCCCAGTTCTTATACTTTTTCATCTACTTTTGCCTTTCTCCTGTTTTCCATTAGGTTTAAAATCTCGGAGCTCATCCACTTTTTATGTTCCCCTTTTTATTTTTTAAACTGGTATATATTCTTTTGCTGCCTCGCTGATGCTATCTTCATCATCTGCCATTTTTCCTCTGTAGTGGTGATTTATCTAGGCCATCAAATTTGTTTCCAAAATTTGATCTTGTATTTTTCTTTGATTTCTTCGTCAGTTTGTAGCATGTTCATTTGCAGTTTTGGTGTTCTTTTTGCTTTTGACAACTTTTTCAATTTTAGGTCGCATTGTCCAGATAACTGGACATGATCACTTCCAGTCTGCACCTGGCATGGACTTACAAGATGTTATAAATTTTCGGAAGCGTTCTTGAATCAGGATGTAATCTATTTGATTCCTGGTTCTGTCGCCAGGGCTTTTCCATGTCCACATCTTCTTGGGTGGTTTTCAAACCATGTTTTCATGACAGCCAGCTTTTGTTCCTTGCACCATTCCGGAGCTGCTCTCCTTTCATTCTCACTCCTATTCCAAAAGGGCCAACTGTGGTTTCATCTTTCCCTTTTCCCTACCCTTTTAATTGAGGTTACCCATTATTATTCTGATATCTTGAGACTTCAGTTGCTTCATTGCCTTTTTTGATATTTCATAAAACTCCTCAATTTCTGTGTCATCTTTATCAGCTGTTGGTGCATATACTTGTACTATTCCAATGTCGAAAGGTGTGCCCTTAAGTTTTATAACAGGACTCGTCATTTACAGTCCAGAAACCTTTGATGGTCCTTTGAGGTTTCTTGATCTAGAAAACATGCCAACTCCTTTCCCGGTGTTGATCTCCTCCTAGTAAAGAATGGTGAAGTTGTCGGATGTTATGCAGCCTGCTCCTTTCCATCTCACTTCTGAAAGTCCTAGTATATTGAGGTTCATTCTTTCCATTTCTTGTTTGAATTTTCCAATTTTCCTTTTTGTAGATAGTCCGTACTTCCATGTACCCATTCTGAGAGGTTTTCTGATGCGGACAGTTCTGGATGACATCAAGGGTTACCGTCGCACATAATCCACCCTACCGAGCGAGGAACTTCCAGATAAACTGGAAGCCCCCTTCACGCTGTTATCTGTATTCTGTTTCTTTCTGATTACCATGACATTCTTTGCGAGTATACCTATAGTAGGCTGCAATTACTTTCTATAGGAGCAGTGCTCGACTGAGGGATGTCTTAGCCATTGTAAATCATTAGTATCATCTGCCTAACACATTGAAGTGCTGGCCAGTTCCCAAAAACTATTCGGCTGCTCAACACATCATCCATCACCTGCCTTCCATGACTTCACGTAACCCTGATCGGGAGGCTAAGTGGGTACCCGATCTTGCCCAAGGATCTCCCACAGGCTAGCGGAGGGAAGGAGGCACCTTACTTCTCCTGTTGGTGAAATAATTTCACCCCGCCACCCCGATAGATATATTAAAGAAACAATAAAATAAAAGGGTTGGGGGGGGCTGTTAGGGAATTATTGTAACATTCATACGTAGTTGCAGCGCCAACATTATTGCCGTTCAACTGGTCAGCTGTTTTCACATGTGGCATGAAGGAGGCCCCCCAAGTCAGCATGCACTGTGAGAGATGAACTTCACTGCACAGCCAAACCAGTGCTGCAACTTTTCCCTATGTGGGATAGTAGGCTTGCTTCACATGATGAATTTCAATTTTTGAAAATAATTTTGACTTTTGATAAACAAAATTTATACTATAGACATCAGCACGAGCAAACTGATCAGACCATTACAACCACAATTAGTTAGTGGTGGTAAGTACAGAGTAATTAGCAAATTAGCAATTAATTTAGCAGGAGTTCAATGACAGTCGACTTTCTGCAATCGTGAACACTTCTCGAGAGCAATATGAGAGAGAGAAAGAGAGAGATAGATATATAAATATAAGCAAAATAAAAGCAAAGGTGCATTCATGGGGTGGGGGTGAGGATGGAAGGTCCACAACATCAAAGGCATGCTTTTACGTAAATAATCATAATAATAAAAAATGGAATTTGTATAGCGCTATATCTTGCAAAGACAAATCAGAGCGCTTGCATTCAACATATTCTTAGAGTCATGCAGCCAATAACTATTAAAAGCTTAAACAAAATTCAAATGTACGCACCTATACACACACACACACACACACACAGGTTGTAGGCTTTGGCAGGGTAATGGGTTTTGAGCTGTTGAAGGCAGGGGCAGTTTTGAGATGAAAGAGGAAGGGAAAAGTTAGGTTTGAAATAAATAAGTCTTGAGGCTGGATTTAAATGTGTCATAAGTAGGCTTTTGTCGAAGAGAGAGAGGAAGGTCGTTCCAGATGGTTGGACCAGAACTAGAGAAAGAGCGACGACCAACAGTGGACTGATTGAATCTAGGTATTCATAAGCACAAGGTATCTGCAGCAGAGCGGAGGGAACGAGAAGCAGTGTACAGGTCATGACATTCACAGAGGTAGGAGGGTGCTGTTTGGTAGAGACATTTGGAACAGAGGGTACTGATCTTATAGTTTACTCTCTGTGGCACAGGCAACCAGTGGAGATATCGCAAGAGAGGAATAATGTGTTAAGATTTTTTCTTTCTGAGGACTAGTCAAGCTGCAGAGTTTTGTATACGTTGAAGGGAGTGGATAGATGTTGCTGGCAGACCAGCTAAAAGAGAATTGCCAAAGTCCAGACGTGAGAGAGTGAGAAACACAACAAGTTTGGATATTGCATCAGTGGACAGGTACTTTCAAATTGCACTAATATGCCCTAATTGATAGTAGCATGACTGGCAGGTCTGGGTGATTAATTTTTTGCATAGACAGTGTGTTGTCAATAACAACTCCTAGATACTTCACAGCAGTGGATAGAGGGACTGATTTATTGCCGAGTTCTATTGAAGTTGTTGTAATGGAAGAGAGTTTGTGTTTGGTCCCTACAAGCGTGGCTTCAGCTTTATCTGCGTTTAACTGTAACTTGTTTTGTATCATCCACTTTTGGATATCTTGAAAGCAGTAGGCCATATTTGTTGAGAAAGAAGGCAGATTTTCAGGTGTAATGCTACTTTGAATCTGAGAGTCATCTGCATAAAAATGATAGATGACATGATGATGGTTTATTATATGTGATAGTGGAGCAGTATAGAGAGTGAAAAAGAAAAGGGACAAGAACTGATCCCTGCGGGACACCACATTCCAGTTTGGCAGGTATTGACTGTATCTTGTTTACTGTGACTGTCAGTCAGTAAGGTATGAACTGAACCAGGAGAGGGCTGTGCTAGTAACACCAAATGTTTTTTGAAGACGGGAGAGAAGAATTGAATGGTCAATAGTGTCGAAGGCTGCAGATAAGTCGAGTAGAGTGAGAAGAAAGATTTTCCCCAAGTCAGAAGCAAGTAGAAGAGTATTTAAGGTATGGACTAGGGTAGTTTCAGTACTATGGTTGATGCAATAGGCAGACTGAAACTCAGGAAGAAGACTGTTATTGGTTATTGAGAAGAACTAGAGCGGCAGTGGTGAAAAACAAAAACAGAAATCAACAAGCAGCTCTTCCGAAAACAAATAAACAAAGTCAAACCTTTAATTCTTTCAGAAAAAACAAAGTACTACTCTTCTCAAGTTCTTGATGCCAAGTCAATGAAATCTCTCTTTTCCTTCACGTCCACTCTGCTTGGATCTGTGAAGGCAAGCCCTCTGCCTTCCATCCACAACCACTCTGAACTTGAGAGGAAAGGTAGGTTAGAAACAGGTCTATAATTCTTCAGAATGTTAGGGTGAAGGTCATGCTTTTTTGAGTAGAAGTGTAACTATTGCAGTTTTGAGAGATGATGGAACATTTCCTGAAACAAGAGATGAGTTCACTATTTTCGTGATAGCGGGTATAAGTTGTGGTAGGCACTGTACAAAAAGAGAAGCAGGTATGGGATTGAGGTGACATGATTTTTATAGTCATTCCTTTCAGTATTGTCATGATTTCTTTCTCACATGTTGGATGAAAGAAAAGGAGAGGAGTACCAGAGAATTGGGGATCAGGAAGTCCAGGCTGGAAAGGAGTCTGATCCAATCTGGAATGGATGTTACGGATTTTGTCAGAAAAAGAATGCAGAAAATATAGAAGGAAGTTCAGAGTGGTTGTGGATGGAAGGCAGAGGGCTTGCCTTCACAGATCCAAGCAGAGTGGACGTGAAGGAAAAGAGAGATTTCATTGACTTGGCATCAAGAACTTGAGAAGAGTAGTACTTTGTTTTTTCTGAAAGAATTAAAGGTTTGACTTTGTTTATTTGTTTTCGGAAGAGCTGCTTGTTGATTTCTGTTTTTGTTTTTCACCACTGCCGCTCTAGTTGCCTGCGTTTGCGCTTTGCAACCAGGATGTCATGGGTGTACCATGGTGCACAGGGCCTGTCAGGCAGGCGATGGTCAGTGGGAGGTGCATGCTCATCAAGCAGTTGGCTGAGAACAGTATTGTAGTGTTTCGAGGGTCAGTGTTGTCAGAGGTTAGTGATAGGCGTTAAATCATCTGTGAGATTGCATAAAAGTGTGTGGTGTGTGTGTGTGGGGGGGGGGGGGGGGGGGGGGGGGGGGGGGGGGGGGGTTTGGCTGCCATTACATAGATCTATGATAGGCTTCCTGATCTGGAGTTTTTGACTCATCAACCTTAGACACATCATGAGACTGATATGTTTAAAGCAGATCTTGTGGTGACACTTGAACTATCAATGTTCATTATTATTATTACTATTATTAAATTAATAATCAACACAGTGGTAAAGATATTGATAGAAGAGTGCATATTTACGCAGGTGCACTGTAAAGTAATAGGCTTTTTTTTTTCCTTTACTGATAGCTCCAGTGCATGTGTTTGTATGTCTGAGTGCATGCTTTTACGCATCTCAAGTACTAGATCTATTGTAAGAAAGGAACTTCCCTTCTTACAAACCTGCTTACACATAAAGGCAGACTCCTCCAAGGCAGCTCAGGTTATTCAACATCCAGTATGAAGGTCTACCTTAGTTAGTAGTCTCTTCAAATCATGGGGTTGTTATGCAACCACAATAAAGGTAAAGAACTTCAGCCTTCTCGCAAGCTTTATTTCCTTTCCAGACACCATGGATGGCTGTACACCCAGGAGGTACAGTAGTGGGTTATGAATATTCTAAAACATGGGTGGCTGTACACTCAGGAGGTAGGGTAGCAGGTTATGCCTACCCTAAAGCCATGGGTAGGGGACGGGATAGCTCAGTGGTCGGAGCACTCGCTTTCCCCCAGCCAAGTTAAGCAGCGTCGAGCATGGTTACCACTTGGATGGGTGACCGTTTGCGCGCCTTGGCTTCAGTACAGTTCCCCCAGTTCACCCAGCTGTAAATGGGTACCTGCCCTCTTTAGGGTCAGGGAAGGTAAAGCAGCGAGGGAGAGGAGATGGGCGCCGCCCTCAATATGCTGGCCCTAGAGAAGTGAGGTCTCTGACGCCTCGCCCCCTTACGACCTTATAGGTTATGGGACTCCTTTACCTTACCTTTAAAGCCATGGGTGGCTGTACACCCAGGAGGTACGGTAAAGGGTATGTACCTTCTCAAAAACCATAGGTGGCTGTACACCCAGAAGATACAGCGTGTTGAAAAAAAGGCAACATGCAGCAAGGATTAAGTCTTTCTGGAAAAAATGCAGCAGAATGGACCAAGAAGGCAGAAAATAGACAAGGAGGTGACAGCAAAGAAAGGAACAAAGCAGACACAAAGAGGGATAGAAAAGAGGGAGATCCTAGCACAGAATTTCCAGAAGGTGGGAATGCTATTTATACTGACATACCCCTGGCATCCCCATGAAGAAGGGGGGGGTGAGAGTCTCCTACTTTCAATACTGCTTAAATTTTCTGTCTTAAAATTTGATTGATTTATGTTTACACTCCTGGGGAGGGGGGGGCGGGGGAATCAGTATGTCATCCCATGACTGCTGACATTCAGTTTTCAAAGCTCAAAATGCAAAAGCACTTAGTTGTTTTGCAGGTTGATCCCTGCTGTCAGTGACTGATGTTTTCATTTGCAGCAAATATCTCATTGCCGTGATTAAAAAGCAAACAAACAAAAACCACAAACAAACAAAAAAACAAAGCAAGAAATCAAATTTCTGTGTGTGTCAAGTGTTGTATTCTGCAGTTGGATATGTAGTTAGCACTGTATACTCATATAATGTTTGAGTGTATTTACTTTGTGGCATTGTGTGTGTTGTGTGTGTGTGTGTGTGGTGCGTGTGTGTGTTGTTGTGTGTCTAGTGTGTGTGAAGGGGTTGGGAGGTGGGGGTGGGGGGTTTGGTATGGATAGAGAAATTATGTAAAATAAAACATAAATGGTTCATTATTTTTATTATCATTATGTTTGTACTCCTCTGTATGTGTGCGTGTGCATGTGTGTGCGTGCACACACATGCATGCATGCTTGCCTGTGTGAGGGTGGGTGGGTGCATGTGTGAGTGTGTGTGTGTGTGTGAGGGGAGGAGGGAGGGGGAATTGGGCATGTAGGTAAGTCAAAGTCAAAGTCAAGTCAAAGTCAAAAACACTTTAATCATCCCATGAAGGGCAATTACAATACTGACAGGCAGATTGATACTCATCAAATATATCAAAGACACAAAAGCTATATTTCATATTGGTTTTCAAATAAAATGTCACGAACACACACACACACACACCACACACACGCGCGCATGCGCACACACACGCAAACGCCTGTGTCTGTTCACTTAAAGTTCGTCTAATATCACTTTAAGTGAACAGACGTAAAATTGAAGACACACGCAAACGCCAGCACGCACACGCATCAATTGTGAACACAATTTAAAACCCATTGACTAGAAGACATAAAAACTTATTTTTACGCACGCATATACGCAGCACGTACACACGCACGTACGTTTGTGTGCGAACACGCCCACGCACACCCACACCCAATACAAACCCAAAATATGAATTCAATGTTTAAGACAGTTGACTAGAAACACAGACTTATTTCACACACCCACCCACACACCACACACACAAATTATTATTTACTACACTCGTAACAATGACAATCAGCAGATAATTCAGAGAAATGTAAAAACTAGGTAGTCAACCCTCATTGTGAATTCAAATTTTGAATGCTTACTGGCACAAAAGAATTTCTTTTTCTGTTAGTTTTGCTGATGGACACTTGTGGTCAAAAACAGTTCCCAATACTTATAGTCAAACGTTTTTCAACCTCTTGATTATGGATAATAATATTCTTAGGAGTATGCCCTGATCTTTTGAAGTCGATAGCAGGTCTTTAGTTTTAGAAACATTTAGCTCCAGATAGGCCTCGTCACACCAGTGTACAAACTCGGTGAGGGCTGGACCGTGGTCTAAGACTGATCCGGATAAGAGGGATAACAGAGCACTATCGTCTGCGAACTTTACCAGAAAGGAATTTCCATAGTTGCTTCTGCAATCATCTGTGTATAGAATGTACAGAAGTGGTGAGAGGACGCAACCCTGCGAGAACCAGTGCAGGTAAATCTAACCGAAGAAGATATTTTGTTGGCCAAAACACGCTGTGGTCTGTTGGTTAAAAATTCAATCAGCCAACGAACAAGTTGATTGTCTAGTCAAATTTTGAAATTATTTTGTTAACCAGAACGTGAGGCTGCATTGTATTGAAAGCTGAACTAAAGTCAGCGAACAATATTCTGGCATGAGAGTCAGGTGTTTCCAAGTGGCTATACAACTTGTTCAAAATGAATAGTTTGGCATCTTCGACACCCCTTCGAGACCTGTATGCAAATTGCAGTGGGTCAAGGTCTTTCTCTGTAGCAGAAAGAATGAGAGATTTTACGATCTTTTCCAGCGTTTTCATCACAAGAGATGTGAGAGCTACAGGTCTAAAATCGTTAGGCCGAGAAGGATTGGGTTTCTTTGGAAGAGGTATTACATTGGAAGTTTTCCAAATAACAGGAATCTGACAAGTATCCAGTGAGGCCTGGAACAGGTGTTGAAGGACACTGGCAAGCTCAGTAGTGCAGAATTTCAGGTTCTTCCACATATACCATCTGTCCGGGAGATTTGTTAATATTTATTGCCTTTAAGTGCTTACAGATAATTTCTTCATCAACAATGACGCTATTCTCAGAAACTAGGGATTGCTTCAGATCATTTAATTCATCTGAGAAATCATGCTTTTCAAAGCGAGTAAAAAATGCGTTTAGATGGTCTGGTAAGTTGTTATCACATACTCCCTGCAAACTGATCTTTGACCTATGTTGGACACCTACCATATTTACTGCAGACATATTTTTGATACCCTGCCATGCAGCACGAAAATTGTTCCTCGCAAACTTGTCTTCTATCTTATTTTTATATATACGTCTGGCCCGTGCAACAGCAGCTTTGACTTCTTTATTTACTTCCTTCTTTTGTTGTTCTGTGCCTGTGTAAAATACTACTTTCTTTTTGTTTAAAACACGTTTCAGATCCTTTGTAACCCAAGGCTTGTTATTGGGGTAAATGGTTATCTCCTTAGTTGGAATGACACAACTAACACAAAATGAAATATAAGAACAAATAACATCAGTGAGCTCATTCAGATCTGAACACACATCATAAAACATATCCCAGTCAGTGCAATCAAAGCAGCCTTGCAGACTAGCTATACTATCAGCAGTCCATTTTTTTGTGGTCCTGACTATAGGTAAGTGCCATTGCACTGCCGTAAGTGTGCATATGTGACATCAGTGTGTGCAAGTCCTTGCAATGCATGGTCTGGCCATCCCAACAACTTTTGTTTTTTAGAAAATGAGTCCTACCTATTCAATGATTCTTACACACCAATTTTGACCTTCATGTCTTTGTAATCAACAGCAGTATTTTGACCTTGCCACTAGAAACTCTCCATGATATGGATTTTGAAATGATATTGACTACATAACCTTTTCAAAGGCTGCCAGTTTCTAATGTATGAGTAATTAACTCAATGGAGTCGCAGTGAAATGGATCCGCCATTTTGTGAAGACGCGTAATTTTGGCTATATTTGACAAATTCAGCAGATTTACCCAACATAATAAAGACAGCAAACAGCAAACAGCAAAGCGAATCCAGTCATTCGAAACAAAGTGCCATAGAAAACTACTGGGCATATCCTGGAGAGAACGAAAGACCAATGAATTTGTCAAGAGTCAAATAACACGGCTGGCAGGTCCAAAGGAACCCCTTCTCACCATCGTCAAGAAGAAAAAGCTGACATGGTTCGGCCACGTCACCCGCCACAACACTTTGCCAAAAACAGTACTACATGGAACACTCGAAGGTGGCAGAAGGAGGGGAAGACAGAACAAGTCATGGATGGACAACATCAGAGAATGGACCAGGATGAATGACTCGGCACTACTGCACAGAGCCGAGGACCGAGATGGATGGAGGAAGCTTACCACGGCATCGTCTTTCGTGTCTCCCCCACAACCGCCAAGGTCACGGGTCTGATGATGATGATGATGATGAATAAAGACATACAAATTATACATCACTGAAAAGTTTATTATGTTTACTTTTGAGATTGTTACAGTTTTTCAATAGTTAACTGTAAAAAAAAATTTCTTTCAAATTTTCAAAATATGTCACTGAATGCTGAAAAATAAACAATTTTGAAAATGAGGGCTGCCTATCTTTCATGGCTTGAACTGCTCATCAACAAGTCCCCTTGAAACAATGTGTTGGTTTTTCACCAAAGTAAAGTTCCCTGAAGTTGCCTGAATCCATCTGATGTCACTTTTTGCACAATACAATTTTTGTTTTTAAAATCATTACACTGGAGAGCCCGAAATCCCAAAGTATACGCGACATGTCATAGAAAAATTGCCAACACACACAAACTAGGCAAGCCTATGGTCAAGGTAAGCAACAGTGTTTAGAAAAATGATTGTCCTACAGGCCAGAATACTTTCCCTTCAGTTGAACATCACTTAATGTATTTTTTTTTAAATCGTAATTCTGCTGAATCTTAAAGCTTCAGCACATCACAGTGAAGGAGAGGAGCGCCAAAATCTTAAGATTCGGCACAACCTCATTGAGTTAAAATGCTGACATCAGAATCTATTAACTGTATGATTTCAAGATATGTGATATCTGATATTCTTAATGTTGTGATCTTCATAATATTCCAAAGGTGTTACCTGACCTACCAACTCTGTGGAACTGACACACAGAGTGATTTGTTCAGGTGTCACTGACAGCTGGTAAGAAAATTTAACAAAACAGCTTCCGCTAATTTACAAGTAAGACTTGGAGCACAATCCTGTCACATGATAATCACCCAAATGAAGAATATTCTTATTGGGATCAAAGCTACACACAAGCAACACACACAAACATATATCTTAACACTTTCTCAACAGATTTAAACTGATCTTAAGAAAGGCCTTGAAGTCTGTCAAAAAGGAAGATTTCCACCAAAAGGCTGAAAATTCTTATGTCTGATGAATGAATGAATGAATGAATGAATGAATGAATGAATAAGGCTGTATTTTACAAATGAATCAATGGAAACACACACACACACACATACACGCATGATTTCTCTTACTTATAGGAAGAGGATCCCCGAGCACCTACAGGGTAGAGCCTGATTGTGGGGTAGGAGTTGATATTTTCCTGGCTACACAGCCCCTGCTGAGTTGTACAATCCACCTGGGCTACATGCACCATGGTCACACCCTTCATCATCTGTAACACACCAATATCACCATTATCTTTTGGGTTTTTTATATTCTCGTGATAGCAATCTGTCAAATGTTCAAACCCCTATGTGCCAAGCAGCTCTATGAAGACTGAAAGGACCTGCAGTATACAGCTGCCTTCATCACAGAGACTAAGCTATCCCATCTGACAAATGAAAATAAAACAACTGTGTGCTTGTTAGACAAGTGTGTAATATCAACACTTTATTTCTATCATTAATATTTCAAAGATTTCCTTTCTGGTTGCGTAACAGCCACTTCCATTTTCCCTCCTTCCCCTCTTTCCTTTTTTCAAAATGTACTTTAGATAGTATAGCGGATTCCACATCAAGAAACAAAGTAGAGTAGTAGCTGTGCTTGAAGAGAGTAGCAAGCCCTCTGAAGGAGTAGCCATGTTTGTTGACAAAGTGCAATAACAAAAACTTTCATCAAAACAGGAAACATCAAACTACAAGTATGTATTTATACAAATCAAAACAACCAAACTTGTTACTTTTAAATACTGTGATCCCTTCACTTTAGACAATCATCTAAGAACAAAAAAAACCTTGTAGGTTTTTTGGTTTTTTTAATGCATGTAGGGATAGCTTAGTGGTCAGAGCACTCGCTTTCCCCCAGCAAAGTTTAAGCAGATGCGAGCATGGTTACCAGCACTCACTTTCCCCCAGCTAAGGTTAAGCAGCATCGAGCATGGTTACCGAGGGAATGGGCGACCGTTTGCGTGCCTCGGCTTCAGTACAGTCCCCCAGTTCACCCAGCTGTAAATGGGTACCTGCCTCTTAAGGGTCAGGGAAGGTAAAGCAGTGAGGGAGAGGAGATGGGCACCACCCTCAATATGCTGGCCCCTAGAGAAGTGAGATTTCTGACCCCTCGCTCCCCTACGACCTTATAGGGTATGGGAAACCTTTACCTTTTTTAGTGATGTACGCAACTCAAAGTCAGTCAGTCAGTCAGTCAGTCAGCCTGCCTGCCTGTCTGTCTGTTTGTCTTAACCCTTGTAGCACAGTTCCTGGAATGTTGCTAAGCCACATGGCCATTTCCAGAAAAATTCAGGATGACTTAGTTGATGTCATTGTCTGCTTACTTTTGTTTTCAAAGGTCACATAATGTTTGATCACACCCTGCTTCAAAACTGCACTACCTATTTTAATTCAGCCAGCAGCACTGAACCCTCTGTAGTGTCATTTGGTGCTACTTGAGTTAATAAACTAACAATACATGAAATTGTCAAATTTTCAATGAGTACAGATACACTCTGTGTGCAAGAGTGAGTGTGTGTGTGTGTGAATGTGTGTGTATGTGTATGTACATGCGTGCACATGCGTGTATGTGAGTGTGCGTATGTGCCAAGTGTATTACAAGTTACTGTCAATCTGTTATGTTGTATGATAATTTTTATACTGGAATTTGGTTTGTATGCTTCTAGCAATAATCCTAAACAAAGTTGGATATGGCACCTATCAATGAAGTCAAGAAAGAACAGTGTGACAGACTATGAAACGAAATGGATGAAGCTGAAACCAGAAGTACAATGATCACTTATCTTTTTCCTGTCTACAAAATCAGTATATAAAATCATTAAAAGATAAGCACTGAGCACCAGCTGCTCTATTTTTGTTGTTGCTTTCATATGTTTCATATCAACTGGAGTACAAAGAAAGTGTCAAATCTGGACTGGACTACATAATAATAATAACAATAATAAATGGAACTTATATAGCGCTGTATCTTGCACAGACAAATCAAAGCGCTTGCACTCAACTCATTCTTACACAGTCATGCAACCAATAGCAAGTAATAGTTCTAACAAGTCAAAATGCACACACACACACACACACATACACACGTTATACACTTTGGCAGGGTGATGGAATCTTTGGCTGTTGAAAAGCAGGGATAGCTATGAAATGAAACAGGAGAGGAAATTCTTAGGTTTGAAACAAATATGTCTTGAGGCCAGATTTAAAAGTGTCACAAGAAGGTCTTTGGCGAAGAGAGATAGGGAGGCCATTCCAAATCGATGGACCAGAAATAGAGAAAGAGCGACGGCCAACAGTGGACTGGTTGAATCTAGGTATTTGTAAGCACAAGGAATCTGCAGCAGAGTGAAGGGAACGAGAAGGGGTGTACAGGTCATGACATTCACAGAGGTAGGAGGGTGCTGTTTTGTGGAGACATTTGTAATAGAGGGTACTGATCTTATAGTTTATTCTTTGTGGCACAGGCAGCCAGTGGAGAGATCGCAAGAGAGGGGTAATGTGCTCAGATTTTTTCTTTCTGAGGACTAGTCGAGCTGCAGAGTTTTGAATACGTTGAAGGGAGTGGATAGATGCTGGAAGACCAGCCAAAAGAGAATTGCAATAGTCCAGACGTAAAAGAATGAGAGATGCCACGAGTTTTGATGTTGCATCTGTGGACAGGTACTTTCGAATTGCACTAATATGCCGTAATTGATAGAAGCAGGACTGGCAGGTCAGGGTGATGAATTTTTGCATAGAGAGTGTGTAGTCAATAATGACCCCTAGATACTTTACAGCAGTGGATAGAGGGACTGATGCATTGCCGAATTCTATTGAAGCTGTTGTAATGAAAGAGAGTTTGTTTTTGGTCCCTACAAGCATGGCTTCAGTTTTATCAGCGTTTAGTTGTAACTTATTCTCTATCATCCAGTTTTGGATATCTTGAAAGCAATAGGCCACATTTACCAAGAGAGAAGACAGCTTTTCAGGAGTGTCACTGTTTAGAATCTGAGAGTCATCTGCATAAAAGTGATGGTTGATCTGATGACGGTTAATTATATGTGACAGTGGAGCAGTGTAGAGAGTGAAAAGAACAGGGCCTAGAACTGATCCCTGCGGGACTCCACATTCCAGTCTGGCAGGTACTGACTGAATCTTGTTTACTGTGACTGTCTGGAATCGGTCAGTCAGGTATGAGCTAACCAGGTGAGGGCTGTACCAGTAACACCAAACGTTTCTTGAAGACGGGAGAGAAGGATAGAGTGGTCAATAGAGCCGAAGGCTGCAGATAAGTCGAGTAGAGTGAGGAGGGAGATTTTCCCGACTCAGAAGCAAGTAGAAGCATGTTTAAGGTGTGAACTAGGGTGGTTTCAGTGCTGTGGTTGGCGCGATAGGCAGACTGAAACGCAGGAAGAAGACTGTTGGAGAGAAGGTGGTTGTTGAGCTGTTTCAGAACTTCTCTTTCAAGGACTTTAGAGATAAAAGGAAGGTTGGAAACAGGTCTGTAATTCTTCAGAATGTTAGGGTCAAGGTCATGCTTATTGAGTAATGGTGTGACTGAAGCAGTTTTGAGAGCTGAAGGAACATTTCCAGAAACAAGAGATGAGTTTACTATCTTTGTGATAGTGGGTATAAGCTGTGGCAGGCACTGCGTGAAAAGAGAAGCAGGTATGGGGTCGAGATCACATGATTTTATAGTCATTCCTTTCAGAATTGTCTCGATTTCTTTCTTGCTTGCTGGATGAAAGGACAGGAGAGGAGTGCCAGAAAATTGAGGATCACAAATTACAGGCTGGAAAGGAGTCTGATCCAAGCTAGAGCGAATGTTGTGGATTCTGTCAGAAAAGAATGCAGAAAATATAGAAGGAAGTTCAGAGTGGTTGTAGATAGAAGGCAGAGGGCTAGCCTTCGCAGATCCAAGCAGAGTG
This sequence comes from Rapana venosa, assembly GCA_028751875.1. Classification (NCBI taxonomy): domain Eukaryota; kingdom Metazoa; phylum Mollusca; class Gastropoda; order Neogastropoda; family Muricidae; genus Rapana; species Rapana venosa. Next base: position 65,464,676 of record CM054134.1, on the reverse strand, counting down.
GATGTGAGAGAAAAGAGAGATTTCATAGATGTGGCATCAAGAACTTGAGAAGAGTAATACTTTGTTTTTGCTGAATGGATTAAGGTTTTGACTTTGTTGATTTGTTTACGAAGAAGCTGTTTGTTTATTTCAGTTTTTGTTTTTCGCCATTGCCGTTCTAGTTGTCGGCATTTGCGTTTTGCAACCAGGATGTCATGGGTGTACCATGGTGCACAGGGTTTATCAGGCAGGAGATGGTCAGTATGAGGTGCATGCTCAAGGAGTTGGCTGAGGCAATAAAAAGGAAACTCCATCTTTCAATTTGTAATGCTGAAATCTTTTAATCTACTAACTTTGGAATCTATCCTTCATCTAGAGTCAATACACCTAGGCAGTCAATCAGTCCTTAAATGAATAGGCATATGATGGATGCAATAGCTGAGTGGTTAGGACCATTCAACTTCAATCCCATGGGCCCATGAAATTGTGGGTTCAAATCCAGGTGGCATCTGGTAAATTAAGGGTGGGGATTTTTATTATTTCCCAGGTCAAATTCAAGTGCAGACCTGCCAGCACCTTAATTCCCTTTGTGTATACAAATGCAGAGGACCAAATATGCACGTTAAAGACCCTATGTTTCATGTCAGCATTCTGTGGGTTACGGAAACACGAACATACCCAGCATACATCCCCACAAAGTTGGAACGCAGCTACCTTCATGGTGGGCAAAAGCAGTTGCATACACAAAATCTTACCATTGGTGAACCTCAAAGACCTAGCCAAGGGACAAACAAAAAAAATGATCATATGATTTTTTGAAGACATAAAAATCCCAGCACCCTCAAGTATGATCCTACTTTAGCCAGCTGTCATCCCAGCACCCTCAAGTATGATCCTACTTTAGCCAGCTGTCACCCCAGCACCCTCTGATCCCACTTTAGCCAGCTGTCACCCCAGCACCCTCAAGTATGATCCCACTTTAGCCAGCTGTCACCCCAGCACCCTCAAGTATGATCCACTTTAGCCAGCTGTCACCCCAGCACCCTCAAGTATGATCCTACTTTAGCCAGCTGTCACCCCAGCACCCTCAAGTATGATCCTACTTTAGCCAGCTGTCACCCCAGCACCCTCGAGTATGATCCTACTTTAGCCAGCTGTCACCCCAGCACCCTCAAGTATGATCCTGCTTTAGCCAGCTGTCACCCCAGCACCCTCAAGTATGATCCTACTTTAGCCAGCTGTCACCCCGGCACCCTCAAGTATGATCCTACTTTAGCCAGCTGTCACCCCGGCACCCTCAAGTATGATCCCACTTTAGCCAGCTGTCACCCCAGCACCCTCAAGTATGATCCTACTTTAGCCAGCTGTCTCCATTCTGGTGCCAACTGCTGGCATGGGCCACACCAGGGGGCAAAGAAATCCACCAGCCACATCTGATCAGCTTCCCGGTTCCTGACCAGCTCCTGGAAAGTCTCACTGTTAAGACTCATCACTGGAGGGTTTAGCGTATCCTGTAAGCACACACACAAAAACTGGAGGCAAGGCATTAAAATATTATCTAATAATAATAATAATACTTGTAATGCTACCACTCTCATGAGTTGAGGGGAAGAAACAATCTGCACAATTGGAAGAAAGTGTGGTCTAATGTCCTTAGCATGATCAGCATACAACGGAAGAAAGATACAAAACATAAGCTAACATTAACTTGTTTTTTTCTCAATCAATAAAAATGACAGTTTGTTATGCACTATCGCTGACTGAGAGCCTTCAGATACTCACAAATTATTAAATAAAAGACGAAATGACTGTAATCTTCCACACCCACACCACACACACACACACACACACACACACAACACACACACAAATGTAAAAGCCTAACAAAAATGCTTACTCATGCTTTACACAGACTTGAGATTTTCTCAACCTACTAATACAAGTATGCACACAACACACATCACACAAACACTCTCTCTCCTTTCTCTCTCTCACACATCACACACACATACACCACACACAACATACACCACACACACACACACACTTCTCTCTCTCTCTCTCTCTTCCCCCTCTTTGTCTTTCCCTCTTTCTTTCTCACATGTTTTTACCTTGATGAACTCCACTAGAGCTGAAGCACTGTGGTGGCCATTAAACTCGTGAGGCTCTGTCTGATTGTAGAATATCGTTGTGGGGTATGATCGTATGTTGTACTGTAACAACCAGTTTAGAAATAAATAAAGAGTATCCACAAGAATCAGACTTTCACTTAATCTCTAGCAAATGTAAAGCATGACAAAAATGCTTAGTCATGCTTTACACAGACCTGAGATTATCCCCAACCTACTATACAAGTATGCACACACACACACAACACACACACAACACACAACACACCACACACACACACCAACAACATAATTTAAGAGACTGTAATCATTCCACAACATAGACACATATCATCACAGCAAGAAGAGTTAAAGCTTTGTTTTCTAGTATAAAACTGAATGCATTCATAACCAAATTCAGCAAGACTGATTTATGTTTATGTGATGATGATATTAATAATACACATGTAATATCAAAATGCCAGCAGGTAAAACCTTTTTCATCCTCTTTTGTTCAGTAATTTCAAAGAAACTGTAAAACCTCTTTTTTAACCCTCTTTTGTTCAGGATTTTAAAAAAAAATTATCCTCATTTGTTCAATAATTTAAAACTGTCAAACCTTTTTTACCCTAATTTCTTCAGTAGTTTCAAACTGTAAAGCCTTTTACCCTCTTTTTTCAGTAATTTCAAACTGTGTTGATTCTAGGATTTCAAAATAAGGGACCCAAGGGCCCCCTAAAATGAAAAAAAGGGGGCATTCCTCCCACCCCCTTCATAAAAAAGAGTACATACAAGTAGTATTTGCTTACAGTACCCTCAGTACTCTTAGTTTCTGCTATTTTTTCAAGGAAGAGAAACAAAACAGACAAGCAGATACGTAGGCAGAAAGTATTAAAAATTCACTTTAAATGTTGCAGTTAATATGCAGTAAGCTCTTGTGACACAGGAGAGACGAGAGAGAGAGAGAGAGAGAGAGAGAGAGAGAGAGAGAGAGAGAGAGAGAGAGAGAGAGAGAGAGAGAGAAGTTAAATATTGTATTTCCACAGAGTTGGGGAGATAGATCAAGATGAGACAAGAGGTAAAAGCCAATATCAAAGTTTTTTCTCACCTAGATGGTACAGAGAGAGAGGAGAGAGAGAGAGTGAGAGAGAGAGAGAGAGAGAGAGAGAGAGAGAGAGAGTAGAGAGAGAGACGAGAGAGAGATAACAACGATAACAATAACAACATTTTATTGCTGTTAAGCTAATAAGCTTATACAGCAGCGAAGCATTGCAGCGCAACGCAATTACATGACATGGGAACCACAGCTTTAATCTTCATAATGTACAGCAAATCACGAAACTCTTTACTGTCCAGATTTGTTACGACATTCCAAGCCTTTCTTGTTCCAAGTCTCTGCTACACACACTGTCAGCCAAGGTAAAACTGCAGGAGATCACGAAGAGTCGCTAAATCCCGTGAGGCTCGTGCTAAGGTTTCCCTGTGTAGTGTGTCCTGGATCCGCTTCCCTTTCTGCAAACTGGCGAGCCTGACACGTTCCTCTTTTAACATGTTTTTGTCTTGCTGTACACACACACTCTGCATCAGTGTCTGATTTGCCTGCGTATTGGATCACAATGTCATCAGACTCGCATGTCACAAAATCTTTACCATCTGAATGATGGAGGACAGTTTTTCTGAAGTGTTTATTTCTGTGGCTGTCTCTCAGTCTTTTCTGGACAGATCTGTCAGTCAGAGTAGCAACGTATTGTGTGACAATCAGTGTGTCAAATCCACCAACAATATTATCAATCCCTGATTGATAGTCCACATCAAGCTGCACAACACACACATCGGCACCACAGTCAGACACACCTGGGGATTCCATATCAACCAATGATGGCAACACAACTGATGTTTTCTTGCTGCTATCATGTGTGTGTGCAATTGGCATGTCTATTTCATGTGTATCTGCACATACTGCACTCGACTGTTCTACACCACTGTCAGGCAGACACAAGGCACTGAAGACACAGTCACTGTCACACACAACACCTGCCTGCTTCTCTTTATGTTTTCTGGAACGCTCCTGGTCACGGCGAATTTGAGAGAGAGGTTTTTTCCTGTAGTATTGCACTTGCGTGTTGCCATTCAGTGTAGGATCCGCCATATTTGTTGACACTGCTGTGTCAACTGGCTTCAGTCGCAACACGAAAACCACATTGTCCCCCTCCCCTGCCACCTTCCAGCTGGAGACTGCATTATCAGCTTAAGGTTTTCTCCACAAGTTGCTGGAAGTCCAGAAACTGGCATTTTCAGACAGAATTGTAAGTTTTCCTGAGAGAGAGAGAGAGAGAGAGAGAGAGAGAGAGAGAGAGAGAGAGAGAGAGAGAGGAGAGAGGAGAGAGAGAGGAGAGAGAGAGAAGAGAGATGTCAATTTTGTATTTCCACATTCAGACAGAGACAGAGAGGCCAAATTTGTATTTCCACATTCAGAGAGATAGATCCAGGTCTAGATAAGTTAAAGCCAATGTCAAAGTCTTGTCTGCGCCCCCCACCCACTCCAATCACACATTGAGAGAGAGAGAGATAGAGAGAGAGAATGAATTTTATTTAAAGAGAGAGGTAAAAGGTAAAAGGAGTCCCATAACCTATAAGGTCGTAGGGGAGCGAGGCGTCAGAGACCTCACTTCTCTAGGGCCAGCATATTGAGGGCGGTGCCCATCTCCTCTCCCTCGCTGCTTTAAAGAGAGAGAGAGAGAGATCAAAATTGTATTTCCACTTTCAGAGAGATAGATCAAGATCTACATAGGTTAAAGCCAATATCAAAGTCTTGTTTCAGTCCCCACTCCCCTCCCCCACCCCAAGATCGTACAGAGGACAGAGAGACAGAGACAGAGAGAGAGAGGAGGTCAAATTTGTATTTCCACAGAGATCTAGATGTAGATAATAGGTTAACGCTAACGTTGAAGTCTTGTTTTTTTTACCCCAGATGGTACATTGAGAGAGAGGAGAGAGAGAGAGAGAGAGAGAGAGAGAGAGGAAAATGACAATGACAATGACAATGACAAATTCTTTTATTTCGAGGATAATGAATAAGCACACATGTGCTTTTTACATCCAGTCCCCACCGTTAGGATACATCTTAATAATAATAACCCAATACTTATACAGTCTCACAATAAAAACAAGGGGAAATAACCCTTTTCAAAAGCACTTCCCCCCCCCCCCAACAACCCCCCCCCCCAAAGCAAGCAAATAAAAGAAAACCATAAAAATACCCCACCCCCACCCCCAAAAAACCTTAACCAAAACAAACAAACAAAAAACAAAAGAGAAGGAAAAACCAAACCAACAAAGATGATAAAAAAGAGAAAACAGACAGACAAACAACAACAAGAACAACAACAACAACAGAGCCAAGAAAAATAACACAACCAAACTTAATAAGTCATAAAGATAAACATCTACACATTGTCAAATGGTACACATACTGTTACACATAATTATAAATCAATTAATTAACAAACAAGATCATTTCAAATAACAATGAAATATTTCACTCAAACTCCCATTCAATTAGTGAAAAATCAAGAAATCGAAAAATCAAATGAATAAACAAAACCAATTAAACAAGAAAAAAAGACCCACAAAACACTCCCCTTCCCAACACCCCCTCCCCTAAACAAACAACAACCCCCCAAAAGTCCAGACTAAATGCAAGCGTGCGCGCGCGCGCGTGCACACACACACACACACACACATAACACACACTTACGCACGTATAGCCACGCATGCACACCACACACACACACACACACTCTCTCACACATACACACTCACACACACATAATACACACACACACACACACACACATCCTGGATACATATCCATTCGCAAGACATTTCCTCACATACAAGATAATAGACACACAAGAGAGAGAGAGAGAGAGAGAGAGAGAGAGAGAGAGAGAGAGAGAGAGAGAGAGAGAGAGAGAGAGAGAGAACTCGAACTCGAAAGATTTATTCACAAAAAGGCCATTGGCCCATACATGAAGGGGGGTTGCCAAACTGCTTAGTATTTTAGTGAGAAAAATAAGTGACACAAAAAAACCAAAGTGTTAATGTATACCCACAATTACCACAATAAAAATCAGTTAAAAAAAATATGACTTAAGAAACCAAGATATCTCTTATGCTAAAGGCTTTACACAAATATAAAGCAAGGCTGCGCACAATCTCAGGGTGACTAGATGCCATGAGTAGACAGAATCTAAATAAATTAGGCTGTCTACTATACTTTACCGGAATGTAATTCTGTCTTACGTAATAATAATAATAATAATGTATGGAATTTATATAGCGCTGAATCTTGTAAAGCAACAAATCAAAGCGCTCTCTTACATCTAATACTGGACAGCACAGCACAAAATGCACTTCATCTTCCACTGTTTGCTTACATAATGGGCAAAGCAATCTGAGGTCATCATCATCATGTTCTATATATCTAAATTTACGAACATTTATGTCTGATACACCAAGTCTAAACTTAGACATAATTCTTTTCAAATGTATGTCCATATCAAGCTTTAGATAAGGTTTGACATCGTGTGAATCTATAAATTGTCTGTACATTTGAAATCTTTCACTGTTTTTTATATGACCACTCCACTGCTGCCTACGGCAGTCAATCAGTCTTTGCCTGAAAACCTTGATAAACTCTCTACAATTTCCGACACCCTGATTGAGCCAAATAAACCCAAAGCCAAGTTCACATAAACAGGTACGTATTTGTGAAGCCCAGGTGCTTTTCCCCTTGACATCTAGATCATAAAGCATCTTGTAAGACTTAAAAGGTAACCTGCACTCATCCATATGCAGAATCTTAATCCAATATCTAATGCATCTTACAGCAGCATTAATAGAGAGAGGATATCTATTGGTTTCACTATAAACAAGATCATTAGGTGTATGTCTATCTAAGCCTAAAAACTGCTTTAAACCGAAGAGGTGTACTGATTCACAATGTGTTACAGCTGCATCCACTTCCCAAATTTCCGTGCCATATAACACAGTGTGTTGTATTTGTGCATCAAATATCTTAATCAACAAGTCAAAAGCATTATTCAATAATCATAATTTTTTCAAAACAATTAACAAGCTTCTTTTACCTCGACTTGTCAGATCTTTTAATGCAGTTGTGAAATTAAGCTTTGTAAAAAACAGATTCCTAGATATTTATATACATTACTCGCAGGCATGACTTTTCCATTGTACAGCCATTTTTTGTGAGCAGCTAAATAACCACCTTTTCTAAATACAACAATATTACTCTTATTCAGATTAACCTTAACTCTCAGAGGACGGCTGTCCGCTATAGCGGATCGGTGTAAAGCCACAGTTTTGGACTGGCCGCTATAGCGGATTTGCTTTTTGCAGAATTTTCACATGGCGGCAGCATGATACTATGACTCGTGCAGCTAAACATAGCTTCGTGAGCCTGTCCAATGTCGAATGCAGTGCGTTGTCGGGTGATTCCGTGTGTTCCGAGCTCTTTGTTCGCAGTTGTAGAGAGTAGCCGACACCCAATCATTTTTGCATATGTGTCAGAAGCAAAATAGAAGGGATCAGATTAGGTCTCTATGACGGCGATTTACTAAAGTGAGAGCTTCAATTTTTATATATGTACTAACCCAGTATGTTATACATAAGTTCAGAAAATTTCATTTTCTTACTATGTGTTTTGTATTTTTTATGATTTTTTTACTAACCATTACAAATGGGCCGTCTGTGGGGAAAAGCAAGGGAGAGAATTGGCCGTCCCGAGTGAGTTAAGATCAAGTGCTTTTGCAGCACTGCTTAAGCTATTATATTAAGCCTACAACAGTTTCAGATAGCAGGATGACATTATCAGCAAGCAGAAGAATAAAGAATTCTGTGAAATCTTGGGGGGAAAGTGGCACCATGTTTACCCTTATTAATGACTTCTATGGCTAACTCATTAATGAAAACAGAAAACAAAAGAGGGCTACATACATCACCCTGTTTAACTCCAGTGGTGCTGTATATTATGTCCATCAGCTTAGATCCACATCTTATTCTGCTTTGGACATTCTGATACATAGCTCTCAAACAATGTAATAATTTACCCTTCACACCATTTTTCAGGAGAATAGGCCATAACAAGTTTCTATTAACAGAATCAAATGCCTTTTCAAAGTCAATAAATGCTACACAGAGCAAGATGCAAGTAAACAAATGATCTATAGTGGAATACCCTCTCTTAAAATCAGCTTGGTGTTCACCTGTAATGTTGTTTTTCTTAACTCATTCCTGTAACCTATTATTAATGATGGTACTGTACAACTTACTACTAAGGAAGGAAGGTGGCAGGATGGTTAAGACATTTGCCTGCCAACAAGTAAACTGTGAGGTTCTGGGTTCGATTCCCAGCCTCGCCCTTTCTTCCCGTTTTGACAAAAAAATCGAACTGAATGTCAAAGTCCTTCGGATGAGACTATAAACCAAGGCCCATGTGCGAACGCATGCAGAACATCTTGTGCACACGTTAAATCCTGTTCCGCTTTTCGAAAGAGTAGGCCATTGTGTGCTGGTGGGAACAGATGACAAAATTTACAAAACTGCATACACACAGGGACTGGATGTAAAAAAAAGCACATGAGTGCTTATTCCATTATCCTCGATATAAAAAAAAAATAAATAAATAAAATGTCATCTGAGCGCTTTGATTTGTTGCTTTACAAGATTCAGCGCTATATAAATTCCATACATTATTATTATCACTAAGAGAGATTCCCCTGTAGTTATTAGGGTTGTCAACATCACCTTTTTTGTGTAATGTTAGAATGATAGATTCAGTCCAGTTATCTGGAAAAAGACCATTATCAAAGATTTTTAAAATAATTTTATCAGAAAAAGTACAACATTTTCACTACCATTTTTTAGTAATTCTCCAATGATTTGATCAGGACCAGCTGCTTTATCATGTTTAAGTTTTCTAAGTGCCAATAATATTTCATCTTTAGATATGGGACGATCAAAATCAAAGAGAGAGAGAGAGAGAGAGAGAGAGAGAGAGAGAGAGAGAGAGAGAGAGGAGAGAGAGAGAGAGAGAGATGCCTAACTGATGAAAGTCTTTCTGAAGTTTTATCTTGTACAGCCTCTGGTGATCAGCAGTGTACTTGCCGATGCTTTAAGTGCTGTTCTGTAATGAGGCAATCTCCTTTAGTTCTTTCCACATTTGAAACACAGATAGATACCCATGTTTGATGTTCTCAAGCCAAGGCTACTTGTCTCCAGCTCTGAACCTGTGGTGTCTGCTATCTCCTCAACGATCTCTGTCCCAATCACTTCACCTGTTTCCAGAGTACAAGGCCTCTTGGAAGATGACGTAATCAACAAGGACAACAGAGCAGGATGAGCCTGCTTTATTATGAAGAGGGCTTGTTGGTAGTCTGGCCCTGGGGGTCTGGGCACAGCATGAACTGATAAGGACAAACTACAGTTTCTGTGATTGGTCAAAAGTGAGGTGCTTAGCTAACCAGAAGCATCATCAGAGAACTTCAGAAGGTGGGGGATAGTAGTGCTTAATTTTAGAGATTATATAAACAGCAGTTGCCATGGCGCACTGTTTGTTCAAAAACATGCCGTCCAGGATTTTTTTGCGTCCGTTAGGGTGCACTGCCCACATCGTTTTGAGGCAATTTTGAAAAAAATGCGGGAATCCCGCAAGGGTGCACTCTAGAATCAACACTGAAACTGTTAAAACCTTTTATACCCTCTTTTGTTCAGTTATTTCAAACTTTTTTCACCCTCTTTTGTTCAGTTATTTCAAACTTTTTTTCACCCTCTTTTGTTCAGTTATTTCAAACTTTTTTTCACCCTCTTTTGTTCAGTTATTTCAAACTTTTTTTCACCCTCTTTTGTTCAGTTATTTCAAACTTTTTCACCCTCTCTTGTTCAGTTATTTCAAACTCTTTTTTTACCCTCTTTTGTTTAGTTATTTCAAACTTTTTTTTACACTCCTTTGTTCAGTTATTTCAAACTTTTTTTTTACCCTCTTTGTTTAGTTATTTCAAACTCTTTTTTTACACTCCTTTGTTCAGTTATTTCAAACTCTTTTTTTACCCTCTTTTGTTTAGTTATTTCAAACTTTTTTTTTTACACTCCTTTGTTCAGTGATTTCAAACTCTTTTTACCCTCTTTTGTTCAGTTATTTCAAACTTTTTTTTACCCTCTTTTGTTCAGTAATTTCAAATTGGAGTTTGATACATCTAAAGATTTATTGCACTCCTATAGTACAGTTCCAATAGTTCCAATATAGTTGAATCACCATGACTTTTTTTTTTTTTTTTTGCTGCCTCATCTCCTGTGATGTACCTGTCTTACTGCTCCCACGCCACTCATCCCAATCTCCCTACCACAGCCATACCCAGATTCGTTATGTCTAATCCCCAGGGTCGGAAGCTCACAGGGAGCCTATCAATATCAGGCCGCCATAGGGCCACCAGCCAGAGGGGCCCTGCACTGCTGCTGAGTCACTTTGGTGGTGTTCAGGGTGCCTGTTCTGAGCTAACACACACAGGACACCACCTACTACCACCATCAGTGCAGACTCCACTTCTCCCCAAAAGTCCTTCGGATGAGACTATAAACTAAGGCCTCATGTGCTAACGCATGCAGAACATCTTGAGCACAAGTTAAATCCTGTTCCGCTTTTCGTACGAGTAGGCCATTGTGTGCTGGTGGGAACAGATGACAGAATTTACAAAACCGCATACACACGGGGTAAAAGGTGGTAAAGGTGTCCCATAACCTATATTAAGGTCGTAGGGGAGCAAGGCGTCAGAGACCTCACTTCTCTAGGGCCAGCATATTGAGGGCGGCGCCCATCTCCTCTCCCTCGCTGCTTTACCTTCCCTGACCCTAAAGAGGGCAGGTACCCATTTACAGCTGGGTGAACTGGGGGAACTGTACTGAAGCCGAGGCACGAAAACGGTCACCCATCCAAGTGGTAACCACGCTCGACGCTGCTTAACTTGGCTGGGGGAAAGCGAGTGCTCCGACCACTGAGCTATCCCGTCCCCACACACGGGGACTGGAGGTAAAAAAACATGAGTGATTATTCCATTATCCTTGATATAAAAGAATAAAATAAAACCTATTAAGCCCGCTGCTAATGACAGTATTAGCTCAGTCATGGAGCCAGACTGTGTGAGTTGCCCACCTGAGGTGGCAACCACCACAATGTCCCTCCAACGACCGTCCCCCATGAACCAAGGGCTTTGACACAAACTCACCACAGGCACACAAGTGTATGGGGAAATCATATCTGAGGTCACCATGAGGCCAGAGCAGCTGGGACCACCGATTCAGAGGCAATTTTTTTATTGCATGATGATCAATGACAATGAGGATGACATAATGATGCTGCTGTGGATGTGCATGTGCTTTGAGACTACTTGACAGGGTTGTACTGTACGCTTACTATCATAATATATCCCGGCGTCAACCAGGCCTGAGAGATACAGACACTTGCAGTGTTGGTCAGGTAATTTGAGAAACACTCTCAAACACACATCTGTAAAGTGGATGAAGCTCGACTGTGTGGTCCCAGTCTCCCCACTGAGCCAACAGCATACTCACTCTGGGTAGTAATAATAATAATAATAATAATAATAATAATAAATGGAATTTATATAGCGCTATATCTTGCAGAGACAAATCAAAGCCCTTGCACTCAACTCATTCTTACACAGTCATACAACCAGTAACAAGTAATAGTTCAATCAAGTCCAAATGTGCACGCACGCGCACGCGCACACACACACACACACACACACACACAGGTCACACACCCTGGCAGGGCAATAGAATCTTGGCTGTTGAAGGCAGGGAAAAACTATGAGATGAAGCAAGAGAGGAAAATCTTAGGTTTGAAATAAATATGTCTTGAGACTGGATTTAAAAGTGTCATAAGAAGGCTTTTGGCAGAGAGAGAGAGGGAGGTCATTCCAGATCGATGGACCAGAAATAGAGAAAGAGCGACGGCCAATGGTGGATTGGTTGAATCTAGGTATTTGTAAGGACAAGGTATCTGCAGCAGAGCAGAGAGAACGAGAAGGAGTGTACAAGTGACGACATTCACAGAGGTAGGCAGGTGCTGTTTTGTGGAGACATTTGTAACAGAGGGTACTGATCTTATAGTTTATTCTCTGTGGCACAGGCAGCCAGTGGAGAGATTGCAAGAGAGGGGTAATATGCTCAGATTTTTTCTTTCTGAGGATTAGTCGAGCTGCACAGTTTTGTATACGTTGAAGGGAGTGGATTGATGATGCTAGCAGACCAGCCAACAGAGAATTGCAATAGTCCAGATGCGAAAGAATGAGAGACGTAACAAGTTTGGATGTTGCATCTGTGGACAGGTACTTTTGAATTGCACTAATACGTCATAATTGATAGTAGCAGGACTGGCAGGTCTGGGTGATGAATTTTTGCATAGACAGTGTGTTGTCAATAATGACCCCTAGATACTTCACAGCAGTGGATAAAGGGACTGATGCATAGGAGTAGGAGCCGGCCGGAATCTGAAAAATCCCTTTAACTCTTATGGGATTCAAACCTGCAAACTTCCAGTCTGAAAGCCAAGGCACTAACCACTGCACCATGGTGGCTGGTAATCACCATGATTTTTTCTAAAGTGATTATTTTTGCTTTACCCAGTTTTCTATAGAGCGTATCATTAGATTTGTAGCAGTTAAATTCTTTTTTTGGTAGTTGTTGCACCTAAACATCAACCAAGACCAAGACTCCCCTCTATTATCACTAATAGGGAACATAGTAAATAAAAAATGACAACAAAAACAACCAACACACACACACATTCATGTCTAATACCACTCAGAATGAACAGATGTTAAATTGAAGACAACTGAATACATGCTTGCACCTGCACAGGCACACACTGTGTAAATATACTCTTATACATCAGTATTTAAAAAAACAAAAAAAAACATACCATCATTCAAAACAGTGTGGAATGATGAAAACCATAAAATCACATCATTCAGTAGCTGAAGAGAAACAAAAGTCCTATTCAAAATCTGCAAACAGATCTTCAGCATCTGTACCCATTGAAGCTAAATACACCAGCCACCATGGCGCAGTGGTTAGCGCCTTGGATTTCAGACTGGAAGGTTGCGGGTTTGAATCCCATAAGAGTCATAGGGATTTTTCTGACTCCGGCTGGCTCCTACCCAGAGTGAGTGTGCTGTGGGCTCAGTGGGAAGACTAGGACCACACAGTTGAGCTTCATCCACTTTATGGATGCGAGTTTAAGAGTGTTGCTTAATTTACCTGACCAATACTGCAGGTGTCTGTATCTCTCAGGCACGGTTGATGCCGTGATATATTATGATAGATAGCATAGAGTACAACCCTGTCAAGTAGTCTCAAAGCACACGCACTTCCACAGCAGCAGTATTACATCATCCTCATCATCATTGATCATCATGCAACATAAAAAATTGCCTCTGATTCAGTGGTCCCAGTTGCTCTGGTCTCATGGTGACCTCAGATTTGCTTAAGTTTATGACAAAGCCTTTGGGGTTCGAGGTTCGCTGGGGATGGTTATTGGAGGGGCACTGTGGTGGTTGCCACCACGGGTGGGCAACTCACTGTCTGGCTCCGCAACTGAGCTAATACTGTTGTTAGTAGGAGGCTTAGTAGGTTGTGTCCTGCATATGTTAGCTCAGAACAGGCAGTGCAGGGCCCGTCTAGCTGGTGGCCCCAGGGTGGCCTGATATTGATGGGATCCCCGTGGACTTCCAACCCTGAGGATGAGACAAAACGAATCTGGGTATGGCTGCAGCAGGGAGATTGAAATGAGCGGCATGGGAACAGCCCAATGGGGACATCACAGAAGATGATGCAACAAAACAAAAAAATAAATAAATACTGGACACATTTATGAACATATCAGCACAAACACAAACAAAAAATATACTCTAAAAATATCAAACTAAAAAAAACTACGACTCTAAAAGGCATATATGAAAATCTAAAAAAAGTAACATAACTACCCAACTGTGACTTACAGTGCTGCAGAGATTGCCATGTACAGTGCAGTCAACAGTTCCAAAGTTGACCTTCTCACCAAAGCGTTTTGCAGCTTTACGGAATTCAGGCAACAGTCTCATGCACGGAGGACACCACTGCAATGATAGGCACACTGTCTACTTTCTGTGATATAACCCGTAACATGCACTGATGGCACATCAGTGTTACTAACAATGTACAAGGACTTTTCTTTTTAATTCAGAACAACACTTGTGAAAAATGTAAATCAAGTACTAAGTTATCTCTCACTGGCTTAACCCTTTCAGTACAGCAAGCCGGCTCAGCTTCCTGCTGCCCTTCAGTCCTGCAGTGTTGATTCTAGGATTTCAAAAAATAGGGCCCAAGGGCCCCCTTAAATGAAAAAAAGGGGGCATTGCCCCCACCCCCCTCCCCCTCATAAAAAGGGGACAAGTAGTATTTGCTTACAGTACCTTCAGTACTCTCAGTTTCTGGAATTTTTTCAA
>CM054134.1:65435008-65447508 GCA_028751875.1 Rapana venosa | reverse complement strand
CCAAGAAAACAGCCATGCAATAGAGAAATGTTTATGTCCATTTTGAATCAGTTATGGAGGTTATCACGACCAAAAACAGAAAAAACACTACACTACTTTTTTTGTAATACACTTATGTACATGTCACTTGTCTGCATCCTCTGTCACATGTCACACTTAGGTGACACAGGTGTGGAAAATCTTGAAAGTGTCGGTGATAAATAAGTGGCAAATTCTCATCGTCTAGTTCATCACCAATATCACTATCACTATCACTCCACAGCTCGACTAGTTCTCAGAAAGAAAAAATCTGAGCACATTACCCCTCTCTTGCGATCTCTCCACTGGCTGCCTGTGCCACAGAGAGTAAATTATAAGATCAGTACCCTCTGTTACAAATGTCTCCACAAAACTGCACCCTCCTACCTCTGTGAATGTCTTATCCTATACACTCCTTCACTTTCCCTCCATTCTGCTGCAGATACCTTGTTCCTACGAATACCTAGATTCAATCAATCCACCGTTGGCCGCCGCTCTTTCTCTATTTTGGGTCCATCAACCTGGAATGAGCTCCCTCTCTCTCTTCGCCAGAAACCTAGTTATGACACTTTTAAATCCACCCTCAAGACATATTTATTTCAAACCTAAGATTTCCCCCCTCCTGTTTCATATCAGAACTATCCCACCTTCACTAACCCATGTCCTATCACCCTGCTAAAGTATACGACCTGTGTGAGTGTGTGTGTGCGCTTTTGAAAAACATTTGACTATTGAAAATTTATTTCATAGATTTTGTCTGCAATATCTGTTTGTTTAAACTATTATTGATTGCATGACTGTGTAAGATAAGGTTGAATGCATGCCCTTTGATTTGTCTTTGCAAAATATAGTGCTATATAAGTTCCATTTATTATTATTATTATTATTATTATTATTATGATTTATAGCAGCATTAATCTCTGCTCTTTCCTCGTCATTCAACTCGAACAGGTCAAAATCGTCACAATTTTGATAAATTTCAATGTCAGAAAATTGGTCAGCGTCTTCTTCCTCCATTTTGCACAGGACAAGTGACAGAGAAAAACTGTGCTAGTAAGATATTCCCTCTACTAAAACTATGAACCCAGGAAGCATATAAACATTCTTGTGGGAAAGGAGAAGCAGTGTTTGCCTTAACAAAACTATCTACCAGAGTCCCGTTGATGCCAGTTAGCTGCATGACTGATCACTATAAACAACCCCTCTTCTGCTACCGTTATTGCTGGAAAACCAGCTGACAGTACTGAAGGGTAGAGAGCCTGGGAAGAAATTCAAGACAGGGGAAGTAATTGTCAGCAGATATCTAGTACTGTAAGCGTTAACTCATTGACTCTTTTCCTTTACTGTGACGTGCCGAAGCTTAAGAATCGGCAGACTTACGAATTTTTAAAAAACACAAAGTGATGGTTAACTCAAGGGAAAGTACTCTGGCCTATAGGGCAATCATTTTTCTAAACGCAGTTGCTTTCCTTGACCATAAGCTTGCCTAGTTTTTATCTGTTGGCCAATTTTGTTTGACATGTCAACAAGTGATATCTTTGGGATTTCAGGCACTCCAGTGATATGATTCTTTAAAAAAAATAATCTGTTGTACAAAAAGTGACATCACATGGATTCAGCCAGCTTCAGGGAACTTTACTTTGGTGAAAAATCATCACATTGCTTCAAGGGGACTAGTTGATGAATAGTTCAAGCCATTTAAGATACCAACCCTAATTTTCAAAACTTTTTATTTTTCAGCATTCAGTGATATATTTTGGAAATTTGTAAAAAATAAATACAGTCATCTATTAAAAAACTGTGAAACAATATCAAAAGAAGACATTATGAACTTCTCAATGATGTATAATGTGTATGTCATTATTATGTTGGGTAAGTCTGCTGAATTTTTCAAATATAGCCAAAATCACGCGTCATCACAAAATGGCGGGATCCATTTCACTGCGACTCCAATGAGTTAATAACATTACTACCATGTCTTTCAAAACCAGTTTCTGAAATGGAATAATGATATTCCAAATTCATAAATTAATTCACAAATGTACATCACACTAATTCTTTGCAATTGTGATGAGGCTATAGGTTTTACATGTTTCTGAGGACCACAGTATTCATTTATGATCCCCAGTTTCTTTTCCTCTCAGTAATGAGGTACAGAGTATCTTTTTCTGTGAACTGGCATTTTCTTTTAGACATATTTTCTCTTTTCTTCTTCCTGCCTTTACATTTTATTTATTACTGATTCTTATGAATTTCAGATGCATTTGAATAAATGCACTGATTCATGTAGATGATGTCTGAGCATGCAGGCATGCTAGGGCAGAGCTTGTGAAGGTTTCTTGTATACGAAAATAAACAAATACCTGAAAATGCCACAAACAAAATTAACTGTCAGTGTAGGGTCTGCTAATCTACTGATTTATTACTACGCGGGTACAAATTCAAGCAGTTACCCTTGTATTCCTATGTGCATTAATACCATAGACTTACACATATTCTTTGATTATTCAATGTCTAGCGATGAGTCATTCACAAATCATGTGAGATGTGATGTGCGCGAATGTAGCCAGTGATACTTGCATGCTGCCAGAATAGAGACAAGTTCTTTTGCTGCCCATTAAGTATCAGGAATAATTTTACCAGGTCAGTTCATTCCATTATATTCTTTTTTTTTTGGTGGTAGTTTTCAGTGTTTATATAACACGGCTGAGTCCTATCAGTAACTTTACTTCAGTCAGGTTCTGTGTCCCTATTCAGATTGACAAACAAAAAACAATGGCTTTCAGCCTGGTGCCAGAACCAGGTCTGGAACCACGAGTTCACAGGAGGGTGACCCTACTGTTTGTATTATGGAGCAAGACCCCAGCCAAGAGGATAAGATTAAAGAGAGATTGCAGGATGTTGCACAAAAACTAGATTAAAAATGGGAAAAGAAATTTGAAGACTTTGAGCATCTTTTGAGGACCTCGCTCAAATGGAAATAAAAGTCACTGAAACATCATAGCGTCAATTATGATGATTGTGACATCTTGGTCTTACAGGAAGACCTCGAACTGCAGGAATGAAAGATCTAATGGAAGGGCAGGCCTCTTCTTGTAAGGTTCTCTTTTGTAATGATGAAGTTAAGTTGTTCAACAAAATCAAACAGGAATTGTCCAAAAGTGAAGTGCTCAGTGCCCGCATCAGTGATGGACTGGCGACATTAATCAATGGTTGTTTCAGCCGAAAACTAAGTGAAAAAATTTTAAAAGTTGAGAACTGTGAAAAGCTTGTTGTTCCACTTGTCAATAAAGAAGTTTGGGCCTAACTTTCTTTGAAAAAGAGGAAAGCCAACCTCAAAATTATGCATACGCAACGAGCCATTATCAAGGCTACTAAGCACATGGCGGACCAAAACGAGGCTTTGCAACTCAACAAAGCTTGATTCAAAACTTACAGATGCTATCGCATTGCTAGGGCACACCATGCACAAATTATCAATGTTCTGACGCTGAGCCATGACAATAAGCAATCATTTGTTTGGAGACAATCTTGTGTCTGCTTTGAACAACATCAATGAGATGGACAAGATGGACAAGGCTCTGTCTGGGGGAAGAAAGGGAAATAACCCCAAATTTGGTTGCTTCCATATTGATGATAATAATAATAATAATAAAAAAATAATAATAAATGGAATTTATACAGTGCTGTATCTTGCCCAGACAAATCAAAGCGCTTGCACTCAATTCATTCTTACACAGTCATGCAACCAATAGCAAGTAATAGTTCTAACAAGTCCAAACATACACACAACACACTACACACACACACACACACACACCACACACACACACACAGGTTATACTCTCTGGCAGGGTGATGGGATTTTTGGCTGTTGAAAAAAGCAGCAACAGCTATGAAATGAAACAGGAGAGGAAAATCTTAGGTTTGAAACAAATAAATCTTGAGGCCAGATTTTAAAGTGTCACAGGAAGGCCTTTGGCGAAGAGAGATAAGGGGCCATTCCAGATTGATGGACCAGAAACAGAGAAAGAGCGACGGCCAACAGTGGACTGGTTGAATCTAGGTGTTTGTAAGCACAAGGAATCTGCAGCAGAGTGAAGGGAACGAGAAGGGGTGTACAGGTCATGACATTCACAGAGGTAGGAAGGTGCTGTTTTGTGGAGACATTTGTAACAGAGAGTACTGATCTTATAGTTTATTCTTTGTGGCACAGGCAGCCAGTGAAGAGATCGCAAGAGAGGGGTAATGTGCTCAGATTTTTTCTTTCTGAGGACTAGTCGAGCTGCAGAGTTTTGAATACGTTGAAGGGAGTGGATAGATGATGCTGGCAGACCAGACAAAAGAGAATTGCAATAGTCCAGACGTGAAAGAATGAGAGATGCCACGAGTTTTGATGTTGCCTCTGTGGACAGGTACTTTCGAATTGCACTAATACGTCGTAATTGATAGAAGCAGGACTGCAGGTCATGGTGATGAATTTTTGCATAGAGTGTGTTGTCAATAATGACCCCTAGATACTTTACAGCAGTGGATAGAGGGACTGATGCATTGCCGAATTCTATTGAAGCTGTTGTAATGGAAGAGAGTTTGTTTTTGGTCCCTACAAGCAAGGCTTCAGTTTTATCAGCGTTTAGTTGTAACTTGTTCTCTATCATCCAGTTTTGGATATCTTGAAAGCAGTAGGTCATATTCATCAAGAGGGAGGGCAGATTTTCAGGAGTGTCACTGCTTAGAATCTGAGAGTCATCTGCATAAAAGTGATGGTTGATCTGATGACGGTTAAATATATGTGACAGTGGAGCGGTGTAGAGAGTGAAAAGAACAGGGCCCAGAACTGATCCCTGCGGGACTCCACATTCCAGTCTGGCAGGTACTGACTGAATCTTGTTTACTGTGACTGTCTGGAATCGGTCATTCAGGTATGATCTAAACCAGGTGAGGGCTGTACCAGTAACACCAAATGTTTCTTGAAGACGGGAGAGAAGGATAGAGTGGTCAATAGTGTCGAAGGCTGCAGATAAGTCGAGTAGAGATGAGGAGGGAGATTTTCCCTGAGTCAGAAGCAAGTAGAAGCATGTTTAAGGTGTGAACTAGAGTGGTTTCAGTGCTGTGGTTGGCACGATAGGCAGACTGAAACGCAGGAAGAAGATTGTTGGAGAGAAGGTGGTTGTTGAGCTGTTTCAGAACTACTCTTTCAAGGACTTTAAAGATAAAAGGTAGGTTGGAAACAGGTCTGTAATTCTTCAGAATGTTAGGGTCAAGGTCATGCTTTTTGAGTAATGGTGTGACTAAAGCAGTATTGAGAGCTGAAGGAACATTTCCAGAAACAAGAGATGAGTTTACTATCTTTGTGATAGTGGGTATGAGCTGTGGCAGGCACTGCGCGAAAAGAGAAGCAGGTATGGGGTCGAGATCGCATGATTTTATAGTCATTCCTTTCAGAATTGTCTCGATTTCTTTCTCGCTTGCTGGATGAAAGGATAGGAGAGGAGTGCCAGAAAATTGAGGATCACAAATTGCAGGCTGGAAAGGAGTCTGATCCAAGCTAGAGCGAATGTTGCGGATTTTGTCAGAAAAGAATGCAGAAAATATGGAAGGAAGTTCAGAGTGGTTGTAGATAGAAGGCAGAAGGCTAGCCTTCGCAGATCCAAGCAGAGTGGATGTGAGGGAAAAGAGAGATTTCATAGATGTGGCATCAAGAACTTGAGAAGAGTAATACTTTGTTTTTGCTGAATGGATTAAGGTTTTGACTTTGTTGATTTGTTTACGAAGAAGCTGTTTGTTTATTTCAGTTTTTGTTTTACGCCATTGCCGTTCTAGTTGCCGGCGTTTGCGTTTTGCGACCAGGATGTCATGGGTGTACCATGGTGCACAGGGCCTATCAGGAAGGAGATGGTCAGTAGGAGTGCATGCTCATCAAGGAGTTGGCTGAGGACGGTATTGTAGTGTTTAGAAGGGTCAGTATGGTCGGGATTTGTGATAGACGTCAGCAGCTTGGGAAAGAAAAGTTTGAATATCTATGGCCTTGAGGTTGCGACGGGTAATGCACTTCTTCTTTCTGATAGGTTTTGCAATGTTCAGGGAGAAAAGAATGGTAGAATGATCGGAGAGCAGTTCGTCAGTGACAGATACAGACTGAGATGTGATTAGACCTTGTGAAACATCGGTGATAAGCCAGTCTAAAATGTTACCAGATCTGTGTGTTGGTTCGTTTACCAGTTGGGAAAGAGAGTGGTTAGACAAAGAAAGAGAAAGTCGCTTAACATCAGGAGAGGACTGGTTGTCAAAGTGGAAGGTGAAGTCACCAAGAATGATAAGTTTCTTGGGAGAGAGGCTGAAATGGTCAAGGAGTGATTGAAACTCTTGGTGGAAAACTGAAGACCTCAAATTGTTTCTACGGTTGGGAGGTGGATGGTAAAGGCAACAGAGAGTAACAGAGTGGCCAGGTAAGGTGAGGCTGAGTTCACAGACTTCGAAAGATTCGGGTGAAAATGGAAGGGAGTGACAGATAGAAAGAGTTGGATGCAGAGTGTCTTTGTAGACGATGGCAATGCCACCTCCACGGGAGAGTCGGGGGAAAGAAAGACTTTTGTAGCCAGGTGGCGTCAGTTGTTTTATCTTTGGTTCGTGACCAAGTGGCTTTAGCCAAGTTTCTGTAAGAAAAGCTAGATCTATGTGGTGTTCAGAAATGAAGTCAGAAATTAAGTCGGCTTTGCCATAAGGACAGACAGATTGAGCGTTGAGAAGAAACATGTGGAGAAGGTCTGAGGGAGGCAAAGAGGTCGAAGAAGACAGTGGTGATTGACTATGACTATCAGAGGAAGAGGCTGAGGGCGATGGTAGAGATTTGTGCACTGGAAGAGTAGACAAGGATGGCGAGTCAGGAATGGAAGATGGTAAAAGAACAGGGTCAGTCAGGGGACTTATAGTCTCACAAAAATCATTACACACATCTGCTCCTAAGCTGCAAGAGTTTGATCAAAGCACTCAATATTTCACAGAGTGTTAGCCAAAATTATTGGACTGATTGTGTCCAGTTTCCCTGCTGTAAAATTTGGGCCCCTGCATTACAGGCAGATGGAAAAAGATAGGAGGCTGGTAGAAAGGGGTTAGTATGGTGGATAGAGAACATTACTGATGCTTTCAATGAGGTGTACTATCTAGATCCAGACATTGTGGTCCATTCTGATGCAAGTCTTCAAGGCTGGGGCTGTGTATTTGAGGGAGTCTATTCTGGAGGGGTTTGGTTACCAGTGGTAAGACAGTAAGACTTTCCATATTAACTACTTAGAATCAAATGCCACATTTTTTGCCATGAAATCCTTCCAGGTGCAGATTCAAGGAAAGCATGTTAGACTTATGCTGGATAATACCACAGCCATTGCATGCTTAAATTATATGGGTACTTCTCACTGACTCCTGTAATGAATTAACACATACTATCTGGTCATGGTGTATTGAACACAGGATATTTGTCAGTGCAGCTCACATTCCAGGCTTGGAAAATTTTGTGGCCAACGCAGAATCCAGAAAGATGAACCTAGTGACTGAAAGGATGTTGAACAGTGATCTTTTGCAGGCAGCTCTTTGCTGAATGCAGTACCTGACATAGATTTGTTTGTTTCCAGACTAAATGCACAGTTGAAAAGATTTGTATCTTTCAGGCCAGACCTTGCTGCAGAAGTGATTGATGCTTTCAGCTTTTAATAAAAAGATTCATTTCTTGGCTTTCCTTCCATTCAGTGTCATTGCCTGACTCTTTTAGAAGGTGCAGAGGGACCTGAACTCAGGTGTACTGGTGGCTCCAGACTGGCCAACTCAAGCCTGGTACCCAATACTTCTACATTGACTACCTAGTTTTTACATTTCTCTAAATTACTTATGTGATTGTCATTGTTATGAGTAGTCAATATATGTGAGAGAGAGAGAGAGAGAGTGTGTGTGTGTGTGTGTGTGTGTGTGTGTTTGTGTGTGTGTGTGTGTGTGTGTGTGTGTGTGTGTGTGTGTGTGTGTGTGATCAGCTGTAAGCACGCAGATGCTTGCATGTGTGAGTGTGGGTTTGTGTTCCTGCCTTCATGCTATAAGAGAAAATGTGTGTGTGTGTGCCTGCGTGTGTGCGTGCGTGCATGAGATATATATGAAATAAGTCTCTGTCTTCTTAGTTAATGGTCCTTAAAACATTGTCATTGTATTCAATAATCGGTGTATGTGTGTGCTTGTGTAAGTGTGCATGTTGCGTATGTGCGTGCATAAATAATAAGTTTATGTCTGTTCTAGTCAATGGGTTTATAACACTCTATTCCCAATTGGTGTGCGAGTGTGTGTGTGTGTGTGTGTGCATGCGTGCATGTGTGTGTTCATGACATTTTTATTTTAAGTTATCTTGGAATGTTTTAATCAATATGAAATGTAACTTTTTTATCTTTTGACATTATGATACTATCAATGTGCCTGTCAGTATTGTAATTGCCCTTCATGAGATAATTAAAGTGTTTTTGACTTGACTTAACTTGACTTCCCAATCACTAGACTCCAAATAATCCCAACTTACCACAACTCACAGGTAAGTCTTGTTAAATTTATAAATCAAACAGTGGAAGCAAAAAGTCAAATACGTACAGGAGCAAAGAAGTCGACAAACCAAGGGTCACGACTCAGCACAACTCGATTAGGAAAGTCGGAAGGATCAAGGGAGGTCAATGGGGTCACAACACTATCTTGAGTAAATGCTGCAACGTCATGTGCAGTCATTCGGCCTGCCAGACAGAAAATCAAATCCGTTAAGTATAAATATATCTATAATCACAGAATACTATCAACTACTCTTTCCTATACTTTTTTATTTTACTGTCTCCACTACCACTGTCAATGGTGGGAGCTCCACGTAATGCCACCACAGGGTTCACCACCTTTCTCCGTCTCTGCTGAGTTCTATGATCTCCTGACCTCAGTGATGTTGGCAATGTAGAATGTTGGCGGTCTACCTCTTCCTTCTGCTCTCAACCTTGCCTTGGAGAACTGTCATCATCAGATTTGTTTGTGTGTTTCTGTTTGCATGGCTAACATATCTCAGCCTATGCTTATCAATTTCAGGTAACATTTGCCTTTACACTTAGAGTTTATCAAGAATGCTTTCACTTCAGTGTTGATTCTAGGATTTTAAAAAAGGGGCCTACAGTGCCCCTAAAATGAAAAAAAAAGGAGCATTTGCATCCCCCCCTTCCCTTCATAATAATGGGGACAAGTAGTATTTGCTTATAGTACCCTCAGTACTCTAGTTTCTGCTATTTTTCAAGGAAAAGAAGCAAAATAAACAGACAGATACAAAGAAAGAAATATACACCTTAAGAATTGCAGTTAATCTGTAGTCAGCCCATGTGACACGGGAAAGAGAAAGAGGGGGGAGGGGGGAGAGAGAGGGGAGGAGGGGTGTAGACAGGGGGTAGAGAGAGGGAGAGAGAGAGAGAGAGAGGGAGAGAGAGAGAGGGGGGGGGGAGAGGAGAGAGAGAGAGAGAGAGAGAGAGAGAGAGAGAGAGAGAGAGAGAGAGAGAGAGAGAGAGAGATCAGTCAAATGTGTATTTTCACAGAGTTTGAGAGATAGATCTAGATCTAGATGAGAAGAGAGGTGAAAGCCAATATCAAAGTCTTTTTCCTCCCATGGTACAATGAGAGAGAGAGAGAGAGAGAGAGAGAGAGAGAGAGAGAGAGAGAGAGAGAGAGAGAGAGAGAGAGACAGAGACAGACAGAGAGAGAGAAAGAGACAGAGAGACAGAGAGAGATGAGGGAAGGTGAAAGCCAATATCAAAGTCTCCCCACCTCCCCCATGGTACAAAGAGAGAGAGGGGGGGGAGGAGAGAGAGAGAGAAAGAGAGAATTTGTACTTCCACATTCAGAGAGAGATCTAGATCTAGAGGATAGGTTAAAGGCAATATCAAAGTCTTGCTTTTTTTCCCCATATCATACACTGAGAGAGAGAAAGAGAGAGAGAGAGAGAGAGAGAGAGAGAGAGAGAGAGAGAGAGAGAGAGAGAGAGAGAGAGAGAGAGAGAGAAGAGAGAATTAATTTGCACTTCTGCATTCAGAGACAGATCTAGATCTCGATGATAGGTTAAAGCCAATATCAAAGTCTTGTCCCCTCCCACCCCCCATCATAAACTGAGAGAGAGAAAGAGAGAGAGAGAAAGAGAGAGAGAGAGAAAGAGAGAGTGTGTCACCTAACTGATGAAGTCTTTCATCTTGTACAGCCTCCTGGCGATCCCAGTGTTTTTGTGTAATGCTCAAAGTGCTGTTCTGTAATTAGTGCATCCTCCTTTAGTGAAGGCACTGTTCTTTCCATGATTGATATACAGCCATGATCACTGTTCTCAAGCCAAGGCTACTTGTCATACCAGTTCTACCAGCTCCGAACCTGCTGGCATCTGCTATCTCCTCAACGATCTCTGTCTCAAATGCCTATCTTGTTTTTGGAGTACAATGCCTCTTGGAAGATGATGTATATGATGAGGAAAACAGAGTTGGACACGCCACCTTAACTACCACGATGGCTGGTATGCGCTAAAAAGAAAACCTTGCCATCCCTAGGGTATCAATGTAATGGCCGCCTCATGAACTAATAAAGTTGAACTAACAAGAGTGAACTACAGTTTCTGTGATAAGTCAAAAGTGAGGCACTTAACCAATCAAGAAGCATCGATGGAAAACTTTGGTGGAAGTAGCACTTAATTTTGGAGATTATGCAAACGGTAGTTGCAATGGCGCACTGTTTGTTCAAATACGTGATTTTTTTGCATCCATTAGGGCGCACTGCCAAGAATAATTTTGCAGCAATTTTGAAAAAAATGTGGGAATCCCGCAAGGTTGCACCCTAGAATCAACACTGCACTTGTTCTTCTGTCTGACTGTATTTTGAATTGAACCACATTTTGGCAGTGTTTATTTTGTTTCTTTCAAATTTTGGTAATGTCCAGGCTTCTGACCTATACAGCAATACAGGTTAGATTTGTGTTTTGACATTTTGATATTGAGATCTTTAGGTATGCCTTTGTCTTTCCAAATATCATTCCACAGAATCATCTTTTCACTTGGCCATACCAATTCTAGATTTGAAATCTTGCAAACAAGAGCCATTATTCTTCTTTACAGAGTCTAGAAATATTCCAGATCTATTCCAATGATTTTGATATTTTGATGAGTGTCTTTGCTGTTACTGTGCATCACTTTGTTTTGTTGGCATTCAACTTAAGGCCAGCTAGTGTTACTCTCTGTATCAACTCAATAGCAACTTTTCCTCATGCTTGTGATAGGTTCTTTATCATCAGTGTATTTGAAGTTTGTGATTTTTCTACCTATTTTAATACCCATGTCATCTATGACTGCCTTTCTCATGATTATTTCTGTACATATGCTGTAAAAATGTAGTGACAATGTGCAATCCTGGCGGACTCCTTTTTTTAAACCAAAGAATTCACAATGGTTGTCATTCCATCAGGTCATTCCAAATTTGCTATGAGCAAGGGCAGATGCCTGTCCTTCTCAAGAAGATTCAAGGTCTTGAACTTAATATTCCTTTTAAAAAAAACCTGAAAATTTAAAACACTGAATTCCATTTAAAATGGAATAAAAATCACCCATGTTAGTATCCCCACTCTTGTGGAGCATAATGAATTCTTGTTGTATCCACTCACTGAGCCATCATCAGGTTTCCCAAATCCTTTTACAAAGATGGTGTTAACTGTGAAAAACTGGGTCTGAGTTCTTCAAAAGCTCACATCTTCTTTGATCTGGCTGATGGCATCAGTACTTTCATCTTTTGGTGGCAAAGGTTCCAGCTCTTGCAGATCTAGATTACAGGTCAAGAATTCATCAGAAGTGCTGTTGCTGCTGTCAAACAGTTCTTTTCCATATTCATGCCACATGTCTAATATTTGATTCATTTCAGTGTTTTCCTGCATTTGTCACCTACACATATGTATGAATATGTGTGTCTATGTATGTGTTTACAAACATATACATACATCTATTTGATTCAGGGCACCTGTTCTCCCTGATAACAACTACAGCACTCTCTCCATAAGGAACATTCTCCACACCATTGTCCTGTGTGAACAATTTGCACTTCTCCACAAATTCAGATAAAATGAATTCATACTCCAAAACAGTTCACTCAAACAAAGTTCAGACTGACCATAAAAGATCTCGGCTCCTCCCTTCTCCTTGAATGTCATGAAGGTGGGAAATTTCTTGATGTGCAGGGATCTGCACTGCTCCGCCAGCTGCCGGCAGTTTACTCTCCCTACCTGTTACAGTCATCAGACATGCTGTTGGTGAAGAGAGAGAGAGAGAGAGAGAGAGAGAGAGAGAGAGAGAGAGAGAGAGAGAGAGAGAGAGAGAGAGAGAGAGAGAGAGAGAGAGAGAGAGAGAGAGGTGTGTTGTGTGTGTTGTGTGTGTGTTGTGAGTGGTTTGATTTCATTTTACGTCTCC
>CM054134.1:65427508-65430008 GCA_028751875.1 Rapana venosa | reverse complement strand
TTCAGACACATAGTGTGAAAACCACGAGATCTGTGTGTGCTGGAAAAGTACTGCCCACGTGGGCAGCACCAACTGTCGGCTGCGGTCGTATTGGAATCTAGTGGCAGCCTCCGTTACTGTCGGCTGCGGCCGGATCGGGGACAAGAGGGTTAAGGAAACTAAACTGCACTGATTTTTTAATTTTCTGGAAGCTTTTTGATTCTAAAATCCAGCCTATGCTAATGTATGAGCATATATTTGGGAATTATTTGTTGATAATGAAAAAGAAAAAGTGCACACCTACGCAATGAAATGATTCCTTTCAGTACCATTACACTCGTCTAACAAAAGGTTATATGGTGAAACTGGCCGCCACCCTCTATTTATAAGATTTCAAATGAAGTGTATTAAGTATTGGTTAAAATTAACTAAACTTCCTATGTCAAGATTGTGCAGACAAGAGTATGAGAGACAGAAATACGAAATGTTATACAAAATTTTATTTAAAGAGGGTAGTAGATTAAATACAATGAGTTTTTTCATCCAGCCCTCAAAAAGGGGAAAAAAAGTTTTAACACCAAAGCCCAAGCAATATGTTTGAAAGAAAAAATATGGAAAGGAAAGGAGTAAAGGAAACGACAAAAGAAAAATATACACCAAGAATAAATAAATACATCAAGAACAAGAATGTAGTAATATTGTCACTATTGTCATCTCCAACGTTGTTCTTAATCAATTTAGTAGTAGTAGTAGTAGTTGTAGTGATGATGTTCTACTATGCGGGGTAGTGATGACGATGGCAGTGCCGACAATGATGATGGTGATAACAAAAACGACAGCCATGAAGATGATGACAAGAGAGAGACAGAGAGACAGACAGACGGACAGAGAGAATGAGGAAGAGGTTCCAAAAACAGGATTACATAGTTATGTAGAAATAGCTCCAATGCAAAATCAAGTAAAACATTTGGTAGGAAAGTATTCGTAACAAATGCTCTCTACAAATGTCGCACAAATGAATAGACAAAATGGCAGTTAGACAGGAAACTGACATACCAACAGTATGTAAACACAATCAAACAAAGCATATCACTGAACAGCATACCACTATGTAGAAATTGTTGATCAATACATTTGGGAGAAAGTGACGCCAGGTTTGTACTTTCATTAAAAAGTAATGATACAGAGAGAGAAGAGAGAGAGAGAGAGAGAGAGAGAGAGAGAGAGAGAGAGAGGAGAGAGAGAGGAGAGAGAGGGGGGGGAGAGAGAGGGGGGAGGGAGAGAGAGGGGAGGGAGGGGGGGAGGGGGAGAGAGAGAGAGAGAGAGAGAGAGAGAGAGAGAGGAGAGGGAAGAGAGGAGAGAGAGGAAGAGAGAGAGAGAGAGAGAGAGAGAGAGAGAGAGAGAGAGAGAGAGAGAGAGAGAGACTCCGAACTCGAATGATTTATTCACAAAAAGGCCATTGGCCCATACATGAAGGGGGTTGCCGAACTGCTTAGTATTTTGGTTAAAAAAATAAAATAAAATAAACAAAAACACACACACACAGACAACATGTTACTGTATAACAAAAAGTCAGCTACAAAAATATCACTTAGGATAACATTATCTCTCTTATTCTGAAAGCTCTACACAAATATAAAGTGAGGCTGCACACAACCTCAGGATGACTTGATGCCAGGAGTAAACAGAGTCTAAATAAATTAGGCTGTCTACTATATTTAACAGGGATGTAGTTCTGCCTAACATCCTCAAAAACTGGACAGCACAACACAAAATGTACTTCATCCTCCGGTGCTTGCTTACATAATGGGCATAGCAGCCTGAGGTCGTCAATATCATGTTCTCTGTATCTGAATTTATGAACATTTATATCTGATACACCAAGTCTAAACTTAGACATAATTCTTTTCAAATGTATATCCATATCAAGTTTTAGATAAGGTTTGACATCATGCGAACTTATAAATTGTCTGTACATTTGAAATCTTTCACTGTTTTGTATATGATCACTCCATTGCTGCCATCGGCAGTCAATCAATCTTTGCCTGAAAGCGTTAGTAAACTCTCTACAATTTCCGACTCCTTGATTGAGCCAAACAAATCCAAACCCAAGTTCACACAAACAGGTACGTATTTGTGTTGCCCAGTTGTTTTTCCCTTTGACATCTAGATCATAAAGCATCTTGTAGGATTTAAAAGGTAGCCTGCTCTCATTCATATGCAGAATCTTAATCCAATATCTAATGCATCTTACAGCAGCATAAACAGAGAGAGGGTATCTATTAGTTTAACTATAAACAAGATCATTAGGTGTTCGTCTATCTAAGCCTAAAAACTGCTTTAAAGCAAAGAGGTGCACTGATTCACAATGTATTACAGCTGCATCCAAGCCCCAAATATCTGCACCATATAACACAGTGGGTTGTATTTGTGCATCAAATATCTTAATGAACAAGTCAAAAGAGTTATTATTCAATATTCGTAGTTTTTTCAACACAAATAGCAAGCTTCGTTTAACCCC
>CM054134.1:65357503-65427008 GCA_028751875.1 Rapana venosa | reverse complement strand
CACTCCCTTCCAACACCCCCTCCCTAAACAAACAACAACCCCCAAAAGTCCAGACTAAATGCAAGCGTGCGCGCGCGCGCGTGCACACACACACACACACACATATACACACACACTTACGCACGTATAGCCACGCATGCACACCACACACACACACACACACTCTCTCACACATACACACTCACACACACATAATACACACACACACACACACACACATCCTGGATACATATCCATTCGCAAGACATTTCCTCACATACAAGATAATAGACACACACAGAGAGAGAGAGAGAGAGAGAGAGAGAGAGAGAGAGAGAGAGAGAGAGAGAGAGAGAGAGAGAGAACTCGAACTCGAAAGATTTATTCACAAAAAGGCCATTGGCCCATACATGAAGGGGGGTTGCCAAACTGCTTAGTATTTTAGTGAGAAAAATAAGTGACACAAAAAAACCAAAGTGTTAATGTATACCCACAATTACCACAATAAAAATCAGTTAAAAAAAATATGACTTAAGAAACCAAGATATCTCTTATGCTAAAGGCTTTACACAAATATAAAGCAAGGCTGCGCACAATCTCAGGTTGACTAGATGCCATGAGTAGACAGAATCTAAATAAATTAGGCTGTCTACTATACTTTACCGGAATGTAATTCTGTCTTACGTAATAATAATAATAATAATGTATGGAATTTATATAGCGCTGAATCTTGTAAAGCAACAAATCAAAGCGCTCTCTTACATCTAATACTGGACAGCACAGCACAAAATGCACTTCATCTTCCACTGTTTGCTTACATAATGGGCAAAGCAATCTGAGGTCATCATCATCATGTTCTATATATCTAAATTTACGAACATTTATGTCTGATACACCAAGTCTAAACTTAGACATAATTCTTTTCAAATGTATGTCCATATCAAGCTTTAGATAAGGTTTGACATCGTGTGAATCTATAAATTGTCTGTACATTTGAAATCTTTCACTGTTTTTTATATGACCACTCCACTGCTGCCTACGGCAGTCAATCAGTCTTTGCCTGAAAACCTTGATAAACTCTCTACAATTTCCGACACCCTGATTGAGCCAAATAAACCCAAAGCCAAGTTCACATAAACAGGTACGTATTTGTGAAGCCCAGGTGCTTTTCCCCTTGACATCTAGATCATAAAGCATCTTGTAAGACTTAAAAGGTAACCTGCACTCATCCATATGCAGAATCTTAATCCAATATCTAATGCATCTTACAGCAGCATTAATAGAGAGAGGATATCTATTGGTTTCACTATAAACAAGATCATTAGGTGTATGTCTATCTAAGCCTAAAAACTGCTTTAAACCGAAGAGGTGTACTGATTCACAATGTGTTACAGCTGCATCCACTTCCCAAATTTCCGTGCCATATAACACAGTGTGTTGTATTTGTGCATCAAATATCTTAATCAACAAATCAAAAGCATTATTCAATAATCATAATTTTTTCAAAACAATTAACAAGCTTCTTTTACCTCGACTTGTCAGATCTTTTAATGCAGTTGTGAAATTAAGCTTTGTAAAAAAACAGATTCCTAGATATTTATATACATTACTCGCAGGCATGACTTTTCCATTGTACAGCCATTTTTTGTGAGCAGCTAAATAACCACCTTTTCTAAATACAACAATATTACTCTTATTCAGATTAACCTTAACTCTCAGAGGACGGCTGTCCGCTATAGCGGATCGGTGTAAAGCCACAGTTTTGGACTGGCCGCTATAGCGGATTTGCTTTTTGCAGAATTTTCACATGGCGGCAGCATGATACTATGACTCGTGCAGCTAAACATAGCTTCGTGAGCCTGTCCAATGTCGAATGCAGTGCGTTGTCGGGTGATTCCGTGTGTTCCGAGCTCTTTGTTCGCAGTTGTAGAGAGTAGCCGACACCCAATCATTTTTGCATATGTGTCAGAAGCAAAATAGAAGGGATCAGATTAGGTCTCTATGACGGCGATTTACTAAAGTGAGAGCTTCAATTTTTATATATGTACTAACCCAGTATGTTATACATAAGTTCAGAAAATTTCATTTTCTTACTATGTGTTTTGTATTTTTTATGATTTTTTTACTAACCATTACAAATGGGCCGTCTGTGGGGAAAAGCAAGGGAGAGAATTGGCCGTCCCGAGTGAGTTAAGATCAAGTGCTTTTGCAGCACTGCTTAAGCTATTATATTAAGCCTACAACAGTTTCAGATAGCAGGATGACATCATCAGCAAGCAGAAGAATAAACAATTCTGTGAAATCTTGGGGGAAAGTGGCACCATGTTTACCCTTATTAATGACTTCTATGGCTAACTCATTAATGAAAACAGAAAACAAAAGAGGGCTACATACATCACCCTGTTTGACTCCAGTGGTGCTGTATATTATGTCCATCAGCTTAGATCCACATCTTATTCTGCTTTTGACATTCTGATACATAGCTCTCAAACAATGTAATAATTTACCCTTCACACCATTTTTCAGGAGAATAGGCCATAACAAGTTTCTATTAACAGAATCAAATGCCTTTTCAAAGTCAATAAATGCTACACAGAGCAAGATGCAAGTAAACAAATGATCTATAGTGGAATACCCTCTCTTAAAATCAGCTTGGTGTTCACCTGTAATGTTGTTTTTCTTAACTCATTCCTGTAACCTATTATTAATGATGGTACTGTACAACTTACTACTAAGGAAGGAAGGTGGCAGGATGGTTAAGACATTTGCCTGCCAACAAGTAAACTGTGAGGTTCTGGGTTCGATTCCCAGCCTCGCCCTTTCTTCCCGTTTTGACAAAAAAATCGAACTGAATGTCAAAGTCCTTCGGATGAGACTATAAACCAAGGCCCATGTGCGAACGCATGCAGAACATCTTGTGCACACGTTAAATCCTGTTCCGCTTTTCGAAAGAGTAGGCCATTGTGTGCTGGTGGGAACAGATGACAAAATTTACAAAACTGCATACACACAGGACTGGATGTAAAAAAAGCACATGAGTGCTTATTCCATTATCCTCGATATAAAAAAAAAATAAATAAATAAAATGTCATCTGAGCGCTTTGATTTGTTGCTTTACAAGATTCAGCGCTATATAAATTCCATACATTATTATTATCACTAAGAGAGATTCCCCTGTAGTTATTAGGGTTGTCAACATCACCTTTTTTGTGTAATGTTAGAATGATAGATTCAGTCCAGTTATCTGGAAAAAGACCATTATCAAAGATTTTTAAAATAATTTTATCAGAAAAAGTACAACATTTTCACTACCATTTTTTAGTAATTCTCCAATGATTTGATCAGGACCAGCTGCTTTATCATGTTTAAGTTTTCTAAGTGCCAATAATATTTCATCTTTAGATATGGGACGATCAAAATCAAAGAGAGAGAGAGAGAGAGAGAGAGAGAGAGAGAGAGAGAGAGAGAGAGGAGAGAGAGAGAGAGAGAGATGCCTAACTGATGAAAGTCTTTCTGAAGTTTTATCTTGTACAGCCTCTGGTGATCAGCAGTGTACTTGCCGATGCTTTAAGTGCTGTTCTGTAATGAGGCAATCTCCTTTAGTTCTTTCCACATTTGAAACACAGATAGATACCCATGTTTGATGTTCTCAAGCCAAGGCTACTTGTCTCCAGCTCTGAACCTGTGGTGTCTGCTATCTCCTCAACGATCTCTGTCCCAATCACTTCACCTGTTTCCAGAGTACAAGGCCTCTTGGAAGATGACGTAATCAACAAGGACAACAGAGCAGGATGAGCCTGCTTTATTATGAAGAGGGCTTGTTGGTAGTCTGGCCCTGGGGGTCTGGGCACAGCATGAACTGATAAGGACAAACTACAGTTTCTGTGATTGGTCAAAAGTGAGGTGCTTAGCTAACCAGAAGCATCATCAGAGAACTTCAGAAGGTGGGGGATAGTAGTGCTTAATTTTAGAGATTATATATAACAGCAGTTGCCATGGCGCACTGTTTGTTCAAAAACATGCCGTCCAGGATTTTTTTGCGTCCGTTAGGGTGCACTGCCCACATCGTTTTGAGGCAATTTTGAAAAAAATGCGGGAATCCCGCAAGGGTGCACTCTAGAATCAACACTGAAACTGTTAAAACCTTTTATACCCTCTTTTGTTCAGTTATTTCAAACTTTTTTCACCCTCTTTTGTTCAGTTATTTCAAACTTTTTTTCACCTCTTTTGTTCAGTTATTTCAAACTTTTTTTCACCCTCTTTTGTTCAGTTATTTCAAACTTTTTTTCACCCTCTTTTGTTCAGTTATTTCAAACTTTTTCACCCTCTCTTGTTCAGTTATTTCAAACTCTTTTTTTACCCTCTTTTGTTTAGTTATTTCAAACTTTTTTTTACACTCCTTTGTTCAGTTATTTCAAACTTTTTTTTTACCCTCTTTTGTTTAGTTATTTCAAACTCTTTTTTTACACTCCTTTGTTCAGTTATTTCAAACTCTTTTTTTACCCTCTTTTGTTTAGTTATTTCAAACTTTTTTTTTACACTCCTTTGTTCAGTGATTTCAAACTCTTTTTACCCTCTTTTGTTCAGTTATTTCAAACTTTTTTTTACCCTCTTTTGTTCAGTAATTTCAAATTGGAGTTTGATACATCTAAAGATTTATTGCACTCCTATAGTACAGTTCCAATAGTTCCAATATAGTTGAATCACCATGACTTTTTTTTTTTTTTTTGCTGCCTCATCTCCTGTGATGTACCTGTCTTACTGCTCCCACGCCACTCATCCCAATCTCCCTACCACAGCCATACCCAGATTCGTTATGTCTAATCCCCAGGGTCGGAAGCTCACAGGGAGCCTATCAATATCAGGCCGCCATAGGGCCACCAGCCAGAGGGGCCCTGCACTGCTGCTGAGTCACTTTGGTGGTGTTCAGGGTGCCTGTTCTGAGCTAACACACACAGGACACCACCTACTACCACCATCAGTGCAGACTCCACTTCTCCCCAAAAGTCCTTCGGATGAGACTATAAACTAAGGCCTCATGTGCTAACGCATGCAGAACATCTTGAGCACAAGTTAAATCCTGTTCCGCTTTTCGTACGAGTAGGCCATTGTGTGCTGGTGGGAACAGATGACAGAATTTACAAAACCGCATACACACGGGGTAAAAGGTGGTAAAGGTGTCCCATAACCTATATTAAGGTCGTAGGGGAGCAAGGCGTCAGAGACCTCACTTCTCTAGGGCCAGCATATTGAGGGCGGCGCCCATCTCCTCTCCCTCGCTGCTTTACCTTCCCTGACCCTAAAGAGGGCAGGTACCCATTTACAGCTGGGTGAACTGGGGGAACTGTACTGAAGCCGAGGCACGAAAACGGTCACCCATCCAAGTGGTAACCACGCTCGACGCTGCTTAACTTGGCTGGGGGAAAGCGAGTGCTCCGACCACTGAGCTATCCCGTCCCCACACACGGGGACTGGAGGTAAAAAAACATGAGTGATTATTCCATTATCCTTGATATAAAAGAATAAAATAAAACCTATTAAGCCCGCTGCTAATGACAGTATTAGCTCAGTCATGGAGCCAGACTGTGTGAGTTGCCCACCTGAGGTGGCAACCACCACAATGTCCCTCCAACGACCGTCCCCATGAACCAAGGGCTTTGACACAAACTCACCACAGGCACACAAGTGTATGGGGAAATCATATCTGAGGTCACCATGAGGCCAGAGCAGCTGGGACCACCGATTCAGAGGCAATTTTTTTATTGCATGATGATCAATGACAATGAGGATGACATAATGATGCTGCTGTGGATGTGCATGTGCTTTGAGACTACTTGACAGGGTTGTACTGTACGCTTACTATCATAATATATCCCGGCGTCAACCAGGCCTGAGAGATACAGACACTTGCAGTGTTGGTCAGGTAATTTGAGAAACACTCTCAAACACACATCTGTAAAGTGGATGAAGCTCGACTGTGTGGTCCCAGTCTCCCCACTGAGCCAACAGCATACTCACTCTGGGTAGTAATAATAATAATAATAATAATAATAATAATAAATGGAATTTATATAGCGCTATATCTTGCAGAGACAAATCAAAGCCCTTGCACTCAACTCATTCTTACACAGTCATACAACCAGTAACAAGTAATAGTTCAATCAAGTCCAAATGTGCACGCACGCGCACGCGCACACACACACACACACACACAGGTCACACACCCTGGCAGGGCAATAGAATCTTGGCTGTTGAAGGCAGGGAAAAACTATGAGATGAAGCAAGAGAGGAAAATCTTAGGTTTGAAATAAATATGTCTTGAGACTGGATTTAAAAGTGTCATAAGAAGGCTTTTGGCAGAGAGAGAGAGGGAGGTCATTCCAGATCGATGGACCAGAAATAGAGAAAGAGCGACGGCCAATGGTGGATTGGTTGAATCTAGGTATTTGTAAGGACAAGGTATCTGCAGCAGAGCAGAGAGAACGAGAAGGAGTGTACAAGTGACGACATTCACAGAGGTAGGCAGGTGCTGTTTTGTGGAGACATTTGTAACAGAGGGTACTGATCTTATAGTTTATTCTCTGTGGCACAGGCAGCCAGTGGAGAGATTGCAAGAGAGGGGTAATATGCTCAGATTTTTTCTTTCTGAGGATTAGTCGAGCTGCACAGTTTTGTATACGTTGAAGGGAGTGGATTGATGATGCTAGCAGACCAGCCAACAGAGAATTGCAATAGTCCAGATGCGAAAGAATGAGAGACGTAACAAGTTTGGATGTTGCATCTGTGGACAGGTACTTTTGAATTGCACTAATACGTCATAATTGATAGTAGCAGGACTGGCAGGTCTGGGTGATGAATTTTTGCATAGACAGTGTGTTGTCAATAATGACCCCTAGATACTTCACAGCAGTGGATAAAGGGACTGATGCATAGGAGTAGGAGCCGGCCGGAATCTGAAAAATCCCTTTAACTCTTATGGGATTCAAACCTGCAAACTTCCAGTCTGAAAGCCAAGGCACTAACCACTGCACCATGGTGGCTGGTAATCACCATGATTTTTTCTAAAGTGATTATTTTTGCTTTACCCAGTTTTCTATAGAGCGTATCATTAGATTTGTAGCAGTTAAATTCTTTTTTTGGTAGTTGTTGCACCTAAACATCAACCAAGACCAAGACTCCCCTCTATTATCACTAATAGGGAACATAGTAAAATAAAAAATGACAACAAAAACAACCAACACACACACACATTCATGTCTAATACCACTCAGAATGAACAGATGTTAAATTGAAGACAACTGAATACATGCTTGCACCTGCACAGGCACACACTGTGTAAATATACTCTTATACATCAGTATTTAAAAAAACAAAAAAAACCATACCATCATTCAAAACAGTGTGGAATGATGAAAACCATAAAATCACATCATTCAGTAGCTGAAGAGAAACAAAAGTCCTATTCAAAATCTGCAAACAGATCTTCAGCATCTGTACCCATTGAAGCTAAATACACCAGCCACCATGGCGCAGTGGTTAGCGCCTTGGATTTCAGACTGGAAGGTTGCGGGTTTGAATCCCATAAGAGTCATAGGGATTTTTCTGACTCCGGCTGGCTCCTACCCAGAGTGAGTGTGCTGTGGGCTCAGTGGGAAGACTAGGACCACACAGTTGAGCTTCATCCACTTTATGGATGCGAGTTTAAGAGTGTTGCTTAATTTACCTGACCAATACTGCAGGTGTCTGTATCTCTCAGGCACGGTTGATGCCGTGATATATTATGATAGATAGCATAGAGTACAACCCTGTCAAGTAGTCTCAAAGCACACGCACTTCCACAGCAGCAGTATTACATCATCCTCATCATCACTGATCATCATGCAACATAAAAAATTGCCTCTGATTCAGTGGTCCCAGTTGCTCTGGTCTCATGGTGACCTCAGATTTGCTTAAGTTTATGACAAAGCCTTTGGGGTTCGAGGTTCGCTGGGGATGTTTATTGGAGGGGCACTGTGGTGGTTGCCACCACGGGTGGGCAACTCACTGTCTGGCTCCGCAACTGAGCTAATACTGTTGTTAGTAGGAGGCTTAGTAGGTTGTGTCCTGCATATGTTAGCTCAGAACAGGCAGTGCAGGGCCCGTCTAGCTGGTGGCCCCAGGGTGGCCTGATATTGATGGGATCCCCGTGGACTTCCAACCCTGAGGATGAGACAAAACGAATCTGGGTATGGCTGCAGCAGGGAGATTGAAATGAGCGGCATGGGAACAGCCCAATGGGGACATCACAGAAGATGATGCAACAAAACAAAAAAATAAATAAATACTGGACACATTTATGAACATATCAGCACAAACACAAACAAAAAATATACTCTAAAAATATCAAACTAAAAAAAACTACAACGACTCTAAAAGGCATATATGAAAATCTAAAAAAAGTAACATAACTACCCAACTGTGACTTACAGTGCTGCAGAGATTGCCATGTACAGTGCAGTCAACAGTTCCAAAGTTGACCTTCTCACCAAAGCGTTTTGCAGCTTTACGGAATTCAGGCAACAGTCTCATGCACGGAGGACACCACTGCAATGATAGGCACACTGTCTACTTTCTGTGATATAACCCGTAACATGCACTGATGGCACATCAGTGTTACTAACAATGTACAAGGACTTTTCTTTTTAATTCAGAACAACACTTGTGAAAAATGTAAATCAAGTACTAAGTTATCTCTCACTGGCTTAACCCTTTCAGTACAGCAAGCCGGCTCAGCTTCCTGCTGCCCTTCAGTCCTGCAGTGTTGATTCTAGGATTTCAAAAAATAGGGCCCAAGGGCCCCCTTAAATGAAAAAAAGGGGGCATTGCCCCCACCCCCCTCCCCCTCATAAAAAGGGGACAAGTAGTATTTGCTTACAGTACCTTCAGTACTCTCAGTTTCTGGAATTTTTTCAAGGAA
Organism: Rapana venosa; assembly: GCA_028751875.1. NCBI lineage: Eukaryota > Metazoa > Mollusca > Gastropoda > Neogastropoda > Muricidae > Rapana > Rapana venosa. The sequence continues at coordinate 65,418,073 of CM054134.1, read as the reverse complement.
GAGAAACAAATCAAACAGGCAGATACTAGGCAGAAAGGATTAAATATTCACCTAAGTAATAATAATAATAAATGGAATTTATATAGCGCTATATCTTGCAAAAAGAAATCAAAGCGCTTGCATTCAACACACCCATACAGACAACCAATAACAATTAACAGAGTTAACAAATTCAAATGTATTCACCTAAGTGTTCCAGTTAATCTGTACTAAGCACTCCTGACACAGAAGAGAGAGAGAGAGAGAGAGAGAGAGAGAGAGAGAGGAGAGAGAGGGAGAGAGAGGGAGAGAGAGAGAGAGAGAGAGAGAGGGAGAGAGAGAGGGGGGAGAGAGAGGGGGAGAGAGAGAGAGAGAGAGAAGGAGACAGAGAGAAAGAGGGGGAGAGAGAGGGGGGTGGAGGGGGAGAGAGGGGAGGGGGTGGGGGGACGGAATGGAGAGAAAGGGGGTGGGGGGAGAAAGGAGAGAGGGGTAGAGAGAGTGGGGGTGGAGGGGAGAGAGAGAGGGGAGAAAGGAGAGAGAGAGAGAGAGAGGGTCAAAGTCAACTTTGTATTTCAACAGAGTTGGGGAGATAGATCTAGATGAGAAGAGGGGTAAAAGCTAATATCAAAGATTTTTTTCCTACATAGTCTAATGAGAGAGAGAGAGAGAGAGAGAGAGAGAGAGAGAGAGAGAGAGAGAGAGAGAGACAGACAGACAGACAGACAGACAGACAGACAGACAGACAGACAGACAGACACAGAGAGAGAGAGGGTGGGGGACAAATTTGTATTTCAACATTCAGATATAGATCTAAATGATAAGTTAAAGCCAATGTCCAAGTCTTGTTCCACCCCACCCCCCACTCATACATTGAGAGAGAGAGAGAGAGAGAGAGAGAGAGAGGGAAGAGAGAGAGAGAGAGAGAGAGAGAGAGGAGAGAGAGAGAGAGAAGAGAGATTAAAATTGTATTTCCACATTCAGAGAGATAAATCTAGATGATAGGTAAGCCAATGTCAAGTTTTGCTCCCCCCCCCCCTTTTTTTTTTTTCTTTTAGATCTTACAGACAGAGAGAGAGAGAGAGAAGAGAGAGGAGAGAGAGAGAGAGAGAGAGAGAGAGAGAGAGAGGAGAGAGAGAGAGAGAGAGAGGAGTTGCCTAATTAATACAAGTTTTTCTGAAGATTTTCATCCTGGTTATCAGCAGTGTTTTTGTGTGTTGCTTTAAGTGATGTTCCGTAATTAGCGCATCCTCCTTTAGTGAAGGCATTGTTCTTTCCATGTTTGATACACAGGGGACAGACTACTGCATGCCATCATCACTGTTCTCAAGCCAAGGCTACTTGTCTCCCAACCTGCTGGGGCGCTGCGTCTGCTATCTCGTCAACGATCTCTGTCCCAATTACGTCTCTTGTTCCTGAGTACAAGGTGTCTCAGAAGATGACGTAAACAAAGAGAAAAACGGAGCAGGGCAAGCCTGCTTTATTATGAACATGGCTTGAAGGCGTGAATCAGAAAATATTCCCGCCCCTGAGTAGACTACTAACGTAATGACCACTGCGGGAACTCACAAGGACGAAGTACAGTTTCTGTGATTGGTCAAAAGTCAGGGCGCTTAGCCAATCAGAAGCATCAATGGAGAACTTCTGCAGAAGTAGCGCTTAATTTTAAAGAATATACAAACGGCAGTTGCGATGGCGCACTGTTTGTTCAAAAATGCACAGTCCAGGATTTTTTTGCGTCCGTTAGGGTGCACTGCCCACATTGTTTTGTGGCAATTTTGAAATAAATGCGGGAATCCCGCAAGGGCGCACCCTAGAATCAACACTGGTCCTGTAAGGTGGAAAACCGCACAATTGAATTTTCCTTCAATTCCTGGTTTTCTGAGGTGCAGAAGAGTGCAAAAAGGGTACCTCAGTAAATCTTACATAGAATTTTGCATTAAAGGTGCTGTGTGCAGAATTGAATGTAGATTTTCTTTAAGACTAGAACTTTGCACTTGTGTGTGTGATTTATGTGACGGGTGTCAATAAATGTGACATTTCCTATGTCACTGGAGGCACCGTGGTTGAGTGGTTTAGGCGGTCAACTCGTGATCCAGAGGTCGCGGGTTCGATCCCCGCTCGGCTCGGTGTTGTGTCCTTGGGAAAGACACTTTACTCATATTTTCCTCACTCCACCCAGGTGTACAAGTGGTACCAGCTCTGCTGGGGAAGTATCTGGCGACAGACTAGCGTCCTGTCACAGGGGTGGTGAAAAACCATCAGTTCGCTTAACACTACAGAAACCGGGATAAGCTCCGGCTCCATGGGCCTTCTGCTCGAAAGAACATACTTTTTTTTTTCCTATGTCACATAAAAACAACTGATGACAAATGCATGCAAACGAAGAATTGATAAGATATGAGGATGCCAAAAATGAAGTAACTTACAGTTTGATGTCCTCAATATCTCCATCACTTGTGCAGAACAAGGTATCCAGTCACAATGACTGTCACAGTACTTATTGTCACCTCAACTGTTATGTCGGTTTCACCCAAGAAAACAGCCATGCAATAGAGAAATGTTTATGTCCATTTTGAATCAGTTATGGAGGTTATCACGACCAAAAACAGAAAAAACACTACACTACTTTTTTTGTAATACACTTATGTACATGTCACTTGTCTGCATCCTCTGTCACATGTCACACTTAGGTGACACAGGTGTGGAAAATCTTGAAAGTGTCGGTGATAAATAAGTGGCAAATTCTCATCGTCTAGTTCATCACCAATATCACTATCACTATCACTCCACAGCTCGACTAGTTCTCAGAAAGAAAAAATCTGAGCACATTACCCCTCTCTTGCGATCTCTCCACTGGCTGCCTGTGCCACAGAGAGTAAATTATAAGATCAGTACCCTCTGTTACAAATGTCTCCACAAAACTGCACCCTCCTACCTCTGTGAATGTCTTATCCTATACACTCTTCACTTTCCCTCCATTCTGCTGCAGATACCTTGTTCCTACGAATACCTAGATTCAATCAATCCACCGTTGGCCGCCGCTCTTTCTCTATTTTGGGTCCATCAACCTGGAATGAGCTCCCTCTCTCTCTTCGCCAGAAACCTAGTTATGACACTTTTAAATCCACCCTCAAGACATATTTATTTCAAACCTAAGATTTCCCCCCTCCTGTTTCATATCAAACTATCCCACCTCACTAACCCATGTCCTATCACCCTGCTAAAGTATACGACCTGTGTGAGTGTGTGTGTGCGCTTTTGAAAAACATTTGACTATTGAAAATTTATTTCATAGATTTTGTCTGCAATATCTGTTTGTTTAAACTATTATTGATTGCATGACTGTGTAAGATAAGGTTGAATGCATGCCCTTTGATTTGTCTTTGCAAAATATAGTGCTATATAAGTTCCATTTATTATTATTATTATTATTATTATTATTATGATTTATAGCAGCATTAATCTCTGCTCTTTCCTCGTCATTCAACTCGAACAGGTCAAAATCGTCACAATTTTGATAAATTTCAATGTCAGAAAATTGGTCAGCGTCTTCTTCCTCCATTTTGCACAGGACAAGTGACAGAGAAAAACTGTGCTAGTAAGATATTCCCTCTACTAAAACTATGAACCCAGGAAGCATATAAACATTCTTGTGGGAAAGGAGAAGCAGTGTTTGCCTTAACAAAACTATCTACCAGAGTCCCGTTGATGCCAGTTAGCTGCATGACTGATCACTATAAACAACCCCTCTTCTGCTACCGTTATTGCTGGAAAACCAGCTGACAGTACTGAAGGGTAGAGAGCCTGGGAAGAAATTCAAGACAGGGAAGTAATTGTCAGCAGATATCTAGTACTGTAAGCGTTAACTCATTGACTCTTTTCCTTTACTGTGACGTGCCGAAGCTTAAGAATCGGCAGACTTACGAATTTTTTAAAAAACACAAAGTGATGGTTAACTCAAGGGAAAGTACTCTGGCCTATAGGGCAATCATTTTTCTAAACGCAGTTGCTTTCCTTGACCATAAGCTTGCCTAGTTTTTATCTGTTGGCCAATTTTGTTTGACATGTCAACAAGTGATATTTTTGGGATTTCAGGCACTCCAGTGATATGATTCTTTAAAAAAAATAATCTGTTGTACAAAAAGTGACATCACATGGATTCAGCCAGCTTCAGGGAACTTTACTTTGGTGAAAAATCATCACATTGCTTCAAGGGGACTAGTTGATGAATAGTGCAAGCCATTTAAGATACCAACCCTAATTTTCAAAACTTTTTATTTTTCAGCATTCAGTGATATATTTTGGAAATTTGTAAAAAATAAATACAGTCATCTATTAAAAAACTGTGAAACAATATCAAAAGAAGACATTATGAACTTCTCAATGATGTATAATGTGTATGTCATTATTATGTTGGGTAAGTCTGCTGAATTTTTCAAATATAGCCAAAATCACGCGTCATCACAAAATGGCGGGATCCATTTCACTGCGACTCCAATGAGTTAATAACATTACTACCATGTCTTTCAAAACCAGTTTCTGAAATGGAATAATGATATTCCAAATTCATAAATTAATTCACAAATGTACATCACACTAATTCTTTGCAATTGTGATGAGGCTATAGGTTTTACATGTTTCTGAGGACCACAGTATTCATTTATGATCCCCAGTTTCTTTTCCTCTCAGTAATGAGGTACAGAGTATCTTTTTCTGTGAACTGGCATTTTCTTTTAGACATATTTTCTCTTTTCTTCTTCCTGCCTTTACATTTTATTTATTACTGATTCTTATGAATTTCAGATGCATTTGAATAAATGCACTGATTCATGTAGATGATGTCTGAGCATGCAGGCATGCTAGGGCAGAGCTTGTGAAGGTTTCTTGTATACGAAAATAAACAAATACCTGAAAATGCCACAAACAAAATTAACTGTCAGTGTAGGGTCTGCTAATCTACTGATTTATTACTACGCGGGTACAAATTCAAGCAGTTACCCTTGTATTCCTATGTGCATTAATACCATAGACTTACACATATTCTTTGATTATTCAATGTCTAGCGATGAGTCATTCACAAATCATGTGAGATGTGATGTGCGCGAATGTAGCCAGTGATACTTGCATGCTGCCAGAATAGAGACAAGTTCTTTTGCTGCCCATTAAGTATCAGGAATAATTTTACCAGGTCAGTTCATTCCATATATTCTTTTTTTTTTGGTGGTAGTTTTCAGTGTTTATATAACACGGCTGAGTCCTATCAGTAACTTTACTTCAGCCAGGTTCTGTGTCCCTATTCAGATTGACAAACAAAAAACAATGGCTTTCAGCCTGGTGCCAGAACCAGGTCTGGAACCACGAGTTCACAGGAGGGTGACCCTACTGTTTGTATTATGGAGCAAGACCCAGCCAAGAGGATAAGATTAAAGAGAGATTGCAGGATGTTGCACAAAAACTAGATTAAAAAATGGGAAAAGAAATTTGAAGACTTTGAGCATCTTTTGAGGACCTCGCTCAAATGGAAATAAAAGTCACTGAAACATCATAGCGTCATTATGATGATTGTGACATCTTGGTCTTACAGGAAGACCTCGAACTGCAGAATGAAAGATCTAATGGAAGGGCAGGCCTCTTCTTGTAAGGTTCTCTTTTGTAATGATGAAGTTAAGTTGTTCAACAAAATCAAACAGGAATTGTCCAAAAGTGAAGTGCTCAGTGCCCGCATCAGTGATGGACTGGCGACATTAATCAATGGTTGTTTCAGCCGAAAACTAAGTGAAAAAATTTTAAAAGTGAGAACTGTGAAAAGCTTGTTGTTCCACTTGTCAATAAAGAAGTTTTGGGCCTAACTTTCTTTGAAAAAGAGGAAAGCCAACCTCAAAATTATGCATACGCAACGAGCCATTATCAAGGCTACTAAGCACATGGCGGACCAAACGAGGCTTTGCAACTCAACAAAGCTTGATTCAAACTTACAGATGCTATCGCATTGCTAGGGCACACCATGCACAAATTATCAATGTTCTGACGCTGAGCCATGACAATAAGCAATCATTTGTTTGGAGACAATCTTGTGTCTGCTTTGAACAACATCAATGAGATGGACAAGATGGACAAGGCTCTGTCTGGGGGAAGAAAGGGAAATAACCCCAAATTTGGTTGCTTCCATATTGATGATAATAATAATAATAATAATAATAAAAAAATAATAATAAATGGAATTTATACAGTGCTGTATCTTGCCCAGACAAATCAAGCGCTTGCACTCAATTCATTCTTACACAGTCATGCAAACCAATAGCAAGTAATAGTTCTAACAAGTCCAAACATACACACACACACACCACACACACACACACACACACACACACACACACACACACACAGAGGTTATACTCTCTGGCAGGGTGATGGGATTTTTTGGCTGTTGAAAAAAGCAGCAACAGCTATGAAATGAAACAGGAGAGGAAAATCTTAGGTTTGAAACAAATAAATCTTGAGGCCAGATTTAAAGTGTCACAGGAAGGCCTTTGGCGAAGAGAGATAAGGGCCATTCCAGATTGATGGACCAGAAACAGAGAAAGAGCGACGGCCACAGTGGACTGGTTGAATCTAGGTGTTTGTAGCACAAGGAATCTGCAGCAGAGTGAAGGGAACGAGAAGGGGTGTACAGGTCATGACATTCACAGAGGTAGGAAGGTGCTGTTTTGTGGAGACATTTGTACAGAGAGTACTGATCTTATAGTTTATTCTTTGTGGCACAGGCAGCCAGTGGAGAGATCGCAAGAGAGGGGTAATGTGCTCAGATTTTTTCTTTCTGAGGACTAGTCGAGCTGCAGAGTTTTGAATACGTTGAAGGGAGTGGAATAGATGATGCTGGCAGACCAGACAAAAGAGAATTGCAATAGTCCAGACGTGAAAGAATGAGAGATGCCACGAGTTTTGATGTTGCCTCTGTGGACAGGTACTTTCGAATTGCACTAATACGTCGTAATTGATAGAAGCAGGACTGCAGGTCATGGTGATGAATTTTTGCATAGAGTGTGTTTGTCAATATGACCCCTAGATACTTTACAGCAGTGGATAGAGGGACTGATGCATTGCCGAATTCTATTGAGCTGTTGTAATGGAAGAGAGTTTGTTTTTGGTCCCTACAAGCAAGGCTTCAGTTTTATCAGCGTTTAGTTGTAACTTGTTCTCTATCATCCAGTTTGGATATCTTGAAAGCAGTAGGTCATATTCATCAAGAGGGAGGGCAGATTTTCAGGAGTGTCACTGCTTAGAATCTGAGAGTCATCTGCATAAAAGTGATGGTTGATCTGATGACGGTTAAATATATGTGACAGTGGAGCGGTGTAGAGAGTGAAAAGAACAGGGCCCAGAACTGATCCCTGCGGGACTCCACATTCCAGTCTGGCAGGTACTGACTGAATCTTGTTTACTGTGACTGTCTGGAATCGGTCATTCAGGTATGATCTAAACCAGGTGAGGGCTGTACCAGTAACACCAAATGTTTCTTGAAGACGGGAGAGAAGGATAGAGTGGTCAATAGTGTCGAAGGCTGCAGATAAGTCGAGTAGAGTGAGGAGGGAGATTTTCCCTGAGTCAGAAGCAAGTAGAAGCATGTTTAAGGTGTGAACTAGAGTGGTTTCAGTGCTGTGGTTGGCACGATAGGCAGACTGAAACGCAGGAAGAAGATTGTTGGAGAGAAGGTGGTTGTTGAGCTGTTTCAGAACTACTCTTTCAAGGACTTTAAAGATAAAAGGTAGGTTGGAAACAGGTCTGTAATTCTTCAGAATGTTAGGGTCAAGGTCATGCTTTTTGAGTAATGTGTGACTAAAGCAGTATTGAGAGCTGAAGGAACATTTCCAGAAACAAGAGATGAGTTTTACTATCTTTTGATAGTGGGTATGAGCTGTGGCAGGCACTGCGCGAAAAGAGAAGCAGGTATGGGGTCGAGATCGCATGATTTTATAGTCATTCCTTTCAGAATTGTCTCGATTTCTTTCTCGCTTGCTGGATAAAGGATAGGAGAGGAGTGCCAGAAAATTGAGGATCACAATTGCAGGCTGGAAAGGAGTCTGATCCAAGCTAGAGCGATGTTGCGGATTTTGTCAGAAAAGAATGCAGAAAATATGGAAGGAAGTTCAGAGTGGTTGTAGATAGAAGGCAGAGGGCTAGCCTTCGCAGATCCAAGCAGAGTGGATGTGAGGGAAAAGAGAGATTTCATAGATGTGGCATCAAGAACTTGAGAAGAGTAATACTTTGTTTTTGCTGAATGGATTAAGGTTTTGACTTTGTTGATTTGTTTACGAAGAAGCTGTTTGTTTATTTCAGTTTTTGTTTTACGCCATTGCCGTTCTAGTTGCCGGCGTTTGCGTTTTGCGACCAGGATGTCATGGGTGTTACCATGGTGCACAGGGCCTATCAGGAGGAGATGGTCAGTAGGAGGTGCATGCTCATCAAGGAGTTGGCTGAGGACGGTATTGTAGTGTTTAGAAGGGTCAGTATGGTCAGGGATTTGTGATAGACGTTCAGCAGCTTGGGAAGAAAAGTTTGATATCTATGGCCTTGAGGTTGCGACGGGTAATGCACTTCTTCTTCTGATAGGTTTTGCAATGTTCAGGGAGAAAAGAATGGTAGAATGATCGGAGAGCAGTTCGTCAGTGACAGATACAGACTGAGATGTGATTAGACCTTGTGAAACATCGGTGATAAGCCAGTCTAAATGTTACCAGATCTGTGTGTTGGTTCGTTTACCAGTTGGGAAGAGAGTGGTTAGACAAAGAAAGAGAAAGTCGCTTAACATCAGGAGAGGACTGGTTGTCAAAGTGGAAGGTGAAGTCACCAAGAATGATAAGTTTCTTGGGAGAGGCTGAAATGGTCAAGGAGTGATTGAAACTCTTGGTGGAAAACTGAAGACCTCAAATTGTTTCTACGGTGGGAGGTGGATGGTAAAGGCAACAGAGAGTAACAGAGTGGCCAGGTAAGGTGAGGCTGAGTTCACAGACTTCGAAAGATTCGGGTGAAAATGGAAGGGAGTGACAGATAGAAAGAGTTGATGCAGAGTGTCTTTGTAGACGATGGCAATGCCACCTCCACGGGAGAGTCGGGGAAAGAAAGACTTTTGTAGCCAGGTGGCGTCAGTTGTTTTATCTTTGGTTCGTGACCAAGTGGCTTTAGCCAAGTTTCTGTAAGAAAGCTAGATCTATGTGGTGTTCAGAAATGAAGTCAGAATTAAGTCGGCTTTGCCATAAGGACAGACAGATTGAGCGTTGAGAAGAAACATGTGGAGAAGTCTGAGGGAGGCAAAGAGGTCGAAGAAGACAGTGGTGATTGACTATGACTATCAGAGGAAGAGGCTGAGGGCGATGGTAGAGATTTGTGCACTGGAAGAGTAGACAAGGATGGCGAGTCAGGAATGGAAGATGGTAAAAGAACAGGGTCAGTCAGGGGACTTATAGTCTCACAAAAATCATTACACACATCTGCTCCTAAGCTGCAAGAGTTTGATCAAAGCACTCAATATTTCACAGAGTGTTAGCCAAAATTATTGGACTGATTGTGTCCAGTTTCCCTGCTGTAAAATTTGGGCCCCTGCATTACAGGCAGATGGAAAAAGATAGGAGGCTGGTAGAAAGGGGTTAGTATGGTGGATAGAGAACATTACTGATGCTTTCAATGAGGTGTACTATCTAGATCCAGACATTGTGGTCCATTCTGATGCAAGTCTTCAAGGCTGGGCTGTGTATTGAGGAGTCTATTCTGGAGGGGTTTGGTTACCAGTGTAGACAGTAAGACTTTCCATATTAACTACTTAGAATCAAATGCCACATTTTTTGCCATGAAATCCTTCCAGGTGCAGATTCAAGGAAAGCATGTTAGACTTATGCTGGATAATACCACAGCCATTGCATGCTTAAATTATATGGGTACTTCTCACTGACTCCTGTAATGAATTAACACATACTATCTGGTCATGGTGTATTGAACACAGGATATTTGTCAGTGCAGCTCACATTCCAGGCTGGAAAATTTTGTGGCCAACGCAGAATCCAGAAAGATGAACCTAGTGACTGAATGGATGTTGAACAGTGATCTTTTGCAGGCAGCTCTTTGCTGAATGCAGTACCTGACATAGATTTGTTTGTTTCCAAACTAAATGCACAGTTGAAAAGATTTGTATCTTTCAGGCCAGACCTTGCTGCAGAAGTGATTGATGCTTTACAGCTTTTAATAAAAAGATTCATTTCTTGGCTTTCCTTCCATTCAGTGTCATTGCCTGACTCTTTTAGAAGGTGCAGAGGACCTGAACTCAGGTGTACTGGTGGCTCCAGACTGGCCAACTCAAGCCTGGTACCCAATACTTCTACATTGACTACTAGTTTTTACATTTCTCTAAATTACTTATGTGATTGTCATTGTTATGAGTAGTCAATATATGTGAGAGAGAGAGAGAGAGAGTGTGTGTGTGTGTGTGTGTGGGTGTGTGTGTTGTGTGTGTGTGTGTGTGTGTGTGTGTGTGTGTGTGTGTGTGTGTGTGATCAGCTGTAAGCACGCAGATGCTTGCATGTGTGAGTGTGGGTTTGTGTTCCTGCCTTCATGCTATAAGAGAAAATGTGTGTGTGTGTGCCTGCGTGTGTGCGTGCGTGCATGAGATAATATGAAATAAGTCTCTGTCTTCTTAGTTAATGGTCCTTAAAACATTGTCATTGTATTCAATAATCGGTGTATGTGTGTGCTTGTGTAAGTGTGCATGTTGCGTATGTGCGTGCGTAAATAATAAGTTTATGTCTGTTCTAGTCAATGGGTTTATAACACTTATTCCCAATTGGTGTGCGAGTGTGTGTGTGTGTGTGTGTGCATGCGTGCATGTGTGTGTTCATGACATTTTTATTTAAGTTATCTTGGAATGTTTTATCAATATGAAATGTAACTTTTTTGTCTTTTGACATTATGATACTATCAATGTGCCTGTCAGTATTGTAATTGCCCTTCATGAGATAATTAAAGTGTTTTTGACTTGACTTAACTTGACTTCCCAATCACTAGACTCCAAATAATCCCAACTTACCACAACTTACAGGTAAGTCTTGTTAAATTTATAAATCAAACAGTGGAAGCAAAAAGTCAAATACGTACAGGAGCAAAGAAGTCGACAAACCAAGGGTCACGACTCAGCACCAACTCGATTAGGAAGTCGGAAGATCAAGGGAGGTCAATGGGGTCACAACACTATCTTGAGTAAATGCTGCAACGTCATGTGCAGTCATTCGGCCTGCCAGACAGAAAATCAAATCCGTTAAGTATAAATATATCTATAATCACAGAATACTATCAACTACTCTTTCTATACTTTTTTATTTTACTGTCTCCACTACCACTGTCAATGGTGGGAGCTCCACGTAATGCACCACAGGGTTCACCACCTTTCTCCGTCTCTGTCTGAGTTCTATGATCTCCTGACCTCAGTGATGTTGGCAATGTAGAATGTTGCGGTCTACCTCTTCCTTCTGCTCTCAACCTTGCCTTGGAGAACTGTCATCATCAGATTTGTTTGTGTGTTTCTGTTTGCATGGCTAACATATCTCAGCCTATGCTTATCAATTTCAGGTAACATTTGCCTTTACACTTAGAGTTTATCAAGAATGCTTTCACTTCAGTGTTGATTCTAGGATTTTAAAAAAGGGGCCTACAGTGCCCCTAAAATGAAAAAAAAGGAGCATTTGCATCCCCCCCTTCCCTTCATAATAATGGGGACAAGTAGTATTTGCTTATAGTACCCTCAGTACTCTAGTTTCTGCTATTTTTCAAGGAAAAGAAGCAAAATAAACAGACAGATACAAAGAAAGAAATATACACCTTAAGAATTGCAGTTAATCTGTAGTCAGCCCATGTGACACGGGAAAGAGAAAGAGGGGGGAGGGGGGAGAGAGAGGGGGAGAGAGGGTGTAGACAGGGGGTAGAGAGAGGGAGAGAGAGAGAGAGAGAGGGAGAGAGAGAGAGGGGGGGGGAGGAGAGAGAGAGAGAGAGAGAGAGAGAGAGAGAGAGAGAGAGAGAGAGAGAGAGAGAGAGAGAGAGATCAGTCAAATGTGTATTTTCACAGAGTTTGAGAGATAGATCTAGATCTAGATGAGAAGAGAGGTGAAAGCCAATATCAAAGTCTTTTTCCTCCCATGGTACAATGAGAGAGAGAGAGAGAGAGAGAGAGAGAGAGAGAGAGAGAGAGAGAGAGAGAGAGAGAGAGAGAGAGACAGAGACAGACAGAGAGAGAGAAAGAGACAGAGAGACAGAGAGAGATGAGGGAAGGTGAAAGCCAATATCAAAGTCTCCCCACCTCCCCCATGGTACAAAGAAGAGAGAGGGGGGGAGGAGAGAGAGAGAGAAAGAGAGAATTTGTACTTCCACATTCAGAGAGAGATCTAGATCTAGAGGATAGGTTAAAGGCAATATCAAAGTCTTGCTTTTTTTCCCCATATCATACACTGAGAGAGAGAAGAGAGAGAGAGAGAGGAGAGAGAGAGAGAGAGAGAGAGAGAGAGAGAGAGAGAGAGAGAGAGAGAGAGAGAGAGAGAGAGAGAGAATTAATTTGCACTTCTGCATTCAGAGACAGATCTAGATCTCGATGATAGGTTAAAGCCAATATCAAAGTCTTGTCCCCTCCCACCCCCCATCATAAACTGAGAGAGAGAAAGAGAGAGAGAGAAAGAGAGAGAGAGAGAAAGAGAGAGTGTGTCACCTAACTGATGAAGTCTTTCATCTTGTACAGCCTCCTGGCGATCCCAGTGTTTTTGTGTAATGCTCAAAGTGCTGTTCTGTAATTAGTGCATCCTCCTTTAGTGAAGGCACTGTTCTTTCCATGATTGATATACAGCCATGATCACTGTTCTCAAGCCAAGGCTACTTGTCATACCAGTTCTACCAGCTCCGAACCTGCTGGCATCTGCTATCTCCTCAACGATCTCTGTCTCAAATGCCTATCTTGTTTTTGGAGTACAATGCCTCTTGGAAGATGATGTATATGATGAGGAAAACAGAGTTGGACACGCCACCTTAACTACCACGATGGCTGGTATGCGCTAAAAAGAAAACCTTGCCATCCCTAGGGTATCAATGTAATGGCCGCCTCATGAACTAATAAAGTTGAACTAACAAGAGTGAACTACAGTTTCTGTGATAAGTCAAAAGTGAGGCACTTAACCAATCAAGAAGCATCGATGGAAAACTTTGGTGGAAGTAGCACTTAATTTTGGAGATTATGCAAACGGTAGTTGCAATGGCGCACTGTTTGTTCAAATACGTGATTTTTTTGCATCCATTAGGGCGCACTGCCAAGAATAATTTTGCAGCAATTTTGAAAAAAATGTGGGAATCCCGCAAGGTTGCACCCTAGAATCAACACTGCACTTGTTCTTCTGTCTGACTGTATTTTGAATTGAACCACATTTTGGCAGTGTTTATTTTGTTTCTTTCAAATTTTGGTAATGTCCAGGCTTCTGACCTATACAGCAATACAGGTTAGATTTGTGTTTTGACATTTTGATATTGAGATCTTTAGGTATGCCTTTGTCTTTCCAAATATCATTCCACAGAATCATCTTTTCACTTGGCCATACCAATTCTAGATTTGAAATCTTGCAAACAAGAGCCATTATTCTTCTTTACAGAGTCTAGAAATATTCCAGATCTATTCCAATGATTTTGATATTTTGATGAGTGTCTTTGCTGTTACTGTGCATCACTTTGTTTGTTGGCATTCAACTTAAGGCCAGCTAGTGTTACTCTCTGTATCAACTCAATAGCAACTTTTCCTCATGCTTGTGATAGGTTCTTTATCATCAGTGTATTTGAAGTTTGTGATTTTTCTACCTATTTTAATACCCATGTCATCTATGACTGCCTTTCTCATGATTATTTCTGTACATATGCTGTAAAAATGTAGTGACAATGTGCAATCCTGGCGGACTCCTTTTTTTAAACCAAAGAATTCACAATGGTTGTCATTCCATCAGGTCATTCCAAATTTGCTATGAGCAAGGGCAGATGCCTGTCCTTCTCAAGAAGATTCAAGGTCTTGAACTTAATATTCCTTTTAAAAAAAACCTGAAAATTTAAAACACTGAATTCCATTTAAAATGGAATAAAAATCACCCATGTTAGTATCCCCACTCTTGTGGAGCATAATGAATTCTTGTTGTATCCACTCACTGAGCCATCATCAGGTTTCCCAAATCCTTTTACAAAGATGGTGTTAACTGTGAAAAACTGGGTCTGAGTTCTTCAAAAGCTCACATCTTCTTTGATCTGGCTGATGGCATCAGTACTTTCATCTTTTGGTGGCAAAGGTTCCAGCTCTTGCAGATCTAGATTACAGGTCAAGAATTCATCAGAAGTGCTGTTGCTGCTGTCAAACAGTTCTTTTCCATATTCATGCCACATGTCTAATATTTGATTCATTTCAGTGTTTTCCTGCATTTGTCACCTACACATATGTATGAATATGTGTGTCTATGTATGTGTTTACAAACATATACATACATCTATTTGATTCAGGGCACCTGTTCTCCCTGATAACAACTACAGCACTCTCTCCATAAGGAACATTCTCCACACCATTGTCCTGTGTGAACAATTTGCACTTCTCCACAAATTCAGATAAAATGAATTCATACTCCAAAACAGTTCACTCAAACAAAGTTCAGACTGACATAAAAGATCTCGGCTCCTCCCTTCTCCTTGAATGTCATGAAGGTGGGAAATTTCTTGATGTGCAGGGATCTGCACTGCTCCGCCAGCTGCCGGCAGTTTACTCTCCCTACCTGTTACAGTCATCAGACATGCTGTTGGTGAAGAGAGAGAGAGAGAGAGAGAGAGAGAGAGAGAGAGAGAGAGAGAGAGAGAGAGAGAGAGAGAGAGAGAGAGAGAGAGGAGAGAGAGAGAGAGTGTGTGTTGTGTGTGTGTGTGTTTGATTTCATTTTACGTCTCCTCACTAAATGTGATATTAGACACAAAAAGGCTCGGGATGAGGGGATGGGGGGATCTGGAAGTTGTTTTGGGGGGTAATTTGCTAAATCTACAATAAACAAGTAAGAAAATGCAAATCTAAAGCAACTCTTAAGTACAGACCAGTAAAATCACAATTTCTAACAGAATCTAACCCATAAACAATAAAACAATATTTTAAAACTATAACCAACTAGAGAACATACAGTCCACAGGAAGATAGTGTCTTTAGAGTCCATAATAATCATAATAATGAACCAATTGGACTGTTCAATAACGATTTGAAAAAATAAATCTCAGTAGAAGATCACTGAATATCCTTGATGAAGTTGACGAGGTATGCAGCTTTTTAGCATGCTGCATATTATGATATGATCAACAGTTACACTATCGCCACATATAGAAAAGACATGCCCAACATATTTTGTCTTAAAACAGTTCAGTTTCCATCGACAATGATGGAATGACAATGATATGTGTGTGTGTGTGTGTGTGTGTGTGTGTGTGTGTGTGTGTGTGCGCGCGCGCATGTGTATGTACATGTGTGTGAGTGCATATGTGTGTGTGTGTGTGTGTGTGTGTGTGTGTGTGTGTGTGTGTGTGTGTGTGTGTGTGTGTGTGTGTGTGTGTGTGTACATGTGTGTACATGTGTGTACATGTGTAAGTGAGTGAATGAGAATGTGTGTGTGTGTGTGTGTGTGTGTGCGCGCGCGTGTGTGTGTGTGTTATTTATTCTTTTATTTTGAGGACAATGGAATAAGCACTCATGTGCTTTTTTATATCAAGTCCCCATGTGCATGCAGTTTTGTAAATGTTGTCATCCGTTTTCACTGGCACACAATGGCCTAATCTTCCAAAAAGCAGAATGGGTTTTTAACATGTGCACAAGATGTTCTGCATGCATTCGCACACAGGACCTCAGTTTATAGTCTCATCCAAAAGATTTTTAGGGGAAGTGGAGTCGGCACTGATGTTAACTCAAGAGGAAAAATCCTCTTGAACAAAATTCCAACCTGGGTCAGCAGATCACAAGCGCAATACGCATTACTCTAACCACCAGGCTATCCTGTCCTCTGTGTGTGTGTGTGTGTGTGCATGTAAGTGTTATTTACCTTTTTTAAATTTTTTTTTCTTTTGAGGATAATGGAATAAGCCCGCATGCGTTTTTATGTCCAGCCCCTGTGTATATGCGGTTTTACAGGTAAATTTTGTCATCCGTTCCCATGGGCACACAATAGCCTACTATTCTAAAAAGCAGAACAGGTTTTAATGTGTGCACAAGTTGTTCTGTGTACATCATGGGACCTCAATTTATAGTCTCATCCAAAGGACTTTTTTGGGGGGAGGGGGGGGGAGGGGATGGGGAGTCACTGCCAACTCCATGGGAAAAATATCCCCTTGAACGGGATCCAGATCACAAGCGCAATGTGAAATGCTTTAACCAACTCTCTAACCAATCAGGCTATCCCATCCCCCTCTGTGTGTGTTTGTGTGTGTGTGTGTGTGGTGTGTGTGTGTGTGTGTGTGTGTGTGGTGTGTGTGTGTGGTGTGTGTGTGTGTGTGTGTGCATGCGTGCGTGCATGTGTGCGTGCGTGCGTGTAAGTAAGTCTTCAATTTTAACGTCTTTCCACTTTAAGTGATACCAGACGACCCTAAAATAGGAGACTAAATGAAAGAGATAGATAGATAGATAGATAGACAGACAGACAGACAGACACAGACAGACAGACAGACAGACAGACAGATAGACAGATAGATAGATCTACTCTGTGTGGTGGTGCATGCGTGTGTATAAGTGTATGTGTGTGTGTATGTGAGTGTGTGTGTGAGTGTGTGTGTGTGTGTGTGTGTGTGTGTGTGTGTGTGTGTGTGTGTGTGTGTGTGTGTGTGTGTGTAATAAAGAGTAATAACAAGGGAAATACACAAATAGTATTCTTAACATAAACAGATCAAGAACATTTTTAAAAAATGAAATTCGAAGAGAACTACAACTACAATAAGTGCCCTATAGGACTTAAAAATGTGTGTGTGCGTGTGTGTGTGTGTGTGTGTGTGTGTGTGTAGAGAGAGAGAGAGAGAGAGAGGAGAGAGAGAGAGAGAGAGAGAGAGAAGAGAGAGAGAGAGAGAGAGAACACTGAAAGTAATTTATTGCCATTAACAATACAGTCTTTTTTGCAAGGTGCACAGTATGAACACAATTTAAGCAATATGGTTTTTGCAACAAGGAAATAATGAAAACAAAAAGAGGAAAAAGAATCTCCAATAACTACATTCAACTAAATACATTAATTGCTAGCATACATTAATTGTTATAGCAAGCTTGCGCATGCACACACACACACACACACACCAGTTTGATTCCTGTTCAAGGGGATATTTTCCTTTGGAGTTAACATCAGTGCCAACTCCACTCTCCCCAAAAGTCCTTCGGATGAGACTATAAACCCAGGTCCCGTGTGCGAACGCACGTAGAACATCTTGCACACACATTAAATCCTGTTCCACTTTTCATAAAAGTAGGCCATTGTGTGCCGGTGGGAACAGATGACAGAATTTACAAAACCACATACACACGGGGACTAGATGTAAAAAATCACATAGTGCTTATTCCATTATCCTCGATATAAAAGAATTAAATAAAAATAAAACCAGTGTCATATTCCCGCTTTGATTTAAAGCAAAAATCAGCAACAGTGTGGGACAAATCGACCACAATCAAATAAGGCAATTTAGCCAACAGATTCCATTCACAAATATGGAAAACAATATAGTGTTACACTAAAAAGGTATATCAATTAACTGCAGTTTTCTTTTTCTGCTGCCCTAAGCAAGGGAGATAAATTTCGTATGGGATTTTATAAATTCTTTATCTTCGATCCAGAGAATGCTAATTATATCTCTCATTCTTAAGATTTCTTCATTGAATATGAAGCATTTCTGATGGATGTCATCGTACGATTTACAATCAAACAAAAAATGCATTTCATCTTCAGTCTGCATGCCACACATGGGGCATGGGGACTGTGCAGATGTGTCAGTAGAAAATCACATTTTGCAGGCATTTAGGCAAAAGTTCTTAATCTGAATCAAGCAAGATTATTCCTATGCCATTTCTGATTCTGTTTGAAAAATACTTTTAAAGGAAGAGTACTAGTTATACATTTCTGATTCTTCTATGCAAGCATGCCAGTCTTTAAATTCACACAAAAATTCTTGCTCAAATCCAACTTCCTGGCACATCCACACAATGCCAAATCCATGCGTTGTTAGTAATTGCTTAATAAAAAATGCCCAGTTCTGTTTCCCTGTTTCTAGTTGGATCAACAGCATCTCGTTCTTTAAAATATGAAGCTGATAGGTGAAATTTGTCTGTTAACTTAGAAAAGACAAATGTGATGGGTTTTCGAAAGTGAGGTCATCTTTCAGTGCGAGAGAAGTGGGTTTATGGTAATACTGAAATTAAAGTAACAAATTGTTATAAATATTTGGGTCTTACCTTCACAACAAAACTAAGTTTCAAATAAGCATGGAGTGAAAGTTGCCAAAAAGGGAAAAGGGAAACTGGAAATTTTAAGGTCTTTAACCCTCTTGTTGTTGGATTCTACAGAGCTAAACTGCCGGTAGATTTTGAATTCTTTGCAGGTTTTCTACCTCCATCTGACTTACTTTACTCCTAAGGCAATTGTGTGTGTGCATGACAAGTTATCAAGCTGAAATTTTGTCACAAGCTAGGCATGTCTTTGTACTTGCATTTAGGCGCACGTTTATGTGTCTGGTCACCAGATGTTTTGTCATTGTCATCTTATTTGTCACCAATCACAGGTAAAAATATGGTATATATGATAAAACAGCAAATCCTGCATGGATTTGACAATAGTTCAAGCATATTAGTGTCGAATAAGGAAGTGATACCCAGCTGATGTGTTTACCAATAGTTATGTGCAATAGTACTTCAAGGATGTGTCACACACAATGTCTCCATAGCACCTGTTATTTTATGGTATGTCTCGAGGAGACAGAAGTTTTGTTTAACTATTTTTTCTTTTGAAAAACAAGTCATATTCAATCGACATTTGACCTTTATACTGCAGTTCTATATCTGCGTGTGCTACCACATGTTTGTTAAGTGTACGAAGTATTTATTATTGTACATGACTGTCACCATTGTCACAGCACAGGTGTGACAAATTCGAAAACAACACAGAACGTCTGTAACCCTACAAAATTTTAATGTTGGTAGTCTCTAAAGTAGTCGTAGTGGTGGCACAGGGTCACATCACATCACAAACGCACAAATTATGGATGTGTGTGTGTGTGTGTGTGGGGGGGGGGGGGGGGGGGGGGGGAGGGTGTTCATTGCTCTCACCTGTCGAACCTTGGCAGACGGACCTATTTTATTTTCCTTCTTGCTATTTTCATTATCAGCATATCTGATCGTTTCTGCCATTGCAGTTTCAAAGCAAAAGTGTGATAATAATGAGAAAACAGTCAAAAGGCATCACGCTTTCAGGCGTCTATGCTTTCAGGCGTCTATGCCGCGGACTAGCCGGGAGGTCAAATTTCTCCACAGTTGGTGTGTGTAGCACAGGTCAGGAATGTGCCGTGTAGCACTTAGTTTCTGGCTCACTCTTCTCCCTAACTGTAGCATTTCCTTCCTCCTCTTCTTCGTAATCGTTTAATATCGGACTCACTTAACAATTCTCGTTCAAATGTTTCTACTTCCAAGACAATAACATTCAATTTATCGTCTCGCTAATCAGACGAATCGTCTGCTACTAAAGAAAATGCCTTTTTTTTCCGCCACGCTGCACCATTGAAAAGCGTTCCGGTCGCTGGCTGTTATTTCTTCCTTCCCTCCCCACTACACGCATGTTAGTGGTCTTTTTATCACTGGCATCCTCTGACACCCTCCCTGCATCGCCCCACCAATTTTCAGACACATAGTGTGAAAACCACGAGATCTGTGTGTGCTGGAAAAGTACTGCCCACGTGGGCAGCACCAACTGTCGGCTGCGGTCGTATTGGAATCTAGTGGCAGCCTCCGTTACTGTCGGCTGCGGCCGGATCGGGGACAAGAGGGTTAAGGAAACTAAACTGCACTGATTTTTTAATTTTCTGGAAGCTTTTTGATTCTAAAATCCAGCCTATGCTAATGTATGAGCATATATTTGGGAATTATTTGTTGATAATGAAAAAGAAAAAGTGCACACCTACGCAATGAAATGATTCCTTTCAGTACCATTACACTCGTCTAACAAAAGGTTATATGGTGAAACTGGCCGCCACCCTCTATTTATAAGATTTCAAATGAAGTGTATTAAGTATTGGTTAAAATTAACTAAACTTCCTATGTCAAGATTGTGCAGACAAGAGTATGAGAGACAGAAAATACGAAATGTTATACAAAATTTTATTTAAAGAGGTAGTAGATTAAATACAATGAGTTTTTTCATCCAGCCCTCAAAAAGGGGAAAAAAGTTTAACACCAAAGCCAAGCAATATGTTTGAAAGAAAAAATATGGAAAGGGAAAAGGGAGTTAAAGGAAACGACAAAAGAAAAATTACACAAGAATAAATAAATACATCAAGAAACAGAATGTAGTAATATTGTCACTATGTCATCTCCAACGTTGTTCTTAATAAATTATAGTAGTAGTAGTAGTTGTTGTAGTGATGATGTTTACTATGCGGGGTAAGTGATGACGATGGCAGTGCCGACAATGATGATGGTGATAAAAAACGACAGCCATGAAGATGATGACAAGAGAGAGACAGAGAGACAGACAGACGGACAGAGAGAATGAGGAAGAGGTTCCAAAAACAGGATTACATAGTTATGTAGAAATAGCTCCAATGCAAAATCAAGTAAAACATTTGGTAGGAAAGTATTCGTAACAAATGCTCTCTACAAATGTCGCACAAATGAATAGACAAAATGGCAGTTAGACAGGAAAACTGACATACCAACAAGTATGTAAACACAATCAAACAAAGCATATCACTGAACAGCATACCACTATGTAGAAATTGTTGATCAATACATTTGGGGAGAAAGTGACGCCAGGTTTGTACTTTTCATTAAAAAGTAATGATACAGAGAGAGAGAGAGAGAGAGAGAGAGAGAGAGAGAGAGATGGAGAGTGAGAGAGAGAAGAGGGGGGGGGGGGGAGAGAGGGGGGAGGGAGAGAGAGGGGGGGGAGGGGGGTAGAGAGGAGAGAGAGAGAGAGAGAGAGGAGAGAGAGAGAGAAGAGAGAGATGAGAGAGAGATAGAGAGAGAGAGAGAGAGAGAGTGAGAGAGATGAGATGGAGAGAGAGAGAGAGAGGATGAGAGAGGAGAGAGAGAGAGAGAACTCGAACTCGAATGATTTATTCACAAAAAGGCCATTGGCCCATTACATGAAGGGGGTTGCCGAACTGCTTAGTATTTTGGTTAAAAAATAAATAAAATAACAAAAACACACACACACAGACAACATGTTACTGTATAACAAAAAGTCAGCTACAAAAAATATCACTTAGGATAACATATATCTCTCTTATTCTGAAAGCTCTACACAAATATAAAGTGAGGCTGCACACAACCTCAGGATGACTTGATGCCAGGAGTAAACAGAGTCTAAATAAATTAGGCTGTCTACTATATTTAACAGGGTTTGTAGTTCTGCCTAACATCTCAAAAACTGGACAGCACAACACAAAATGTACTTCATCCTCCGGTGCTTGCTTACATAGGGGCATAGCAGCCTGAGGTCGTCAATATCATGTTCTCTGTATCTGAATTTATGAACATTTATATCTGATACAACCAAGTCTAAACTTAGACATAATTCTTTTCAAATGTATATCCAATCAAGTTTTAGATAAGGTTTGACATCTTTGCGAACTTATAAAATTTTCTGTACATTTGAAATCTTTCACTGTTTTGTATATGATCACTCCATTGCTGCCATCGGCAGTCAATCAATCTTTGCCTGAAAGCGTTAGTAAACTTCTACAATTTCCCACTCCTTGATTGAGAAAACAATCCCAAAACCCCAAATTCACACAAACAGGGACGTATTTGTGTTGCCAGTTGTTTTTCCCTTTGACATCTGATCATAAAGCATCTTGTAGGAATTAAAAGTAGCCTGCTCTCATTATATGCAGAAACTTAATCCAATATCTATGCATCTTACGCAGCTTAACAGAGAGAGGGTATCTATTTTGTTTAACTATAAACAAGATCATTAGGTGTCGTCTATCTAAGCCTAAAAACTGCTTTAAAGCAAAGAGGTGCACTGATTCACAATGTATTACAGCTGCATCCAAGCCCCAAATATCTGCACCATATAACACAGGGGTTGTATTGTGCATCAAATATCTTAATGAAAAAGTCAAAAAAGTTATTATTCAATATTCGTGTTTTTTCAACACAAATAGCAAGCTTCGTTTACCTCGACTTGCCAGATCTTTACATGCCCGTTGTGAAACTAAGCTTAGTAGAAAAACAGATTCCTAAATATTTATATACATTAATCACAGGCATGATATTTCCATTGTACAACCATTTTTCATGAGCAGCTAAATATCCACCTTTTCTGAATACAACGATATTACTCTTACTCAGATTAACCTTAAGATCCAGTGATGTTGCAGCACTGTTTAAGCTGTTTAACTGCTTTTGTAAGCCTACAACTGTTTCAGATAGCAGGATAACATCATCAGCAAGCAGAAGAATAAACAACTCTGAGAAATCTTGGGGGAAAGTGGCACCATGTTTACCATTATTGATGATTTCTCTGGCTAACTCATTGATAAAAACAGAAAACAATAAGGGGCTACATACATCACCCTGTTTAACACCAGTGGTATAGTATATTATGTCAGTCACTTTAGTTCCACATCTTATTCTGCTTCTGACATTCTGATACATGGCTCTCAAACATCGTAATAGTTTACCCTTCACACCATTTTTCAGGAGAATAGGCCACAACAAGTTCCTTTTAACAGAATCAAATGCTTTTTCAAAGTCAATAAATGCTACATAGAGCTTACGGTTATGAGCAAACTGTTTCTGTACAAATGCAAGCAGAGTAAACATATGATCTATAGTGGAGTATCCTCTCTTAAAACCAGCTTGATGCTCTCCTGTAATATTATTCTTCATGACCCATTCCTGTAACCTATTGTTAATAATAGTACTATATATCTTACTACTTATGTCAGTAAGAGAAATTCCCCGGTAGTTATTAGGGTTATCAACATCACCCTTTTTATGCAATGTTAGTATTATAGATTCGGCCCAGTTATCTGGAAAAAGACCATCATCAAAAATTTTGTTGAATAGTTTTAGAAGGAAAAGCACAATATTTTCACCTCCATATTTTAGCAATTCACCAATGATTTGATCAGGACCGGCTGCTTTCTCACTCTTTAATTTCCTAAGTGCCCCTAATATTTCATCTTTAGATATGGGACGATCAAAATCTTCCTCAGTTCCATCACTGTCAACATCAGTAATCATGGAGTTGGCTAATGAGTCTTTCTCCAACAGGGTTTTGAAATGTTGAAACCATCTGTCAACTGATATACTATTCTTTGGCTGACTTTTTCTAAATGACGCCTTCTTAACACTTTTCCAGAACTGGATTTGAGAAGAGATAGATGACATCATATCTGCAAGTAAGGTTTTATTATACTGTTTCATTTTTCATTCAAGCATGCATTTATATTCCCTTCTTGTGACACAGTACACATTTTTGTCCTCATTTCTTAATGTTTTTCGGAAAGTCTTCAGAAGTTTTCTGACCTTATATTTCATACTTTTACATTCATTATCAAACCAAGTATCATTTGATGGACCTTTATTGATATGTACCTGTTTCTTCATACAATCAGCACTGGCTTTTATGAAACGTTAAACAAATCTAAAGCTTCATTAATGTTCTCATCAATCATCTGAAAGGCATTAATAAAAATTTCACACATGTTCACATCCTGGAGATTTTCTTTATAAACTTAGAGTTTGTTTTCATCCCATACAAACTTTTCCATAACAGATGGCTTCTCAGTTTCCACCTCTGTATTATATACTGGATTAATATATAATTCAACAGGAAGGTGATCAGAATCAGAACGCTCGGCAACAAACAAACGACATGAGTCAAAAATCTGAGAGAACAAATCATCTGACACTAAAAAATAATCATTAACACTACATCCTCCATCAGAGATGTATGTATAGCATCCTTGTTGGTCACCATTACATACGCCATTTAGAATTTGTAAACTAAGAGCAGTGCACATATTCAATAGTAATTTACCATAATTGTTGATAACACAATCTTCAGAATTATGATTGCTGCTGAGAGACATACTTTTACTTTGGACATCTGAACTAAAGTCATTTTCTACATGCTGACAAGAAAAGTTTGAGGTCCTGCTGTTTAAGTCTCCACATAGTATTATATCTACTTCATCCAGTGTCACCACACAATTTACTAAACATTCTTCCAACATAGCAATTCCATTATCATTGTCAAACATGTTATAAAAAGGCGAACCTTCAGGTGGGATATACACACAGACAAGCAAAACATTTCTTGCTGTACACAACAGAGATTTGTCACAGAGAAAAATGCAAATATTAGGATATGGAACATCTAAACAATTCACAAAGGCAGATAACTCATGCCTTATTAAACAAACTAAACCACTAGATTGCCTCCCTTGATGGCTAACTTTATTTGCTGACTTACAGAAGGCCTTATAACCAGTAAAAACATCTGGCTGGACATTTTCCAGGAACGTTTCTGTCAGACATATAAAATCAAAGCTACGCACATAAGATACAAAATCTCTATCAGCCAGTTTTGACAACAATCCATTTACGTTCCAAGACAAAAATGAAAAAGCTTTATTTGTTTTATCTGTATTGCCACAATTCAATTGATCCACACCATCTAGACTGACACTTTCACCAATTACATTGACATGACAAGACAGGGCATTTATGCTTTCAACAGCCGTTAAAGAAGGCTCTTATTAAAAGACTGCCTACAATACTCATGGTGAGCTTGTGTTAGCTGTAGGCCAAAGTCAGACCTGTCTTTGTCTAGCCCTGTGTGTGTCAATGTGTCACACCTCACTGCATCAAGCCTCACTTGGCTAAGCCCTATTACATGAGTGTCTAACTGAGGCTGAGTGACCAGTGTCTGTTTACTTTTCCTACCCCCCTGTAAATTGAGACTATGGCAGGATGATTGTATGGGCCGGCCAACAAGCTATTCCCCTCTTTGAAGATCATTAAGGGTCATCCTTTCGACATTAATGATCAAATGATCAAAGACCATTCTCACATTTTTTCCCTCTGCCCTAGCACTCTTCAAGTATGGGGTCAGATTGTGCCTAATATCTCTAACAGTTTTGGAAAAATCGTCGTCTACAAAAATCCTTGAACCTTTCAAACGAGTTTTAGCCTTCAATATTCTAAGCTTATCTTGATAAAAACAACACCTGGCAATAATGGGAGAGTTGGGTTTAGAATTTATCCTGTGCACACTATCAAACTTAACATCTGCTACATCCATTTTTTCCAAAAGAAGATTTTCACGACCATTTCACAATCAGCTCCAGTCTCATTAGTTTTCTTTTCCATGCCATGAATAATTATGTTGTTTCGTCTTGACCGGCCTTCTTGATTGTCTGCTTTCTTTTCTAGTTTTTCCACTCTGTCCATTAGTTCTGTATTTGATTGTTTTAACACAGCATTTTCAGTCCTAAGATTGTTCACATCTTTTCTGATACCACACATTTCCTCTTTTAAGGCATCAACACTGTTTGTCAACAATTGTATCTCGTTCTTCATACTCTCCATTGTTGACTTTAATAGGTTCTCCACTTTCTCCAACTTGGTCGTCATCGTGGTAAATGTCTCATCAGGAGCCACGAGAGAGAGAGAGAGAGAGAGAGGAGAGAGAGGAGAGAGAGAGAGAGAGAGAGAGAGAGAGAGAGAGAGAGAGAGAGAGGAGAGAGAGAGAGAAGAAGAGAGAGAGAGGGAGGAGAGAGGAGGAGAGGGAGAGAGGGAGAGAGATAGACTTCAGACTGCAGACTTTTGTGTTCATCGGCCTAAGGCCATGATACAGAAGAATGATGGGCATACAGAGTGGACATATGACATAAGTGTTATAAACAAGTCTGATATTTAGATTAAGACTTGATGCCCTCAAAACTAAATTCAGTCGAAATGTGTTGTGTATTTGTGGTGACCAGATTACACTGCTTCATTTTCTTTTTATAATAACAATAATAATAAATGGAACTTATATAGCACTATATCTTGCAAAGACAAATCAAAGCGCATGCATTCAACCTAATCTGACACAGTCATGCAATCAATGATAAATAATCAATAGTTTAAACAAACAGATATTACAAACACAAAATCTATGAAATAAAATTTCAATAGTCAAAAGTTTTTCAAAAGCACACACACACACACACACAGGTCGTATACTTTAGCAGGGTGATAGGACATGGGTTAGTGAAGGTGGAATATACCTGATGTGAAACAGGAGGGGGGAAATCTTAGGTTTGAAATAAAATATGTCTTGAGGCTGGATTTAAAAGTGTCATAACTAGGTTTCTGGCGAAGAGAGAGAGGAAGCTCATTCCAGGTTGATGGACCCAAAATAGAGAAAGAGCGGCGGCCAACAGTGGATTGGATGAACCTAGGTATTCGTAGGCACAAGGTATCTGAAGCAGAGCGGAGGGAACGTGAAGGAATGTACAGGTTAAGACATTCACAGAGGTAGGAGGGTGCAGTTTTGTGGAGACATTTGTAACAGAGGGTACTGATCTTATAATTTACTCTCTGTGGTACAGGCAGCAAGTGGAGAGATCGCAAGAGAGGGGTAATGTGCTCAGATTTTTTCTTTCTGAGAACTAGTTGAGCTGCAGAGTTTTCTATACGTTGAAGGGAGTGGATAGATGATGCTGGCAGACCAGAAAGAAGAGAATTGCAATAGTCCAGACACGAAAGAATGACAGAAGTGACAAGTTTGGATGTTGCATCTGTGGACAGGTACTTTCGAATTGCACTAATACGCCATAATTGATAGTAGCACGACTGACAGATGAATTT
This sequence comes from Rapana venosa, assembly GCA_028751875.1. Lineage (NCBI taxonomy): Eukaryota > Metazoa > Mollusca > Gastropoda > Neogastropoda > Muricidae > Rapana > Rapana venosa. The sequence goes on along the minus strand of CM054134.1, from coordinate 65,390,970 downwards.
TTGCATAGAGAGTGTGTTGTCCATAACTACACCTAGATACTTCACAGCAGTGGATGTATTGCCGAGTTCTATTGAAGCTGTTGTAATAAAAGAGAGTTTGTGTTTGGTCCCTACGAGCATGGCTTCGGTTTTATCTGCATTTAGCTGTAATTTGTTCTGTGTCATCCAGTTTTGAATATCTTCAAAGCAGTGGGCCATATTTGTCAGTAGAGAAGGCAGATTTTCAGGAGTAACACTGCTTTGAATTTGAGAATCATCTGCGTAAAAATGATGGTTGATTTGATGACGGTTTATTAAATGTGACAGTGGGGCAGTGTAAAGAGTGAAAAGAACAAACTGAACGACAATTGAGGAGCAACATGTTTTTGGATTCACACCTGATTTTTCAAACAGATCAGATGTGAAACTTCCTATAGGAGTTAAAGAACTTATAGTTTTTGCTCTTTTAGGGTAATGGGATTCAGCTTTTAAATCAAGTGTACTCAAATTTAGATTTGTATGATTTCTTAATATGCATTTCCCTGATGCAAGCTTCATTTGAGATTCAAAGGGCAATACTCCAATTTCGGCGTATACACCTAGAGTTGCAGCATGAACCGGTACACCAAGGGCAAGTTTGTAGGCTTTACTGTCTAAACTTTGTTGGGTTTTTTTTAACTAATAAATTTTTTCGAGCAGAGAAAAACACCTCTTGCGCATATGTTAATTTTGAATGGACCAATGATATTGCTAGATGTAAAAGCGAATGAACATCCTAACCCCAAGGTTGCTTACTCACAATCTTCAGAAAGTGTTAAACTAGCTCTGGCCTTTGTTAGTATATGCTCTTTGTGATGATTCCATGTAAGTTTAGATGTAAGATAAACCCCTCACCCTGTGTGTGTGTGTGTGTGTGTGTGTGTGTGTGTGTGTGTGTGTGTGTGTGTGTGTGTGTGTGTGTGTGTGTCAAAGTCAAACTTTTATTTTCAGATGGTACATTGAATAAGCAGTGCATTTTTGTGTGTGTGTGTGTGTGTGTGTGTGTGTGTGTGTGTGTGTGTGTGTGTGTGTGTGTGTGGTGTGTGTGTGTTGTGTGTGTGTCTGTGTGGTGTGTCTGTGTGTGGTGGTGTGTGTGTGTGTTGTGTGTGTGTCTGTGTGTGTGTGTGTGTGTGTGTGTTGTGTGTGTGTGTGTGTGTGTGTGTGTGTGTGGTTTTACACAAAAGTGTACACCTGCGTATGTAAGCATGAAAGCACATATGCATCTGAGACAATGCATGCCTACATCTGCATATGTGTTTGTGCATGCATGCACATATGTGCACAAAGTGTAGGTATAATCTTAAATATGGTTTGTTTACTTTATTTATTTATTTATTCTTTTATATCGAGGATAATGGAATAAGCACTCATGTGCTTTTTTACATTCAGTCCCCGTGTGTATGCGGTTTTATGAATTTGTCATCTGTTTCCACCGGCACACAATGGCCTACTCTTCCGAAAAGCGGAACAGGATTTAACGTGTGCGCAAGATGTTCTGCATGCGTTCGAACACAGGGCCTCGGTTTATAGTCTCATCCGAAGGCATGTGTACATGTTTTACCTGTTTATATGCATAAACACCCACGTCAGATTTCTAGCCCCTGATATTACTGATAAAAACTACAGCATTCTCTTCAAGAGAGCAGTCAGAACAGACAACTTTCTCACCTTGATACTGCCCAGCATGGCAGGCAGTTTGCGCAGCTCCACATCATGGAAATCATCAGAATCCACAAAGTGTACCAGCCAAGCTTCCTCCTGATCTCCTTTTAGACCTTCTAGAAGATTCTGTGAGCATGTAACAGGAATTTTTTTTTTATACAGGCATGGAGTTAATTGTACACACAAGCAAATCATATCTAAGTGTGAAAACAATCCAGCAGATCAACATCTATAGGCTGAAATATCATCCCAAGCTGATTTCAGGAGTCTTAATGTCAGCAGTTCCTGTCAGGCTTCTATGAGGTCACAGAGAGAAGATCTTCTGCTTATGGTTTCTTTTGCCATGTTGCAGACTACTTCTGTTTGCTCAAGTCTTACAGTTTGCATGTTTATTACCAGAAAATAAACCAAACTACCAGAAGAGCAACAGATACCAACTTCTTTAGAGAAAAAACATGTCCCACAATTAATCGGGAGAATGAATTAACAAAGTATATAACTTTTGATTTCACTCTGCGTGTAGCAAGAGGTCTGGTCAGCCTTTCATAACTACACAGAAAATATGAGATCAATGGTTCAAATAATAATAATAATAATAATAAATGGAACTTATATAGCGCTATATCTTGCAAAGACAAATCAAAGCGCATGCATTCAACCTAATCTTACACAGTCATGCAATCAATGATAAATAATCAATAGTTTAAGCAAACAGATATTTACAAACATGGTGCTATGCAGACAAAATCTATTAAATAAAATTTCAACAGTCAAATGTTTTTCAAAAGCACACACACACTCACATAGGTCATATACTTTAGCAGGGTGATAGGACATGGGTTAGTGAAGGTGGGATAGTTCTGATATGAAACAGGAGGGGGCAATCCTAGGTTTGAAATAAATATGTCTTGAGGCTGGATTTAAAAGTGTCATTACAAGGTTTCTGGCGAAGAGAGAGGGGGAGCTCATTCCAGGTCGATGGACCCGAAATAGAGAAAGAGCGGCGGCCAACAGTGGATTGGTTGAATCTAGGTATTCGTAGGCACAAGGTATCTGCAGTAGAGTGGAGGGAACGTGAAGGAGTGTACAGGTTAAGACATTCACAGAGGTAGGAGGGTGCAGTTTTGTGGAGACATTTGTAACAGAGGGTACTGATCTTATAATTTACTCTCTGTGGCACAGGCAGCAAGTGGAGAGATCGCAAGAGAGGGGTAATGTGCTCAGATTTTTTCTTTCTGAGAACAAGTCGAGCTGCGGAGTTTTGTATACGTTGAAGGGAGTGGATAGATGATGCTGGCAGACCAGACAAAAGAGAATTGCAATAATCCAGACACGAAAGAATGAGAGAAGTGACAAGTTTGGCTGTTGCATCTGTGGACAGGTACTTTCGAATTGCACTAATACACCATAATTGATAGTAGCACGACTGACAAGTCTGGGTGATGAATTTTTTCATAGAGAGTGTGTTGTCGATAACGACACCTAGATACTTCACAGCAGTGGATAGAGGGACTGATGTATTGCCGAATTCTATTGAAGCTGTTGTAATGGAAGAGAATTTGTGTTTGGTCCCTACGAGCATGGCTTTGGTTTTATCTGCATTTAGCTGTAATTTGTTCTGTGTCATCCAGTTTTGAATATCTTCAAAGCAGCGGGCCATATTTTTCAGGAGAGAAGGCAGATTTTCAGGAGTAACACTGCTTTGAATCTGAGAGTCATCTGCATAAAAATGATGGTTGATTTGATGATGGTTTATTATATGTGACAGTGGGGCAGTGTAAAGAGTGAAAAGAACAGGGCCTAGAACTGATCCCTGTGGGACTCCGTATTCCAGTTTGGCAGGTATTGATTGAATCTTGTTTACTGCAACTGTCTGGTATCGGTCAGTAAGGTATGAATTAAACCAGGTGAGGGCTGTGCCAGTAACACCGAACGTTTTTTGAAGACGGGAGAGAAGAATTGAGTGGTCTATAGTATCGAAGACTGCTGATAAGTCGAGTAGAGTGAGAAGGGAGATTTTCCCTGAGTCAGAAGCGAGTAGAAGCGTGTTTAAAGTGTGTACTAGGGTGGTTTCAGTGCTGTGGTTGACGTGATCGGCAGACTGAAACTCAGGAAGAAGATTGTTGGAGAGAAGGTGGTTGTTGAGCTGTTTGAGAACTACTTTTTCAAGGACTTTAGAAATAAAAGGTAGATTGGAAACAGGTCTGTAATTCTTCAGAATGTTAGGGTCAAGGTCATGCTTTTTGAGTAGAGGTGTGACTATAGCAGTTTTGAGAGCTGATGGAACATTTCCTGAAACAAGAGATGAGTTTACTGTTTTCGTGATAGTGGGTATGAGTTGTGGTAGGCACTGTGTGAAAAGAGAAGCAGGTATGGGATCAAGATCACATGATTTTATAGTCATTTCTTTCATAATTGTCATGATTTCTTTCTCACACGGATGAAAGAAAAGGAGAGGAGTGCCAGAGAATTGGGGATCAGGAAGTGCAGGTTGGAAAGGAGTCTGATCGAGTTTGGAGTGAATGTTATAGACTTTTTCAGAAAAGAATGCAGAAAATATAGAAGGAAGTTCAGAGCGGTTGTGGATGGAAGGCAGAGGGCTTGCCTTCACAGATCCAAGAAGAGTAGATGTGAGGGAAAAGAGAGATTTCATTGATGTGACATCAAGAACTTGAAAAGAGTAATATTTTGTTTTCTCTGAAAGAATTAAAGATTTGACTTTATTTGTTTTCGGAAGAGCTGCTTGTTGATTTCCGTTTTTGTTTTTCACCACTGCCGCTCTAGCTGCCTGCGTTTGCGCTTTGCAATCAGGATGTCGTGGGTGTACCATGGTGCACAGGGCCTGTCAGGCAGGAGACGGTCAGTGGGAGGTGCATGCTCATCAAGCAGTTGGCTGAGAACAGTATTGTAGTGTTTCGAAAGGTCAGTGTTGTCAGAGGTTAGTGATAGGCGTTCAGCAGCTTGTGTAGAGAAAGTTTCAATGTCTATGGCCTTGAGATTGCGACGGGTGACACGTTTCTTCTTTTTGATAGGTTTTGCAATGTTGAGGGAGAAAAGAACAGCAGAATGATCAGAAAGTAGTTCACCAGTGATAGATACAAATGAGACCAAATCTTGTGATACATCTGTAATGAGCCAGTCTAAGATATGTCCTGATCTGTGTGTTGCTTCAGTTACCAGCTGTGAAAGAGAGTGGGTGGACAAAGAAAGAGAAAGACGTTTGACATCAGGAGAAGACGGGTTGTCAAAGTGGAAGTTAAAGTCGCCAAGAATAATAAGCTTTCTTGGAGAGAGGCTGTAGTGATCTAGGAGTGACTGAAACTCTTGATGGAAGATGGACGAAGTCAGATTATTCCTACGGCTTGGAGGTGGACGGTAAAGACAGCAGAAAGTAATAGAGTGGCCAGGTGTGTTGAGGTTGAGTTCACAGACTTCAAAGGATTCAGATGAGAAAGGAAGGGAGTGACAGAAAGAAAGAGCAGGTTCAAGTGTGTCTTTATAAATGACGGCAATGCCACCTCCACGGGAGGGTCGGGGGAAAGAAAGAGTTTTATAACCAGGTGATGTCAGTTGTTTTATCTTCATTTCGTGACCATTTGGTTTTAACCAGGTTTCTGTGAGAAATGTGATATCAATATTCCTGTCAGAGATGAAGTCAGAAATTAGGTCAGCTTTACCTTCTGGACAGACAGATTGCACACTGAACAAGCACAAGTGAAGAAGATTTGTGGGAGGCAGAGAGGTTGATGATGATTGTGGTGAGTTAGGATAACTGTCAGAGGAAGGGGATGAAAATGATGGTAGGGATGTGGAGAGTGGTAGAGCAGACAAAAGTTTGGATAGGGAGTCAGGTGTGGCGGATTGTGAAAGAATTGGGCCAGTTTTAACATTTGCAGTGTCATGCACACTATGGTCCACATTGCAATCAGAACATGTTTTGTCAAAGTCATAAACAAAAGAAGAGGCATCAGAGGGAAGCGAAGCGGTGTTGTCGTTGGTTACAGTGGTAGCGACGGCAGTGACGTCAGAAGTGAGGGCAGAGACGGAACCATGGGACCGTAGGCGATGATGTCTGCCGGCATGTGTACCTCGTCTCGTTTTGCATCGGTTAATTCCTAAGGTTAAAATATTTTGTTTGAGTCTCTTTGGTATGGGGTAAAACCCATGTGGGAGCAAAGCTCTTATCTGCAGCTGTTGTTGTCATTTCAGTGGAAGAAAGACTTCTGGGTGGTTGAGGTGGGGAAGGTTTGATTTCGTGTTTCACATGCAATTGTTCATGCGGCAGCAGGGATACACTGAAATGGGTCACCAGGACCAGCACAGTCAGTTGAACACAAGTCATGAAGACAATAAAATTTTGAAAAATGTATACGAAAATGAAAATTATATATTTAAGTAATTCAAAAGTCAAACAATATCAAGGAAAACTATTCTAACCAGTCCAAGCACAGTGAAACCACAAACATGTAGATGTAAAACTTATCTGCAGAAAGGAAGAAAAACACACAAAAAACCGCTCTCAAACTCAGAGGAACACACCGTGCTGCCGTCAGGCGCAAAGGCTTTCCCAGTCTTTCAAGGCTTTCCCAGTCAATCAAAATACAATGCTGAATTCTCTCTCCTACTGTTCCACTGGGCCAAGATTTGTTACCAGTCCTATTCTTTCACAGACATACCTGCTGATTTTAGACCTGTAGCCCTCACATCAAAATACAATGCTGAATTCTCTCTCCTACTGTTCCACTGGGCCAAGATTTGTTACCAGTCCTATTCTTTCACAGGCATACCTGCTGATTTTAGACCTGTAGCCCTCACATCATTTGTGATGAAAACATTAGAAAAGATTGTAAAAGCTCTCATTCTTTCTACTACGGAGAAAGATCTTGACCCGCTACAGTTTGCGTACTGGACAGGACGAGGTGTCAAAGATGCCAAACTGTTCATTTTGAACAAGTTGTACAACCACTTAGATACACCTGACTCTCATGCCAGAATATTGTTTGCTGACTTTAGTTCAGCTTTCAATACAATGCAGCATCCTGTTCTTGTTCACAAAATACTTTCAAAATTAGATATAGACTATCAACTTGTTCATTGGCTGATTGAATATTTAGCTAACAGACCGCAACATGTTTTTGTCAACAAAGTATCTTCATCGGTTAGATTTACCTGTACTGGTTCTCCACAGGGTTGCGTTCTCTCGCCACATCTGTACATTCTATACACAGATGATTGAACGGAAATGACTATAAAATCATGCGACCTTGATCCCATACCTGCTCCTGTTTTCTCACAATGCCTTCCACAACTTGTACCTATTATCACTAAAATAGTAAACTCATCTCTTCTATCAGGACATTTTCCACCAGCTCTTAAAACCACAATAGTCACACCTCTACTGAAAAAGTACGACCTTGATCCCAACATTCTGAAGAATTATAGACCTGTCTCAAACTTACCCGTTGTCTCTAAAGTACTAGAAAAAGTTGTTCTCAAACAGCTCAACAGTCACCTTCATTCCAATTATCTCCTTCCCCCTTTTCAATCTGCCTATCGTCCCAACCACAGCACCGAAACCACCCTAGTCCATACTTTAGATACACTTCTACTTGCTTCTGATACAGGAAAAATCTCCCTCCTCACTCTTCTTGACTTATCTGCAGCCTTCGACACTATAGATCACTCAATTCTTCTTTCTCACCTCCAAACTACGTTTGGTATTAATGGCACAGCCCTCACCTGGTTTACTTCATACCTCACAGACAGATTCCAGAAAGTTATTGTAAACAAGATTCAATCAAAACCTGTCAAAATGGAATGTGGAGTCCCACAGGCATCAGTCCTGGGCCCTGTTCTCTTTACTCTCTACACTGCTCCACTCTCACATATAATAAACAACCACCATATTGATCATCATTTCTATGCCAATGACACTCAGCTTCAGTGCAGTGATACTGTTGAAAACTTGCCTTCCCTCCTGACAAATATGTCCTACTGCCTTCAAGACATTCAAAACTAGATGACTCAGAACAAGTTACAACTTAATGCAGATAAAACCGAAGCCATGCTCATAGGGACCCAACATAACTTTCCTCCATCACAACAACATCAATAGAATTCGGCAATGCGTCAGTTCCTTTGTCCAACTCTGTGAAGTATTTAGGTGTAGTTCTTGACAACACACTCTCTATGAAAAAATTCATCACCCAGACGTTCAACTATGGCGCATATAAGTATCTGTCCACTGATGCAACTTCCAAGCTCGTCACATCTCTCATTCTTTCACGTTTAGACTACTGTAATTCTCTTTTAGTTGGCCTACCAGCATCATCCATCCACTCTCTTCAACGCATACAAAACTCTGCAGCTCGACTGGTCCTAAGACAGGGTTCATACAGACTTGGTGGGAAAAAATTTAGGGCCTTTTTAGGGCTTTTTAGGGGCCATTATTTCCAAATTTAGGGCCTATCCGCAGGGTATCAAAGTGTATGTTATCAACCTTTGTACACATTTACTTTGATAAACCAAGCTCAAATTCATGTAAGCAAAGTCTTCTCGTCTACAACTGCATGATGGATATTGATTATTGACACAAATTCAAGTGAAGTTCTAGAATAAAATGTCTTTCACTCATAGATACAACAATGAATTAAAATCCTCACACAGTAAAACATCCATGGTGTGATGGAAGTGTCCATCTCTTGAAATACAAAGTAAAGTGAAAACTGAAATGTGTCTCTGATTCCAAGATATTTTTCACAAACAGCTAGCAAAGTGAATTTAAAAGACACTATCCCTCAAACTTCATCTGATGTGAACTAGTCTCCTTGCCTTACCAAAGATGCAGATGGTTGCCCGGTATTAGAACTGGTAATAACAATACCCTCACACAGTCACAGTGCCTCTTCCAAATTCTGCTCCTTTATTTCAATCCCACACATGCGTACATGCAGGAATTCAAACACACACACGCACGTGCGTGCATGCACATGCATAAAAGAGAGAGACAGAGACAAAAACTGAGAAAGACACAGAGAGAGGCTGCTGGACGCAAGTTCTCTTCACTATGAATACATGTACAAGTCCAGTATGGTCAATGCAGACAGAGAGGTAGGCTAAACACTGGCTTGAAAAGGATGCCAACACCCTCTGCCCAAAGTTGTTGTTTTTTAAAACAAGAATCTTCAGATCAAGTCGGCCAATAACTGAATAAGCTGCAAATTTTAAAGAAAAGTCAACTAAATCGGCCACATAGAGCGGTGGAAAATATTCAAACATTTGTATTTTACCTGTACATTTGTAATATTCAGGCATTTGTGACTTGCCTTATGAATTGGATTTGTTTCTGTATGCATTCTGCAGGAAATCTGTGGGATAATCTCAAATAAAGAATAGATCTGGCTACAGGTTTTATTGTATTCCCATTCTGACACACGTCTCTATCACTGACTGCCATTTTGTAAAATGCGCACAGGAGAAACAATAGGCCTTGCTATTCACAGCTCAGCTGTGCTAAAATTGAAAAATCTCATAGAGAAGGACTGTAGCACAGTAAACAGAAAACTGGTAATATTTTAACTCATGATTGCAGTTTCATAGTTAAACATCATTTTCCAAACAAATTACGGACATACCATAGTGGTAGGTAGTTTTCGGCATGTAAAAAATAACTGATGAAAGCAAAGCGAATATGCCCTTCCAATGGAGGCAAATTACCTCCCTTGGCAAAATAGGTGGCGCGACATAAATAGCAGACGACAGGCTCTATCGGTCATAATAGGATCTTTGGACATCCTTCTTGCTTTCATTTCTCATAAGTTTTATTTTGTGTATTTGTTTAATCTACATTTCAACAGAAACTCTCACTCATGGTTCCCATTTTTAGGGCTTTTTAGGGCCTCCAGGGCCATAGGTCTCATTTTAGGGCTTTTTAGGGGCCTTATTTTGGATCTTCAAAAATCAGGGCCTTTTAGGGCTTTTTAAGATTTGTACGAACCCTGTAAGAAACAAAAAATCTGAACACATCACTCCTCTTCTGCGATCTCTTCACTGGCTGCCAGTCTCACAAAGACTGAAGTATAAGATCAATACCCTCTGTTTCAAATGTCTCCACAAATCTGCACCATCTTATCTTTGTAACTGTCTTCACCTGTACACTCCATCCCGTTCCCTTCGTTCAGCCGCAGATACTTTGTGCTTTCGAACACCCAGATTCAAACAAACCACTGTTGGCTGTCGCTTTCTCTGTTTCTGGTCCGTCCACCTGGAATGACCTCCCTCTTTCACTTCGCCAAAAACCTTCACTTGATACCTTCAAATCCAGCCTCAAAACACTTATTTCCTGACACTTTCCCCTCATATCTGTCTGTACTTTTCAACAGCATCCTTCATCTCCTAAGTGTGTTCGCGGGTGTGTGTGTGCGTGTGTGTGTGTGCATGTACACGTGCATAAATTTGAAATATGTTATTTATTACATTTGAAAGAATAAGAGATGTGACAAGTTTGGATGTTGCATCAGTGGACGGTACTTTCGGATTGCACTTATATGCCGTAATTGATAGTAGCAGGACTGGCAGGTCTGGGTGATGAATTTTTGCATAGAGTGTGTTGTCAATAACAACACCTAGATACTTAACTGCAGTGGATAGCAGAACTGATGTATTACCAAATTCTATTGAATCTGTTGTGATGGAAGAGAGTTTGTGTTTGGTCCCTATAATCATGGCTTCGGTTTTATCTGCATTTAGCTGTAACTTGTTTTGTATCATCCAGTTTTGAATGTCTGGAAGGCAAAGTGACATATTTGTCAAGAGAGAAGGCAGATTTTCAGGAGTGTCACTGCTTTGAATCTGAGAGTCATCAGCATAGAAATGATGGTTGATCTGGTGACGGTTTATTATGTATGAGAGTGGAACAGTGTAGAGAGTGAAAAGGACAGGGCCCAGAACTGATCCTTGTGGGACTCCACATTCCAGTTTTGCAGGAATTGATTGAATTTTGTTTACTGTGACTGTCTGGAATTGGTCAGTGAGGTATGAACTAAACCAGGTAAGGGCTGCATCTTTGATACCAAACGATTTTTGGAGACGGGAGAGAAGGATAGAGTGATCTATAGTGTCAAATGCTGCAGATAAGTTGAGAAGAGTGAGAAGGGAGATTTTCCCCGAGTCAGAAGCGTTTAGAAGCGTGTTTAATGTATGGACTTGGGTGGATCAGTGCTGTGGTTGACGCGATAGGCAGACTGAAGTGCGGGAAGGAGACTATTTGAATGAAGATGGCTGTTGAGTTGTTTCAGAACTACTTTTTCAAGGACTTTGTAGGTACGAAACAGGTCTGTAATTTTTCAGTATGTTAGGGTCGAGGTCGTGCTTTTTGAGTAGAGGTGTAACTATTGCAGTTTTGAGCTCCGATGGAAAAATTCCCGAAAGAAGAGATGAGTTTACAATCTTCGTGATAGTTGGTATAAGCTGCGGAAGACACTGCGTGAAAAGAGAAGCAGGCATAGGATCAAGATCACATGATTTTATGGTTATTTCATTTAGAATTTTCCTGATTTCTTTCTCTCTTTTTGGCTGAAAGGAACGGAGAGGAGTGCCAGTGAATTGGGGATCAGGAGGTACAGGTTGGAAGGGAGTCTGATCCAGTCTGGAGCGAATGTTACGGACTTTGTCTGAAAAGAACAAAGAAAATATATCAGGAAGTTCAGAGTGACTGTAAACAGTAGGCAGAGGGCTTGTCTTTGCAGATCCAAGAAGAGGTGAGGTGAGGGAAAAAAGGGATTTCATGGTTGTTGCATTGACAACTTGAGCAGAGTAGTAGTTTGTCTTGGCTGAGTGGATTAAGGTTTTTACTTTGTTGGTTTGTTTTCGAAAGAGCTGTTTGTTTATTTCAGTTTTATTTTACTCTCATTGCCATACAACTTTATTACTTTTTACTACAATAATAGGCTATATTTCACAGCACAATTGTGGTAATCCTTTTACAGCCTACCTTTTAAAACAAAAACAACTAAACAACAAAACTAAAATTCTGCTCAATATTAGTACTACAAACAAAAATCACCTTTACTGTAATCTCCATGACCTTAAAAATGCGTACACACGCACGCAAGCACACACACACACACTAGTTGTTAAAGTACATATTTGCTATGCTTGTTTTGGAAACAGTACAACACATTTTAGAGTTACTTCTTCTGACGCAAAGTTTTTGGGTGTTGAATTTCTCAGTACACACTTAGCACAAGCAAGTTTTTGGTGGTCATTTAGCAGCAATATACGCATATGCATATGCAATCTCACCATTGGTAAACCTCAAAGCTCTAGCCCAGGAACAAACATATATATATTTATACATATTACAAAAGACAAGACAATACACTAGCCATCTGTGGCATGTTGATTCTGGGAGCACCGCAAGATAAGCCCTGCAGAATTTTTATCTGGTGATGTCAGGAAGAAGAAGGTAAAACAGCAGCAATGCCACCAGAAATGAAAATACACCATTAAAACAGCCAATATCTTTTATATTTACCTGAAAAGTGTCTCGGTCAAGGGAGGTGACGTCAGGCAGTTGATGCAGCACAGAGGACACAATATCCTGGGCCACCAAAGAGTTCATCTCCTGTGGTAACAGCACCATCAATTCCATAGGCAGCACAAAAAGAGGTCCCTTATATCCATAACATCTCTTTTCACAAGTATTGATAGAAGAATACCATGTTTTACAGATTATAGGGAAAATCTTTCCCTTCTACCTCAACTTGTTTGATAACGAATGCCTGTGTGTATTTGGTTAAAAATCTCTCAAAACATACAAATAACTTAAGTGAATCAGACATTCATATCAAGGTTTACTTCACAAATAACTTGGGAGCTTGTACATTTCTTCATCTATCAACCAATGACTGATGTTTGCCACATTTTGTCAATCAGTATAATTATAATCAGTTTGATGGTGACTTTCATCTATCGGTAAGACCCATGTGTATCATCTCTTTCTGTTGGGGTGCTTAAAAAAGTGCTTGTAATGATTAAATTGTTTGCTTGGCAGAAGGCAGTAAGTATATCTCCTCTATCATTTCTTGAGCCATGGCTGAAAGGTCTCCCATAATTATGCAGACTTCCCCGCCAGGTATTTTGTTCTTGGCTGTCTGTAGGTTGTTACAAAATAGTTTTATATCTTCTTGAGAGCTGTTTGATGTTGGAGCATATACCTGAATGATGTTGATGGGGACTGGCTTTGCATCAAGTTTGATCATGAGCATTCTTTCACTGATGTTTTTGTAGCTTTTTAAGTAAGATGAATGGAGTTTATCTAATATGATAGCTACACCATGTGACCCTCCTTTTGAGTTTCCAATGAAAAAAATGGTGTAATCTCCTCTTCTCAATTTGCCATCCTTGCTTCATCGGGTTTCACATAAACCAATTTTCAGGTCTTGTTCATTTAGCAGATCTAATTTTGTAAGGTTAATATGGCCTTCATCTTGCATGATCTACATGTTCCATGTTTCCAATTACGCTTCTTTTTTTATTTTCCCTCTTCTCTTCTTTGCCGTTTATTTGTGGCTCCTTCCATTAAAGTTGTTATCTAAGGAGTCTCTACATGACTCTTGTCTAACAATTTCTGTCAAATACGCAAGTACTGTCATCATGGCTATCTTCACCGGTCACAGACCCTCCCTCCCCAGAAGTACTTCAGTCCTGTCCCATCCTGGGGGTCTCAAGGAGAGCAGTCCTGCGGCTGTCTTTCCTTTTTCCTTGCCATATGTGTGGAGTTGTTGACAAAGAGATTCATATCAGTGGTTTGCAATTCCCTTCTGATATTTAACATCAGCCATTAATGCCAGAAGAAGACCAGGGGTAAAACTTGATAGTGACTTGGATCACTTGCTTGTGTCCATGAAGATCAGATTAAAGATGGTCAAACAGAAACAAACACCTGGACCCTGCAAATATAACCTGGACAATATGCATAACACTGATGCTAAAAGTTCATACAAAATTGAAACAACCAATCATTTTGTTGTCGAACGCTCAGACAGCAACTATTGTTGTCTGTTATATGAGCGAAAATGTGTCCAACTGCCAATAAGCGCCAACACGTCAGGCCTAACCACTGATCCTCATTGCCTCTGTTTAGTTCCCCAGTCAAAGTTCATGACCCGCTGCTGGCGGGGCGCGGATATAAATAAACAGGGCAAAAGGAAATATGGCACTAGTGGCTTGCGCTATAGCCGTGTTCAGCCGTAAATTACCATCATTTCTTTCACACATCCTCTTGTACACTGAATTATCCCCAAAAAAGACAAGCGAAGCACTCTTTAAAATGAGCTTGAAACAAGCTGTCTTTTGACTCCAAACTCCATATGCTTTCTTTCATACTGTTTGATGTGACAGCAGTTCAAACATACATGAAAATAAACAGGAACATTGCAGGCAGAAACACAATCACAAAAAAACAGACATTTTTAACTGTCTCTCTAAAAAAAGCAGAGATTTATATTATATAAACAATGAACATAGAGAAAACATTGAACATGTCTGCATGCAGACTAACCGGATTTTTCGGTTATGAAATTGTCCCTGTTGGCACAGCGAGGTCATAAATAACACACTGTAGCAGGCTATCACATGTGGGAGTGCGAGAGGCAGGGTGATGGAGAGTGTGGGGTGAGAGTCTGGCAGTCGTTAGCCTAGTGTCAACTCGCCTATCTGACTTCACTATAAACACTACCGCATGGTCATGGCGATACAGCATGTACATAGTCCACTGTTTCATCAGCTTTTAGCGGTATCCTTGCTACAGCTGAAGGTTTGTTCATGAACCTATTGCAGTACAGCTCTGAATCCAATGTCTGTTTGGTTGTTTCTTGTTTTCCTTTATATATGAGTATATATGGTGAAGGGGATATGGGTGAGGGTGTGTACGTGTATGTGTTTAAATGATTTTAAAGGATACATGTTTCCTCTGTTTATATCCATTTGGTGGTTGTTGTTATTGTTGGTGGTGGTGGGGGTGGAGTTCTGGCTTATTTTTGCTTTTTGTTTGTTTTGCGTTTTCCTTTGTTTTAGGGTGGTTTTCTTGGGGAGAGGGAGGGGGTATTTTGAACTCTTTATTCGTCTTTTGTTAGTTCTATATTGTTCTTTATTTGTTTTGGCTGTTATTTTTGTTTTATGTTTGTTATTGTCACTGTTGTTGGTGTGTACGTATGTTTGTGTTTGTTTATTTGCTTGTTGTGGTTGTTCTTGTTGTTTTATCTTTTTTTTGTTTGCTTTGTGCAGTTGTTTGTATGGTTGAAGGTTTTCAGTGTTGATTCTAGGATTTCAAAATAAGGGGCCCAAGGGCCCCCTAAAATGAAAAAAAAGGGGGCATTGCGCTCCCCCCCCCCCCCTCCTCCCCTTCATAAAAGGGGACAAGTAGTATTTGCTTACAGTACCCTCAGTACTCTTAGTTTCTGCAATTTTTTTCAAGGAAGAAAAACAAAACAAACAAGCAGATACATAAGCAGAAACGATTAAATATTCACTTTAAGTGTTGCAGTTAATCTGCAGTAAGCACTTGTAACAAAGGAGAGAGAGAGAGAGAGAGAGAGAGAGAGACAGAGAGAGAGAGAGAGAGAGAGAAAGTGGGGGTGGAGGGGAGAGAGGGAGGGGGCGAGAGGGAGAGAGAGAGAGAGAGAGAGAGAGAGAGAGAGAGAGGAGAGAGAGAGAGAGAGAGAGAGAGAGAGAGAGAGGTCAAATTTGTATTTCCACAGAGTTGGGAGATAGATCTAGATGAGACAAGAGATAAAAGCCAATATCAAAGTTTTTTTCTCACCTAGATGGTACATTGAGAGAGAGAGCGAGAGAGAGAGAGAGAGAGAGAGAGAGAGAGAGAGAGAGAGAGAGAGAGAGAGAGAGAGAGAGAGAGAGAGAGAGAGAGAGAGAGAGGAGAGAGCAAAGTCAATTTTATATATCCACATTCAGAGAGAGAGAGAAGTGAAGAGGAGGTCAAATTTGTATTTCCACAGAGTTGGGAGATAGATCTAGATGAGACAAGAGGTAAAAGCCAATATCAAAGTTTTTTTCTCACCTAGATGGTATACTGAGAGAGAGAGAGAGAGAGAGAGAGAGAGAGAGAGAGAGAGAGAGAGAGAGAGAGAGAGAGAGAGAGGAGAGAGAGAGAGAGAGAGAGAGAGAACTCTGAACTCTGAAATGATTTAATGTACATTGGCCTTGGACCACAATACATTTGTTGGGCTCAGGATGGAACAGTGAGTTAATTCATATCACTGGCAAAACAAATGCACAAACAAATAATGATTTATGGGAAAGGGTTAAGGTTACTTGCTTTTGAAGTCAACAAGTGGACTGTCTGTTAAAATTTCCGGGACTTTCCAGACCCTACAGGCCAGACTGATTTTTCCAAGACTTTTCCACATCTGGAAAAGATGTTCCCATTTTTTAGGGCTTTTCCTGACTTTCAGGTCTCTGTGTAGATTATGCTATGATATTTAATCAATCTGCAATCAGAAAACATCAGCCTTCAACAGCCTTCCTGAAAGCTCCAACAGTTTCATGTGGACTCTCATAATGGTTTTCGTGCATATGTTTAATGACATGAAGAAACTAAAAGAAACCCCATGGAGCCAGGTGTGGTAAAGGAGGATAGGACACCAGCTGTACACCCTCAGCAGCTATGTTTTGACAGCAGGGCATAGTAAGGATTCCTTGAAACCACAACCTGTCAGTGACATCATCTCTTGAGTCATATTCTTTGAAAGACAAATCTATGCATAATTATATCATATTAATTTTTATGATGCAATACCAAGAGCCAGGATAAAATAAACTTTCAGATCATCCATCATACAAACAGGATTATATTTTAAATTCACAAACCATGGAAAATTACCTACCATTCCCATTCCCTGTTTGGAGACCTCTTCAGCATCCCTGTAGAAAAATGTCCCATGCTGATGTCCTAGTTGACTGCATAGTGATTCATGCTTGTGACAGTCCACCATCCCCACCTTTACCAGTCCATCCTGTAACACACAGTTGTTTGGGCATTTATGCTGTGGCTGTTGCTGTCCTTATTCCAAGATATTCATCAAGTGTTGTTTCAATGCAAAATAAGCCTCTTTACCAACCTTATCCTCTTCCTTATCCTATCTTAGAAACATTATCAACATATATTCATCAATTAATTTTTAGGTTGTGTTGTTGGTTTTTTAATGATGTTTATATATTATGTAAAAGATGAAAGATGAATAAGATTAATTTTAGCCACTCACAGTTGGTATATAATTCACACATTCTTTAATTAAGAGACTGAACATCAGTAACTGATGAAAACATTAAAGTTTAGGCTTGGAAGTGACAACATGAATCTTTTTCCTTCTGCTGTTCCTATTTTGTTGATTTTTATCACTGCTTCTCATTGCCTCTGTTTAGTTCCCCAGTCAAAGTTCATGACCCGCAGCTGGCAGGGCATGGATATAAATTAACAGGGCAAAAGGGAATTTTTATTTTATTTTATATTTTATTTTATACCACTTTAAGTCACGAGATTTCTCTGCGTGAAATTTGGGCTGCTCTCCCCGGGGAGAGCGCGTCGCCACAAGAGCAGCGCCACCCTTTTTTTTTTTTTTTTTTGGACTGCAACTGTATTTGTTTTCCTATCAGAGTGGCTTTTTTCTAAGAATTTTGCCAGGGACAACTCCCTTGTTGCCGTGGGTTCTTTTACGTGCGCTGAAAATTTTGTGTAACACACGGGACCTCGGTTTATCGTCTCATCCGAAAGACTAGCGCCCAGACCACCACTCATGGTCTAATGGATGGGTAAAAATTTCGGGCCCAAACGGGGTACGAACCACGCACACACCCGACCCGGACTTTTCGCATTCTAGACAGGCGCGTTACCTCTAGACCACCGATCCACACAGGGAAGGCGGCACTAGGGGCTTGCGCCATAACTGTTCAAATGTAAATTACCATTGTTTCTTTCATGCATCATCTTACACAATGAATTTTCAAAAAAGACAAACAAAACACTCTTTAAAACAAGCTTGCTTTAAACAACCTTTCTTTTGACTCCAAACTCCATATACTTTCTTTCATACTGGTTGGTGTGGCAACAGTTAAAACATACATGAAGATAAACAGGAGAGGTCTAGGCAGAAACACAATCACAAGAAACAGACATTTCTAACTCTCTCTCTAAAAAAAACCCAGGCATTTAAAATATAAATTCCATACATTATTATTATTATTATTATTTATAATGTACAAAGAACATACAGAAAACACTGAACATGTCTGCATGCAGACTAACCATTTTGGGGGTTTTTTGCAGTACAATTCTCCCTGTTGGCACAGCAAGGCCATAGATAAACACACTGGAGTACGCTACCACACGGGGCAGCACAAGAAGTGTGAGTCTAGCAGTTAGTGTAAGCTATCTGACTTCACAATAAACACTACTGCATGGTCATGCCAATACAGCACGTACACAGTCCACTGTTTCATCAGCTTTTAGCAGTATCCTTGCTACAGCTGAAGGTTTGTTCACTAACCAACTCCAGTACAGCTCATATGGCCCCGAGCATACAAAATAAAACAAATGTCTTGTCAGTATCGTACACTGTCAATCAGGCAAAAATAGCTCATAAATGACTCAGGTTTTAATTTCACTAATGTTTCTGATACTATATAAAAAGCATTGTCTGATCATGTTGAAAAAATGTTGGGATTGAAAGTGTATCTATTTTTGTGTGTGTTTAAAACATATCTACTTACGTGTTGTGAAAAAGGAATTGCACATAGGCTATCACTATGACATCAAAGCAAAAAACAGACACAAAAAAACAACAAAACACACACAGACACACACACTCATACACAGATACATGCATGCATGCCCTATACTCACACACACACTTGCCATCACACACTTTCTCATCTGATATCACTAATTAGTGTAAGGACATTAAACTGAAGAACTAATTAACACATATGAGTGTGCGCAGGCACACACGCACACACACACATGCACGTGCACACACACATGCACACACACACACACACACATGTAATACAAGAAGATGCACATGGCAAGCATGTGCCTGAGAAAACTAAGGAACAACTTGATACTGACACACAGCCAGGAAGCACGTGTGTACATGCTGGTGCTATGGCCCATCACTCACACACACACACACAAACACACGCACTCTCTCTCTCACTGTCTACACACACACACACACACATGAATCTATGTAAATGGCTTACCCCAATTTCTAGAATGTAGCTGTGAAATGTTTGCTGATGACACATTGTAGTGATTCTGACCCCCACAGACTTACACACAATCTTCAAAACAGTGTTGACAGATTGGTTACTTGGATTCAGCTAAACCGTATGTCCCTAAATACACAAAAAACTAACTTACACACAATCTTCAAAACAGTGTTGACAGATTGGTTACTTGGATTCAGCTAAACCGTATGTCCCTAAATACACAAAAAACTAAGTGTATGTATGTACTAGCAAGACAAAAGAGACAAAAAATGAAAGATAATTTTAAAACCCCTGTTGATAGGTAAAAGAGTAATTGAAGAAGTTGACTCACACAGAATTCTGGGTGTAATTATTGACAAAAATCTTACTTGAACTGACCACGTGATGGCAATAGGAAAACATCTTACTTACAAGCTACTTCAATTATCAAAAATAAAACATTTTCTGAATAACCACTCTCGCAAACTCTTTTTTGGCAGCCATATTTTGCCTACTGTTGACTATGCTTCATCTCTTTGGGACAGCTAGAGTGAAACAAATCTAAAATTAACTCATCAATTATATAAAAGAGCACTGAAACTTGTTCTATTAAAATCAAGCTCCTAACCATCAACGATTATAAGCAAACAAATATTCTAACCTTCAAAAACAGACTTTATCTAAATAAAGCTCAATTTGCACAAAAAGTTGTCAATGGAAATGCCCCTCTGAAGATCACCAATAGCTTCAAAGTCAATGAACACAGACATAATCATCTACTAACATTTCCGAGACCAAGAAATAATCTTTACAAAACAAGCTTCTTATACTCAGGTAGTGATTTATGGAACAAGCTCCCAAAACGCTTAAAATGTATCAAAAACAAAAATCAGTTCAAGACCCAGCTAAAAAGCCATTCAATGCACAAATGCCTAGGAAATGACTTATAAGACATATCAACCATGCTTAATTTTATCAGCACTTTCTGCATTTCTTAAATAAATTTCAAGTATGTTTTACTGTGACTGGAAATTCTACAAAGTCACATGCTGTATGTGTGTGGAGGGAGGGGGAGGCAGGAAGAGGCACTCTTTTCAAGCGAAAAAGTAAGAGTAATCTATATAAACTCATGTATATTCTACAAATTTTAAAACAACACGGAAAGGAGAAAACAAAATGGTAGACCTGATAGCTAGATATTGTGACATCTCTCTCTCTCTCTCTCTCTCTCTCTCTCCTCTCTCTCTCTCTCTCTCTCTCTCTCCTCATGCCTTTTTCCAGTTCAATAGGTTTTATCGTGAATGTTGTTTTTACTGCCGTTAGAGATGAGATCATTAGTACTATTATAAGTGTTATTGTTTTGGTTTGACAGTCCAGTTAATTATGGGCTTTTGATTTTTGTATTATGGAGGGGTTTTATTTGTTTGAATAATTGTCTCATTATTATTGTTTTCTATTTGATTGAATGTGTTTTCCCCTTCCCCATTCCAACGTTTTTTTATTGTTATTATGCTGTTGTCTCATGGTGATGGGTGGTTATTTGTTATGTTGCTGTCTCATGGTGATGGTGATTATCATTATTATTGTATCTCTATTATAATTATCATTAACTCATTTGACTGATTTTTGCTTGTTTGATAGTTATTGTGTGAATATATTATATTTAAAAAGCGCTTCTTGAAGAGTATGAGCGCATATGAGCACACCTTTGCATGGGTGGAGGAGGAGAGGAGGGATGTTATTGCAGGCAATATTGTCAGCAATGAATGCCTAGTATTTTCTAACATTTTGTTCCTGTACCTTTTTATTTTCTTAAGTATGAACGTGACAGAATGGATGATACAGTAGGTGATGTAATTTGTTTGTTTGGCGTTTTATTATATTTATTTTGTTAATTCTTAAAACATTCTTTACCCAAGTGTGTGCGTGTGTGCGCATGCATGTACCGAGTGTGTGTGTGCAATTGTATATGTGTGTGTGCATGTGTATGTACGTGTGTGTAATTTGTATTTTGCAGTATATTATTTTATTGGTTTTCCTCTTTTTTATTGGTACACTTTATTGGTAAAGGTTGTAATAATATACTACTTCAGTATTATCATTAAGAAATTTGTTCTTAGATAGATGGCTTGATGAAAAAAAGCAAATGCATTGCTTATTCAATGTACCATCTGGAAATAAAAATTTGACTTGACTTGACTTAGCGCACATGCACACACAAAAGGACACACACACACGCACGCATGCACGCACACATGTGTGCACACACACACATGCACATGCAAACACACACTTGCACAAATATACGCACTTGACTGATGCTCAGACAATGACTACAAAAAAAGTGAACTTAGAGAACAGTAACAAAGCACAAGCAAAAACAGCAGCACTCAAATGATTGTACAAATAAGCAAACTGTTAATAAACTACACGATCAAGAAGAAGATTCCTATAAAAATACAAGGCACATACAAAAGAGAACAGTCTGATAAACAAACAAAAAAGCCACGGAATTCCTAACAAATAAAGATGTTTTGCCTCTGAAAATCAGGAACAAGCCAACACACAGCCCTTCGTTTCTTGGGAGACACAATGTTCATAAAACAAATTGTTAAAAACAGTTACCAAAAACATACAGCACAACAGTCACTACAAACAAGTAAAGCAAGTTTTGAATTTTTATTCCCTGAAGTATGAACACTGTAAAAAATGTGGGGAATCTGGCAGCGTTTGGCAAAAAATGCCTTTCAAATAAAAATTCGCCCACTCGCTAATAGACAACAAAGAAGGAATGTGTGACAGCACTGTGAGATGCTGGACTTCGACCCCTGAAAGCACAGCGCCTAGGCAGCTGTGAGATGGAATTTTGGTTACCAAGTGCAAGTTCCAGCCACCAACTAAAGAGTCGGGTTTATCCTGTTTTGAGCAGCTGTGGTATCTTTCACGATGGATTGTATCAATGAGAGGGTAAACCCTTAAATTGCAGGCTTTTTCCTATATAGATGCTTGATCAATTCAAGTGCAATGGCTTAAAAGTACCAGAATAAACTTTTTTCCTGGAAAATATAACACACAAATTAATGTCCATTGCCTCTAGTACTTACCAACATGGCAGCCAGTTTTAAGCATGTCTTCTCCTCCAGACAATCTGCCACAGTTAGGAAAAAAACATAAACAAACAGATAAATTCATATACAGATCTACAGAGAGACACACAGCTAAACTGGCTAAACAAATAGACAGAAAAACAGGAATTCATTGACTTCAAGTCCACTTTCAAATTAAAAATAATATAGAGTCAGCTTATTTACCTAGTTCAAATCAGATATACAATTCCCTTATCCTGGGAACAAGTTACAACAGCACCAACAACAGCAACAAGTGACAACCAACAACAAACTAAAAAACATCACCTATACTCAGATTCATCAGTTCTTACAATTTAACTGAAGTTTTCAAACAGGAAAAAAAATCATACCCCCACCATCTCCACAGAAGGTGATGAGCCATGGCTGAGCACTAGCGTCTTCTTCAATCTTCCACTTATAGTTGCCCTTACTCAGCCTGTGGAAGGTGGCTAAAATGAAACTCATGGCATGCCTCACTAAAGACTGGGCTTCACGATCTCCCTGATACCTCTCTTTCTGCAAACACAGGAAGGCAATAAATAGTCAGCTGTGCCACAGAAAGAAAACTGAGTTGGTATGGTATTGTAGATGAATACATAGCAATCTAATCTAACAGAAACAGTACACACGCACACACACACACACACACACACACACACACACAAACACTGACCCGGGTTCAAATCTCATTCAAAACGATGTTTCCTCTGGAGTTAACATCAGTGCCAAAAGTCCCCAAAAGTCCTTCGGACCAAACGCACGCAGAACATCTTGCCCACACGTTAAAACCCGTTCTGCTTTTCAGAAGAGTAAGCCAATGTGTGCCAGTGGGAATGGATGACAAAATTGACAAAACTGCATACACGCAGGGACTGGATGAAAAAAAGCACATGACTGCTTATTCCACTATCCTCAAAATAAAAGAATAAAATAAAAGAACACACACACACATACTCTCTCTCTCTCTCTCACACACACACACACACGCACATACTGAATCACTCATTTCAGGTTTCTCACAGAGTCACATTTAGTCAAAAAGTCATGCACCATATATTGAAGAAACCATTACAAAAAAATTAAATGCCCATCAGTCCACTAAAAATTGCACAGAAATAAAATCTGATCAATTTTATGAAGACATTTTTAGATAGTCTTTACTTTGCACTCTGAAATCACAAAAAAGGTTCCCAATATGGTGACTATTTTTGTGACTTGGTTATGGTCTGTTCTTGTGCAAATAAAAGTAGCAATAAAGATAACCCTTTAAGAGAAAACATCCATGTTCTTAAATCACTTACAGTATCACTTTGGCTATATTTTCATTTACAGCATTAGTTATAAATGGGAAAAACATACTCTGAGCCCTAAATAAAGTCAATGTTTAGCAAGTGGTGTAGCCTTCTACCTGTTTGATCAAATGTTCACATGTCTTTTAGTCATGAACATATGAATACAGGTTCTGCTGTGCAAATATATGGGTGGATGTGTCTTCTTCTTTAAGTGTCCGGTCTGGTCCTGCAGACATCGACGATCATGGCTCTCCATTCTTCCCTGTTCTCGGTCCCTCTCATGAGCTCATTGTTGGTGCCCTCTTTATTCATTGCGAATTTGTTTAAGCTGTCTGTGAATTTTGTGCGTTGTCTTCCTCTGCTCGTTTCCACAGATTTTGCCACTCCATAACAGTTTCTCTAGTCCATCAGCCCTGATTATATGGCCGAAAAATTTGAGCTGTCTTTCTCTGATGGTGTTGAGAAGGGATCTCTTGTACCCAGCCATTTCCATTACTTCTGCATTTGTTTTTCTTTTTGTCCATGAGACTTTCATGATTCTCCGGATGAACCACATTTCCACTGCTTCTAGTCGCTGTTCTGTGTCCTTGGCTAGGGTCCAGCACTCACATCCGTACAGAAGAATGGACCATACATAGGCTCTCAAAACATGGATCTTTGTCTTGAGGCTCATCTTACTGCTGGTAAAAATGCATTTCATGTTGTTAAAAGTTGCCTTAGATTGACCGATTCTCTTCTTGATTTCTGTGTCACACTTGCCGTCCGGGGTGATAGTACAACCAAGGTATTTAAAGGTGTTTACTTGTCTGATTCTCTCTCCTTTACAAGCTATGTTGCATTGTGGTATAACAGCTTTTTTCGAGATCACCATGCATTCTGTCTTCTTTGCATTGAGCTGTAATCCTTTCTTTTCGCTTTCGTCTGTTACTGTTGTTAAAATCTTTTGCAGTTTTTCTTCAGAGTCAGCGATAAGGACTGTGTCATCTGCATATCTCAGGTTGTTGATGTTGTGGCCACCTACACTAATTCCCTCATGATTCTCAATATTTCGTAGAATTATTTCACTATATACATTAAATAAATCAGGCGAGAACACGCAGCCCTGCCTCACACCCCTGCAGATTGGTCTATATTGACTGATGTCATTGTCGACTCTAATGTGTCATAAAGTGCTTTTTTTGCCTCAGGAATGTGTTCTAATATACACACTGCTAAAAAACGTTTAATGAATGAATATACTTGGCTCTGAATACATGAAGTGATCATCATTTCTGGTTTGGGTTGTTACATTATATTATTTTTACAGCAACCCACATCAGTGTAAAGAAGAAAAAAACAGAACTATGATACAACT
Organism: Rapana venosa; assembly: GCA_028751875.1. Taxonomy (NCBI): domain Eukaryota; kingdom Metazoa; phylum Mollusca; class Gastropoda; order Neogastropoda; family Muricidae; genus Rapana; species Rapana venosa. The sequence continues at coordinate 65,366,251 of CM054134.1, read as the reverse complement.
ACATAGTAACAAGTTGCGACCGAAGGATATCAGTATAACTTGGTTTGTGGGAAAGTTGCAGGAGATTGCACATGCACTAGTTTTAGTAAATATTTTTGTTGGTTTGCACTTTGTTACACTGGACAGCTGGGACTGAACATGACCAGTGAATTGCTTCAAGAGCACTTCAGATTGTAATGTATCTTTTATCTATTTTTGTTTTAGGATTCTATTTATAGATTTACCTAGACTAAGTCACCCACGTGCTGAGTGATGAGCAGAAATGGTCAGTTCTGAAAACATGTCAGATGTGATTCTATATCAGTTTTGCATCCTGTTCCATAACCATTGCTAGAAATATGTACCGGCAGCCAAAATTAGATTATTATTTTTCATATGTAAAGACAATGGTAAAACTTAGAAAACAAAAAAAAATGAAGTCTCTATCTTTTATACTTTGGACTTATGGCCATTTAAATACAGGGTATGCTGACGCATTTGACAATTTCTGATATCATCCAAGTTAAAAGCTGAATAGAATTGTACTTAACCCACATATCCAGTTGAAAATGATTATCTTAAATCTTTATAACATATATTCTTGAAATAAATAAGTTCCATGACAGAAATACATCTGGTTGATATGTACTAGGGTGTCAAACTTTGGAAAAACCACAATGCGACAAAGGTCAAATTTGTGTGTTGTGCCAACTTTGAAGCACCAAAGCACAGTGAAAATGACAAGCAGAAAGCTTCTTTCCATTTAGACAGCTTATACTGGTTACATTAATCACACTAATTTTTTTTCTGAGGTGTTTGCTTGAGAAATACAGGAGAAATCCCATGATAAACACCTGGAGGTAATGCAATTTGCACAGCAGAAAAAAAAGGGAGCTTATTGACCTGTCATTTTGAAAAACGACCATAACTTTGAAATTATTCAATGAATTGTCTTCAAATTTTGCATGTAGTCTTCATACATTATTTGCTACTGATTAGAGGGTTTCTTTGCTATTGTCACCTAAATTTTTATTTTTTTTTGTTCTAAAACAACAGATTTAGGGGATAAAATGACTGAGTTGTCTGAACAGAAATGGCCATTCCTCCTAAACTAACAGGCAGATTTCAATAAAATTTAGCCACAATCTTTTTTACCCTGCTCTCTATCAAATCATATTATCTTTTGTTAACTCCTGATAAACATTTTTAACTTTAAAACAAAAAGGCACCAACATCAGAAATAAGAAATGCACACTTGCTGGCAGGCATACGGGAGGGACTATGTATATTTCGTCTTGTATGCAGCATACTTCTGGCAGAGTTCTTTGTATGCAGGCACAGACCAGATACACCCAGTTAATGTCTTTGAGACTGTATCAAAGCCACTGGCAAAGACAAACATGCTGTGGACAGACGCTGTATCTGTCTTGATTGGCCACACAAATGTGTCGTTGGCCAAACCACATTTGCTCAGGAAATTGATGTCTGCTTTCTCAAAAGAGTGGATGCTGGAAACATAGCCAATGTGGAAATCATCATCATAATATACAGCAATATTTTGCCACACACTCTTCCAAAAGGACATCGGCCTCAGGCTCACTGATCCCACAATCAGATACTTCATCTTCAGAATGGCTGGTCACTTGCTGGGTCTCTACATCATCAGTCTCCATCTGCTCTGGATCAGGAGAAAGGCGACTTGAAGATGCTGATCAGATAAATCTCTATGACTGACACCCCACAATTCTAAAATGTTTCGAATGGAGACCAAAGGTATACTTTCTTTCTTTAAAAAATGTACCAGATCTATGATCATTCCATGGCTGACCTCAGGAGGAGGTGGGAGTTCCTTAGGATCTGATGCTCCCTCAAATGAGGACCTACATTTCTGCCCAAGATTGAAAGTCCCAAATTGAAAGAAAGAAATTTGTCAAAGTCCGCATGTGTTCCTTCTTTTTCACACCTGGCACCTTCTCCAAGCAATGCTTCAATCTCCTTCTTAAGACTAAATCCTTTCACAAGCTCTGGATCAGTCACTTTGGGGGAAAAGCTGCACATATCATCCCATGTCTTGTTTAACTGAAGCAGCAAAGATTCCAACTGTAACAGGAGCTTGTTTGTGAGGGGCAGTGGGTAAAGCTTTGGTGGCCGGCCCCTTCCAGAAACACTGAGGGCAGCTTTCATTCGTTGATAGTCATCATCCTCTGGGACAGATGAATAAAGAAGACTAATCACTTATTAGTTATAGTGTATTACCGTATTACTATTGGATTTTTTGCGCGAATGTGTGTCAAATCAATGCAGAGAGGTTTGGAGAAACTGAGAGAGAAAACTAAGATTTAAGAATGTAAGGATTGTTGTTGACAAAAACATCTACATAATTTGAATTCAATCTCACTCTCTGCATTTCTTCATTAATCATCGTGTGATATCATTAAAATGATGTGTGTGTGTGTGTGTGATATAACTCTGCCATGGCCGGTCCCAAGCCTGGATGAGAAAGGAGGAGGGTTGGGCGTGGGGCTAGCAACCCCACCCCATAAAAACAATGCTTGCTACAGAAACGCCAACAACAGACCAAGAGACTACTGCCCTGGGAGAGGAAGGGTCCTCGCCAAGAGGATGTATGACGCTGTGTGGTGAAAGCCGTGAGTCTACGGAAGCCACAAGGCCGACCCCCCTTTTATCGACCAGGACCATCAACATCAGAACATGGAATGTGAGGACCATGTATGAGACAGGAAAAACAACACAAGTAGCAGCAGAGATGAAAAGCTACAACCTCACATTGCTTGGCATCAGTGAGACCCGTTGGACACAGTCAGGACAAAGGAGACTGCTCACTGGAGAGATGCTGCTTTATTCTGGCCACGAAGAAGACAACGCTCCACACACAGAAGGCGTAGCGCTCATGTTGTCAAGACCTGCGCAGCGAGCCCTGATAGGATGGGAAGCACACGGATCAAGAATCATCGCGGCATCCTTCATGACTAAGAAGAAGAAGATCAGAATGAACATCATCCAGTGTTATGCGCCAACTAATGACGGTGATGAAGAAGCCAAAGATCAATTCTACGACAGACTGCAGAACGTCATTGCCAAGTATCCAGAAAAAAGATATAAACATCCTCATGGGTGATTTCAATGCCAAGATCGGACAAGACAACACGGGATGCGAGGAAGTGATGGGAAGACACGGATTAGGAGAGATGAATGAGAATGGCGAGAGATTTGCAGACTTCTGTGCTATCAACAATCTGGTAATCGGTGGCAGCATTTTCCCCCACAGAAGAGCACATAAGGCCACCTGGGTATCACCAAATCATGTGACTGAGAACTAGATCAACCATATCTACATGGACAAGAAATTCAGGAGATCTTTACAGGATGTAAGGGTGAAAAGAGAAGCAGACGTTGCATCTCACCACCACCTTTTGGTAGCCAGGTTGAAGCTTAAGCTGAAGAAGAACTGGATGGAAGTAACAACAAAGAGGCAGCAGTACAACACCAGCCTGCTGAAAGACTCAAAGATAAATGAAGAATTCAAGCTGTCCCTCACCAACAAGTACCAAGTACTACAAGAACTGCTTGAAGAAGAGACTGACATCGAGAGCCAGTGGAAGAAAGTGAAAGAGACACTGACGTCAACTTGTCAGGAAGTAGTGGGCCCCAGAGACACCAAGAGAAGGAATGGATATCGGCAGTCACAATGGGCAAGATTGAGAAGAGAAAGCAGAAGAAAGCAGCAGTAAACAACAGCCGGACAAGAGCAGCAAAGGCCAAGGCACAAGCAGACTTCACAGAAGCCAACAGAGAAGTCAAGAGGAGCGCAAGAACAGACAAGCGCAAGTACATCGACAGCCTGGCAGACGAAGCCGAGGAAGCAGCAGTCAGTAACAACATGAAGCTGCTGTATGACACCACTAAGAAACTCTCAGGGAAGTAATAATAATAATAATAATAATAATAATGTATGGAATTTATATAGCAGGCCTGAGCGACCAGTCAAAGACAAGAAAGGAAACACCATCCTGGGAACAGAGGGGCAACTGAACAGATGGGCAGAGCACTTTGAGGAACTCCTGAACAGATCCGTCCCTTCAAACCCCCCGGACATCGACCCTGCTGATAGAGACCTAGACATCAACTGTGAGCAACCAACCAGGGAGGAGATCAGGAAAGCCATCAAAATGCTGAGAAATGGCAAGGCAGCAGGACCGGACAACATCCCAACAGAAGCACTCAAGGCAGACCTGGAGACCATGGTAGAGATGCTGTACCCTCTCTTTGGGAAGATTTGGGAAGAGGAGGAAGTACCATCAGACTGGAAGGAGGGCTACCTCATCAAGCTACCCAAGAAAGGAGACTTCAGCAACTGTGCCAACTATAGAGGGATAACGCTTCTGTCGGTGCCAGGAAAAGTCTTTAACAGGATCCTCCTCGACAGAATGAAAACTGTAGTCGACCCTCTCCTCCGAGACCAGCAGGCCGGCTTCCGCCAGAACAAATCATGCGTAGATCAGATTGCCACCTTGCGCATCATCGTTGAGCAATCTTTAGAGTGGAACTCGTCTTTATACATCAACTTTGTTGATTTTGAGAAAGCATTCGACAGTGTGGACCGCAACACCCTCTGGAAATTGCTTCGCCACCATGGAGTGCCAACCAAACTGGTCAACTTGATCAAGAACTCCTATGAAAGAATGACCTCCCGGGTGGTCCATGGAGGACAACTCACAAACAGCTTTGAGGTGAAGACCAGAGTCAGACAAGGCTGTCTCCTGTCACCTTTCCTCTTCCTCCTGGCAATAGATTGGACCATGAAGACATCAACAGCATACAGAAGAAATGGAATCCAGTGGACACTGTGGGACCAGCTGGATGATCTCGACTTTGCAGACGACCTGGCCCTGCTTTCCCACAGCCGCCAACAGATGCAGGACAAGACTACAGAGCTAGCAGCCACCTCATTTCAAGTTGGTCTCAAGATCCATGAAGGCAAAACCAAGATTCCCAAGATCAACACAGCAAGCGAGGACCCAGTCACACTAAATGGGAAGGAGCTGGAAGAAGTGGAGACATTCACGTACCTGGGTAGCATCATTAACATGCAGGGCGGCACAGACGCAGACGTCAGAGCAAGAATTGGCAAGGCGAGGGCAGCGTACTTGCAGCTGAAGAACATCTGGAGCTCCAAGGTGGTGTCGACCCGCACAAAGATCAGGCTGTTCAACTCCAACGTGAAGTCAGTCCTACTGTATGGAGCGGAGACATGGAGGACAACAAAGACCACCATCAAGAAAGTGCAGACCTTCATCAACAGCTGCCTGAGACGAATCCTCCAGATCCACTGGCCTGACACCATCAGCAACGCAGACCTGTGGCAACGTACCAACCAGCTGCCAGCCGAGAATGAAATCCGGCGCAGGAGATGGGGATGGATCAGGCACACCCTGAGATAGCCAGCCAGCAACATCACAAAGCAGGCACTATCATGGAACCCCCAGGGAAAACGAACAAGAGGAAGGCCAAGAAACATCTGGCGATGCAACCTTGAGGCAGAAACCAGGAAGATGGGATATACCTGGAGACAGCTGGAGAGAATAGCCCAGGACAGAGGACTCTGGCGGACTGTTGTCAGCGGCCTATGCTCCAGGGGGAGTGATGGGCCTAAGTAAGTAAGTAAGTGTGTGTGATATATGTGTGTGTCACTCTGTGTGTGTGTGTCACTGTGTGTGTCATATGTGTGCGTGTCACTCTGTGTGTGTGTGTTGTGTGTGTGTGTGTGTGTGTGTGCGTGCGTGCGCACGAGACTGAGAGAGACACAGAGAGAGAGAGAGAGACTCAAAGAGAATGTAATTTATTCAGTCTACAAAACCTAGTGTTCTACATTTATTCAGTCTACAAAACCTAGTGTTCTGTGATACTGTTACAGATCTAGACCATGTCATCATTAATTTAATCACTCTGTTCTCAACAACAAAAATGGTATGATCATAATGAAAACTGTTCAACAATTTAATGAATAATTACTGTGTCAGTGTGTGGCTGTACAGTTGGTCAAACTGATCTGTGCATATTTTAAGTGTAGTGAAGTTTACAAGAAAATGTAAACAACACACACTAACAGTAACACCATTGGAAAAAAGTAAAAATACAGTTTAAAAAAACCAAAAAAAACTAGATTAAGATACACACCACAGCTAAACAAAATGGCTTAGAAAAAAAACTGAGTTATTAAAAAGTCATACTTAAAAAATGCATTCACCAACACAAAAGCTTATTTAAGTTATCTATAGCTACTGAATGCGTCGCATTCAAGCCTTTGAGATGAAGTGCCTCAGGCGGATCCTGAACATCACCTACAGAGACCGCAAAACCAATGACTACGTCTGGCAGCAGATCGAGGCACTGGCTGGCAAACAAGAACCATTGCTAGATACAGTCAAACGGAGGAAACTGAAGTGGTTTGGCCACACAACAAGGCATAACAGCCTGTCAAAGACAGTCCTGCAGGGAATGGTGGAAGGAGCAAGGAGGCAGGGACGACCACGCAAAAGCTGGATATCCAACATCAAGGAGTGGACCAGCCTCACTGTACCAAACCTCCTGAAAACAGCCCAGGACAGAACCATTTGGCGGTCCACTTGCAGCGTCCGTGCGGGTACCCCAACGGTCGTCCCGACCAAGGGATGAGTGAGTGAGTGATAGCTACTGAGAAAAGAAATAATGACTATGGATGGGAATTTAACTTCAGCAGCTTGAATCAATTTTCAATCTTTGTTTATTGCTGTTGTGATTTTTTTAACTTGCATAATTTATCAACTAGAGTACTTACATCAACAAAAAAGAACTTGTAAACTAGCAAAGCTACTGAATAACTAATTCACTGAATTTATTGTGTTGGTGTTTTTTTTTAAAAAAATCTGACTTTGATTATTTAGCCTACATTACCATCTACGGAAAGAAAACTGAGAAAGTAATAGAAAATCATCACTGTTTTGAAGAAGGAGATATTTAGGTAATGAAAACTATAATTTGTTGTCTCAATCCTCTACTTTCAATTTCTACTGACTCATGCTGACCAGCATGTGGGGCCAACTTCTGTTTGATGATCTCTCAGAACGATGTTTTTATCAGCAATTTTCTCTTCAATCACTAAATTAATTTGCACGCCAGCTCTAAAACCAATAAATCAATATTTGATTAACAAATAACTGGTACTGGTTTCCGTCAATGTCCTATTAAAAAAAAATAAGATCATTTCCAACTGAGAAGTACACTGGTCGAACTTGACAAGATCGTTCATGAAAGTAGCATGTGTCATACGAACAAAGTTATTTATTTATTTTCTAGATACTGAGCAAAATAAAGTATAGATTTGTTTTATACATGTTTCGTCTTCTTCTTCTTCCTTTTCTGTCATGTTTCTCCCAGGGGAGGTTTGACATTGATGAGCCTTCTCCATCTCTCTCTGTTTTGAGCTTCCTTCTTATTTATGCCCCTTTCTCTAAGATCATCTGCAATAGAGGCAGCCCAGGTCTTGCTAGGTCTTCCCTTTGGTCTCTTTCCATCCACTATGAAGTTCATTGCTCTTTTTATGATGTGGTGGTCTGCTTTCTGTTGAACGTGCCCAAACTAGTGCAGTCTATTGGTACTAGCTACAGACTTCAGATCATCAACTTTGCACATTCTCCATAGTTCTTCATTCGTGATCCTGTCTTCCCATTTGATCTGTCATGTAGCATAGCATTCGGTTTTCACAGCTCTTCAACAAACGTTCAACGTTTTTTGTGAAAACCCACGTCTCCGAGCCATACAGGAGAACAGGTCTGATGCAGGCCTTATATATGAGACAGCGTCTCTCCAGTGGGATTTTCTGATTTCCGAGCAGACTTGCCAATTCTTTCCATTTCTTCCAAGCACTCACAATCCTGGTTCTGACAGCTAACTCAGATTTTGCTTCGCAGCTCATCATCTCTCCCAGGGAGCAGAATTCATTTTATACATGTTTCTACTTGATATTTAATGCGTTAACTTACCAAGTTTTCCCTGCAGTACCGTAATGTTCAACAAAATTGACTCGGTCAACATCACTTCTTGACTCTGTTCCGCCAATTTGTTTTTCATAAAATGTTGCAAATACGGCTTGAATGAAACCTTCACTTTGATTCTCAGGCGATGAAACCGTAGTTGACCAATCTTGACGATTGGTATATCTGATATATATCTATATATATATGCTTGACATATCATTGAATTCAGAAAAGACTGGCTTTTTCATAGCACCATTATTGTGTATGTTTATTTGCCTAGATTTTAATGTATCATGGTCCGAAACCACAACATATGGTAAGCTTCGTTAAACTTTCAATCTTAATTAATATTAGCTCCTCTTATCTACTAAAAATGTTTATTATTTAAAGCTGGAAACATGCTCTTCAGTTCTGACCTATTTTTAAGTTGATGTGGAGCAATGAGCACATTGTACATAGCAATTTTCTATCCATACCGATTCGCTCGCTCGGCTTGTGGCGGCCAGCGGTACATCGGGCAGCAAAACACGCTTCAATTTTTGCGGAAGAGTGAGTGTATTTGGAATTGTTTTGTTGTCACACCATGGCATACAAACACAAACAAACAACTCAGAGCACACAAGTAAACATCATTGTATATTTTTTCATAAACTTAATGCCAATTCTTTAGATAGTTTCAAAGATCTGGCCTGTCAAAAACATGCATTTTCCACACTCAGCACTACTTTCCCAT
>CM054134.1:65312503-65352503 GCA_028751875.1 Rapana venosa | reverse complement strand
TGTTGTTTTTTGTAGTACACTGCATGGGGGCCTGCTGTCAGCTGTTTGATGACTCTGATCAGGGTTTGCATTGATCTGTACAAATTCATGGTTGCCCACAAAACTGCATGCCACAAACCCCTTCAAATGCCTTCTTAAAAACGATAAATACTGGAAAAATCTTGTTGTGTTGAAGGGGACCGCTCACATGTTTCTGAGGGCAGGGCAGAGACCCTTGCTACTGAAACCTGTAACCCATACCACCTGCCACTTGGGATAAACCCAACCCAAAAAAAACCCCACCGGAGAGGGAGGGGGTCCCCCGGTTTGATTTTCCCCAAAATACACCCAAAGACAAAGACAGCCGAATCTCCATCCAATCGGTCTCGCCCGGGTTTCCAAGGACCGCGCCTTCTGTTGTCATCAGGGGCAGATGCGAAATATCACTGAGTAAAACGCACCAAAAAACTGCCAAAACAACACCATCATTTGGGACAGGAAGTACGGACACAAGAGCTGCAGGCAAAGTGGGAAAAACGCACATGGGGTCCAGAATCAATGGCCCCCCTTGGGGTCTGCGAAGTCAGGGGGAAAAACATGGGGGAAAACAATGACCAGAAGACCACAAATTTTACTACAGTGGAAAACAGGGAAACTGAACACGGGGTGGGGTTTCTCGTTCACAAAAACACCGTAACACCCTCATGAGCTGTCACCTGTGTCCAGCAGCTTTTTCCATCCGCCTGAGAGAACCCCCTTTAAAATAACTTTAAAATAAGGCATCCCCCTAATCAACTGCAAAAGATAAGCTGTAAAAATTTTTTGACCACTACAAGAGGTTTTTGAATCAAACGCCCAAGAAAGACATCCCGTTGTGCAAAGGGGACGGAACGCCCCAAAGGGAGGGAAATTTCATGGAAAAGGGAGGGGGTTTGTGGGCCACATTTTAATAACCCAAAAAATGAAAGAGGGTTGAGACTCCTGGGGTTTGCCAGTAACAACCACCTCCGCTAGTAATCACTTGGCCCACACAAAATCCAAAAAGGACATGGGATAGCCCCAAAGGGGGAAAACCACCCAATAGATTACTCATGGTGAAAAAACGGGTTTTGTTAGCTTAACACGCACAACACAATTTTCCAGGGGCAGCATAGGGATGATCATGATTTGGGGAGATGACTTTCCGTACGTCTAAAAAAATCCACAAGCGGAACAACATAAAAATTTGACCTCGAGAACGAAGGACCCCCGAGTATTAGAAATTTTCAAGCAAGGGTAGGTGGGAAAATTTTAAACACTCCGTGAAAAATCGACAAGATCACGACGAATAGTTTTAATACAGCTACTGAAACAGCAAAACAGCTTTTAACAAACGCCCACCAGGTCAAAAAAACCCTGGGTCACCCTAAAATCCCAAATAGCGACAAGGAGAGAGTTGAAAAAAAGAAAAATGAAACAAAAAAGAAAGGGAACAAATGGGCATTCAACAAAAAAACGGAGTCCCGACGGAGGCAAAAGAGAAAGGGTCGGGGAACAGTGCCCAAAAATTGAAAAAGAACATCAAGAAAAACAATACAGGAAAGCAATCGTGGTAAAGACCGATAGCACAAAACGGGAAAAGTTTAACAAAACCAAACAAAAATGGAAGTGCCCCTGACGACCAGGTATTCGAAAGAGGACAGAATCTGCCCGACCTGTATAACATAGAACCGCGGAACCAGAAGTCCTTAATGTACCCCAAAGCAAAACACAGACAGTCACCCTATCCTCCGAGAAGAATGGAAACAGCAGTCAGATCGCTGAAAAAGGGGAAGTCAGCAGGGGCTGACAACATTCCAGCTGAGTTGGTCCAAGCTGGAGGGGAAGCCATGATCAGCGCCCTACTAAGAATCTGCAACAAGATCTGGCAGACAGGAAAATGGCCAACACCATGGACACAGTCACTCATCATCACCCTCCCCAAGAAAGGAAATCTACAACAATGCCATAATTACCGCACAATCAGCCTCATATGTCACCCAAGCAAGGTCATGCTGCAGATAATATTGAATAGACTGAAGCCACAAGCAGAGACCATCATTGCTGAGGAACAAGCAGGTTTCAGAGCAGGGCGCAGCACAACAGAACAGATATTCAACCTCAGAATACCCACAACTACCACAATAAAAATAAGTTCCCCAAAAATATGACTTAATCTCAATCTCAGGGTGACTAGATGCCATGAGTAGACAGAATCTAAATAAATTAGGCTGTCTACTATACTTTACCGGAATGTAATTCTGTCTTACATCTTCTAATACTGGACAGCACAGCACAAAATGCACTTCATCTTCCACTGTTTGCTTACATAATGGGCATAACAACCTGAGGTCATCTTGATGTTCTATATATCTAAATTTATGAACATTTATGTCTGATATACCAAGTCTAAATTTAGACATAATTCTTTTCAAATGTCCATATCGAGCTTTAGATAAGGTTTGACATCGTGTGAATCTATAAATTGTCTGTACATTTGAAATCTTTCACTGTTTTGTATATGACCACTCCCCTGCTGCCAACGGCAGTCAATCAGTCTTTGCCTGAAAACCTTGATAAACTCTCTACAATTTCCGACACCTTGATTGAGCCAAACAAACCCAAAGCCAAGTTCACATAAATAGGTATGTATTTGTGAAGCCCAGGTGCTTTTCCCCTTGACATCTAGATCATAAAGCATCCTGTAAGACTTAAAAGGTAACCTGCACTCATCCATATGCAGAATCTTAATCCAATATCTAATGCATCTTACAGCAGCATTAATAGAGAGAGGATATCTATTGGTTTCACTATGAACAAGATCATTAGGTGTACGTCTATCTAAGCCTAAAAACTGCTTTAAAGCAAAGACGTGTACTGATTCACAATGTGTTACAGCTGCATCCAGTCCCCAAATTTCCGCGCCATATAACACAGTGGGTTGTATTTGTGCATCAAATATCTTAATGAACAAGTCAAAAGCATTATTATTCAATAATTGTAATTTTTTCCAAACAATTAACAAGCTTCTTTTACCTCGACTTGCCAGATCTTTACATGCAGTTGTAAAACTAAGCTTTGTAGAAAAACAGATTCCTAGATATTTATATACATTAATCACAGGCATGACTTTTCCATTGTACAGCCATTTTTCATGAGCAGCTAAATAACCACTTTTCTGAATACAACTATATTACTCTTATTCAGATTAACCTTACGATCAAGAGCTGTTGCAGCACTGCTTAAGCTATTCAGCTGCTGTTGTAGAGAGACAGAGAGAGTGAAGAGGGGGGTAGAAGATGACAGTTCAGCTCTGGGACAGAGACAACTGCCAGAGGCATGTATTCTTCTTACTTCTTCTTCCTTTTTTTGTCATGTTTCTCCCAGGGGAGGTTTGACATTGATGAGCCTTCTCCATCTCTCTCTGTTTTGAGCTTCCTCCTTATTTATGTTCCTTTCTCTAAGATCATCTCATAGATCCAGACCGCAAAAAACAAATGCAAAACATGTTCAATGAATTAAATGTAAAAACATGTTCAATGAATTAAATGTAACTAATAACCCAATCCTGGATAAGAAAATGACGACAGAGGAAATTACAAAAACAATCAAAAGACTAACAAATAACAAATCGCCAGGATAAGATGGAATTACAAACGAAATGATCAAATCAGTTTCATCTAATCTTATAGAGACAATGTGAGATATTTTCAATTTAGTATTAGAAACAGGTATATATCCCTATGAATGGAAAGTAAGAGTGAATGTCCCAATCTATAAAAGTGGATGTATATACAACCCAGAAAACTACAGAGGAATAACATTGACAAACACTTTTGGGAAACTTTTTGGTCAAATACTGAATCAAAGAATTTCTGAATATTTAGAAAATAACAACTGTATTGCCAGAGAACAAGCTGGATTCAGAAAAGCATGCAGAACAACGGACCATATCTTCCTACTTAAAAACTTAATAGATAACATACTGAAAGTAAAATCTAAAAGACTTTATTGCTGCTTTGTAGATTTTCAGAAAGCGTTTGATGTGTGGCATGAGGGTCTTCTTATAAAGTTAAACGAAACAGGGATAACAGGCAAAACTTTTAATGTCATTAAAAACATGTATTCCAATGCAATAATATTTACAAAAATACGAGGCAAACACACAGATTAAATCATAGTCAAAAAAGGAGTACATCAGGGAAATACATTAAGTTCTACATTGTGTAATGTATATATTAATGATATAGTACAATATATTGATGAGAAAGAATCACCAAATTTAACCCCAAGAGACAAAATTCTGTGTTTACTCTATGCTGGCGACCTAGCATTGTTATCAACAACCAAAGTAGGTCTTCAAACTAAACTAAAACAACTACAAGAATACTGTTCCCATTGGGGTTTAAAGATAAACAAAACAAAAACAAAGGTAATAGTCTTTACGAGATCACCTCCTAAAATTCCAATTCATTTTAAAATGTGGAGAGCATGTAATTGAAACAGTAGAAACTTATAAATATCTAGGTGTCATTCTTCATCAAAACGTGAAGTTTGAAACAACACAAGAACATTTAGTAAAACAAGGCAACAAAGCAATGTATGCCTTTAAAAGAGCAATTCATGGACAAAATTTAAAAATTACTATAATAATGCATCTATTCGACTCACTGATAACTCCTATCTTAACCTATGGAGCAGAAAATTGGTTTCCTTTTTGTTTTAATGGGGAGACAGAATTTCATATTGATAAACTGTTCAAGACATGCTTATCAAATCAATTTTTGCATGAGAATTTTTATGTAAAATTTTGTAAACAAATGCTAGGAGTTCATAAAAAAGCATTAATACTACCCACTTTGGGTGAATTAGGAAGATTTCCACTGACCTTTAAAATCATATGCCAGATAATATCGTTTTGGATTCATTTGACAGAATCAAAACCAAACTCTTATATTAGAATAGTATACGATTATTTGTATCAGACAAATACATCCGATAAATGGATCAACACAGTAAAAAATATTCTTTACACAATTGGATTCAAACATGTCTGGATGAACCAAAGTACTCTTGATGTTCATCGGTTGAGTTATGCTGTTCAAAGAAAGCTTGAGGACATGTATAAAACATTTTGGATCTACCAGAAGAAAGAGTTTGCAAAACTAAAATTTTACGATTTTACTACCAAAGAATAGACTGGAATCATAAACTATGAAAACAAAACTCATCAGAAGACGTATTGTAAATTTCGCACAAGCTGTCATAATTTAATGATAGAGAAAGGGAGACACCAAAATATATCTAGAGAGGACAGAAAATGTAGATATTGTAACAAGATAGAAGATGAATTTCATTTACTTGATGAATATATCTCATATGATGAACTCAGAAACAATTTGTTATTAAAAATTACAACCAAAGACAAAAAACATAACATTTGTATAGATAAATTAAGTGACATAATCACAGTTGATATCTATCAAGCAGGTATCATCAAATATGTGTATGAATGTTTTAAGAAAATGAGAAGTAAAATGCAACATGCTTTAGTGTACATCAATTTGAGCCAAAGAGATGATTATAACTGATGTTTGCTTGTTTTGTTGTTGTGTCAAATAAGTCGACTTAAATGGCAATAAATATTCTGAATCTGAATCTGAATCTGAATCTGCAATACAGGCAGCCCAGGTTTTGCTAGGTCTTCCCTTTGGTCTCTTTCCATCCACTATGAAGTTCATTACTCTTTTTATGATGTGGTGGTCTGCTTTCCATTGAATGTGCCCAAACCAGCGCAGTCTATTGCTACTAACTACAGACCAGATCATCAACTTTGCACATTCTCCATAGTTCTTTATTTATGATCCATCTTTCCATTTGATCTTTGTCATGTAGCATAGCATTCGGTTTTCACAGCTCTTCAACAAACGTTCAATGGTTTTTATGAAAACCCATGTCTCCAAACCATACAGGAGAACAGGTCTAATGCAGGCCTTGTATATCAGACAGCGTCTCTCCAGTGGGATTTTCTGATTTCCAAGCAGACTTGCCAATTCTTTCCATTTCTTCCAAGCACTTGCAATCCTGGTTCTGACAGCTAACTCAGATTTTGCTTCGCAGCTCATCATCTCTCCTAGGTAGCAGAATTCGTCTACCACTTCTATCTTCCCTTGTTCAAATTCTAGCTCCTTCTTTCCTGCATCAGTATTGTCTTCATCCTTCTTATTCATACAACTGGGGCAGACAAATACTCCGTCCTCCTTCTTCAAACTTTTGAGCTTTGAGCATCTTTTGTGACACCAATATTGACATTTGGAGCATTTGATCGAATTGTTCCCTACACCTTTGTGGCAGACACCACACGGGTATTTGCCTTGCTCTCTATGTGTTCTGCGATCTTTTCCAACTGTCATTGCTTTGGTCTTGTCAACATTCACCTTCATTCCTCTGCGTTCTAATCTTTGTTTCCAATTGCCAAATCTTTGAGTAGCGTCATCACTGTTCTCAGCTACCAGTACTAAGTCATCAGCATACAGCAGTTCCCAGATCTCTGCCAGAGGCATGTATTAAAGACTAAAAATAAAATCAACGCCAGAGAAGTGTGAAAAGGTGGCAGTCAAAGTCACAAGGTCTGGCCAGCCACTGAGCACAGCCAGACATGACAGTTCCCCATCTCTACCAGCTCTCCCCTTCCCTCTTCCTACCATCCCCTTTACTCCTCTGCTTTAAAGCTGCTGCTCCCTCCCTTTCATGACAACTGATACCCATTGTTGGTACTTTGCAGTGGCCTCTAACACCCTCACCCCCCACTTCTTTCATCATATACGCCACCCCACCCCCCTCCTTCCCAAAATCCGTTATTTGATGAACGATATTGGAAAAACAACCTGGGGGGGATGTCTGATTTTCAAGAAATGGGGACCACAAAACTTAAGGAACTATAAAGACCTTTCCTGACTGCTGGCACTGCTAGTTGTAAAGCTGCTACAGGCACTGGAAGTGATGGTGCTTGGCAAACTGATCTAGATCTACTTTTCATAGAGACACATACAGAGGAAGAAGTAAAAAAAAAAATTTAAAAAGGCACATTACATCTAGTATATGTCTTGAAGTCTCTCATTTTTCCTACGTCTCTGTCTTGGCATGCATTTTGATTTTCAGAGCACTTAAATGAAAATAATTTTATGTCTGCACAGTATGTCTTAGAAAAAGACAAAGAAATAATTTTAACTTTGAATGTAGAAAAAGACAAAGAAAGAATTTTAACTTTGAATGTTGAGATATGCAGCAGCGCTGTTCACTAATAAGTTAGCAAGTTCGCAAAGCCCCATATTAAAGACCTATAATTTTATTAAACCAAGAATGTGTCCTTTTTACAGATTTTGTCATTTCTTGCCCGCTGAACATGAAATGTGCAGTGATGAGAATGTTTGAAAGAAAATAATTGACTTGGTACAATGCTGCCATAGTTAGTACCACGTCTAAACCATGGCAAATGCCACCAGGGCTACAAATGGACATCAGCTACCAACTCTGCAACTTAGTGTCTGGACTGTGTTGAACTAGGAAAAGCCAAGAAATCTAAATTTCATCTCTAGCAGTGGACCTGATATATTATAAAAGGACCCACTTGCTGAATCAAAGGACTTAAAAGGCCTTTTACTGAACATCTTGGCACGGCGGCCGAGCTGATCATGCTCTGAAAACTATATCAGTGATGTAAAATTTGATGATGTGTAAGGAAAAAAATGTCACTAGCACATCAAGTGACTAGGCTTTTACCCTAAGCGTGCCAAGCAGTAGGACTAGCCTAGCATCCTCTTTTCACTTGTGATTAGCTTAACTGCCAAGATACTCCTGTGGGTCATAGAAGTTTGTGCAGTCAAAACTACGATTATCATTATTTTCTATTTAGCAGAGAGTGACTGACTGATTATCTTTATTCCTATGGATTACAGATAAGTATTGAAATACTTTTGTTTATTCAGCCCTTGCCCTGAGTAGGAACTATCATCAATAATCACAACTAACAATTTTCAATTAGAGAGAGTGAGGGATACAGTCGGGGGAAGGGGGTGCACATTGGGGAAAAACTGCTGTTTCAATATTAATAGAGATCTAGAGCTACTCTTGTTTTACAGGCTGCTAAACAAGAACACATTGGCGAGTAACGAGGTATTCAGCACATGGTCTCCCCATCTTCTCCAGCAAGCTGTCCTAGCAAAGATAAGTTTGGGAACAAAAGCACTTGAGGATTCTGGGCAACCTAAACATTCTTTGTTTGGTGTTCAAATGTCACCTACAGATTCTTCTTTCTGGTATTTTCTTTCAGCCATAGAATTTACATCAATTGAAAGTTTTCACTCAGACAATGACAGAGTTATCCGTTTTGGGAGCTAAAACACTTATGTTTCCTTGGCAGCTAGGTATGTCTATCAGTGCTCAATTGTCTTCTTCAGTAGATACTTTATTACATTTTCCCCCTTTTCTTAGGCCTACAAGCAAAAATTGACCCAGATACTGAGTTGTTGTGTGGCACATGTAGATGGTATCGATTTAAATCAAGTCTGCATATCAAAACACTTTAAAACAATCGCATTTCAATTGTAATCTTTTTCGAGACTTTAATTCCACAGTGGTACAAAGCTGCCCTCTTTGCTGGGAGCATGATTTTTTTTAAAATTCAAGTTCTCTTGTCAAAAGTCTTCCAAGTAAACATGTCTGACATGGTGTGTTCATGAATCACCTCCTCTCAATATCAGCCGAAGTTGACCTTGGGAGTCCCAGGAAGCTATTGACTGTGACCTCCGAATGAAGTGATTCTGATTGGTTAAAAATTTCTCAATCTCGTTTGCATTCAGAAAGTGTCTGAGTGTTCCTAAAGTGACATCAGAATATAGGTCAAAGTTCTCAACTTTTGCTGTGGATGTGCTTTCTTTGATCATTTAGACTGCTGTTTGAATTGATTTTTGGTCTGACAGTGGACAGCAGGAAAAAATGTTAAATGGTGGAACAGCAGAAAACGTTTTTTATAAAAAGGTGGAAATTGAAGTATTGACAGCGGAATTTTGCCAAAAAGCGGAGAAATCCCATGTCTGCTTATTGTAAATGTTGAAATATATGCTGAACTGATGAAAAAAGAAAAAAAAAAGATTCTGACTGATGTAAATCATTTTTAGCAAGTTTTCTTAAATGTTCACATACTGCACAGCAGATCATAAGATTTCATCATCATCATCATCATCATCATTATTATCATTGTCATCATCATCGTCATTATCATCATTACAGTCATCAGAATCAGAATAAGTATTATTATCATCACTACACTGAAAATAGTGAAGACTTACAGCAGGAGCCAATTCGTGGCAATGGGAACAGTGAGGAGAATAGAAGTTAATGAACCATATATCATCCGTCCCTTCCACTGACATCTCTGAAAATATTGCAATATAAACAAAATGTTATTAAAGGCTCCACATCACAATATGAAAATAAATAAAGCTAACATTCACCAAAATTCATCAAAATAAACGAGAAATAATGCACGTGTGGACATAATGATTAAAAACTTTGACCCTCCTAAACTGAGATGATGAACAATTTATAAACTTTAGCTTATCCTCTTAACTGCCCAGTGCAAGTGCACCCTATATGCCGGGAAATAAAATTCTTATGTACCACTGGTATGTTCATATCCCTTACTCAGAAACTACTACATGAATATTCCTGATAGTCTACCCAATGACAGTATATATATCGTAGATTACTTCAAGGCAAGCTCAAATTAGTTAGCATGATATTTAACTGCGAAAATATATTTAAAATGTAAAAATTCGACCAAAAATATGATTTTTTCATCACTACTGTCATTCTGAGTACCCCCATCTCAATAACGTCAAACATAAGTCTAGGCCAAATCTCATTCATTGTTTTTTAAATACACGATCTCCTGAATCATACGCGATCATTTTTATCACTGTTAGGTAAATCTACAGTTTTATTTGCCACTTTTACAGCTATGTAAAGTTATTGATGCCTTCAACAAGAAGTGACAGCCATTTTGAACAAGAACTTCCCAAGCAGTCATGCATAAAAACACAAAATACGAGCTAAAAAACGATCGTTTTTGCCACGGTTTTTGCAGCTGGATGTTGCCAAGCAACAGGAGAGTGATCTCCATTAATTTTGGAGTTCTTTCCCTTTAAATGTAGTCAAGGAAGTAGGCTTGTTTACTTCGGTAAAGTCTAGACAGTAAGGCAGTCTAGTGGTTAAAAGGAACAAAATTTTAAGCTTTCTTTTTCAAAATGAATATTTTATTTATTTATTTATTTTATTCTTTTATATCAAGGATAATGCAATAATGGGATAATAGAATAATTACAATCACAAGCATACAAAGCTGCTCCCTGGTTTGTTGTTGTGTATCTTCATAGCACTTGCTTGAGCTATCATGAGTATGTTGTGTCCATAGGACTAGAAGCAAGGTGTGTGATGGAATCAGGCAAAACCAAAACTTTCTTTAAAAAACTACAACAAAACTGTATATGTATTTGTTGCAAGTACATCATGCCATCAGTCATGCTGAGCCTTCTTAAAGTTCTCAAATTTTCTACACTTCTAGTACATAAAACCACACATTACTCAACATTACCATGAGCAACTATAACAATACTCTTTGCCATCATTAAAATATATATGCATGCGCACATGAACATGCATGCAAATACATATATTAAAGATGCATGCATGTTCATGTGCGCGCGCGCACACACACACACGCACGCACACACGCCTGCACGCAAGTACACATATTCTACAAACACAGATGAAAACTCCCAATTCTATGGAAACTTACCAAAATCTGACTTGCTTAGAGTGATAACTTCAGGGTCGTCATCATAAATACCTGTTACAAAAAAGGGCATAACATAACCATTCTGAGGAAAATCGTTTCTTCATTATCATGATACTTCTACTTTGCATTAAGTACTGACACGATAATTTCTACAAATCTTCATGGTTTCTATTTCTTTAAAAACAACCAAGTCAAAAAATCTACCCAAAAATCTAATATATTCTTACATAGAATTCTCTGCTAGATCCCCAAGGTTCACCAATGGTAAAAATTTAGAACATGCAACTGTTTACCGAAAAATACATTCACCACATTCTGTCTTGAAAAAATTATGTCCTAAATTCACACACCAGGTTGCATGCTTTTTTCTATATTGTCCACGGCTGCTCAAAATAGGAAAATCCCTACTCTTTAGTTGGTGGCTGGAACTTGCACTAGGTAACCTAAATTCCATCTGGCTGCTATCTAGGCACAGTGCGGTCAGAGGTCAAACTCCAGTATCTCATGGTGTCAGCACACATTCCTTCTTTGCAGTCTATTAGCCACTGGGAGAATTTTTATTTGAAAGGCATTTTTTTACCATACGCTGCCGGATTTCCCATATTTTTTACAGTGTTCATACTTCAGTGAACAAAACTTCAATATTTGCTTTACCTGTTTGCGGTGACTGTTGTGCTGCTTTTTTCGGTTAACTATTTTTACAAACATTTTTTTTTACAAACACTGTGTCTCCCAAGAAATGAAGGGGTGAGTGTCAGCTTGTTCCTGATTTTCAGCATTTTTATCTGTGAGGAATTCTGTGGATTTTTCTTTTAATCAGGCTGTTCTCTTTTGTATGCGCCATTTGTATTACGTGAACCTTCTACTTGATGGTGTAGTCCGTCAACAGTTTATTTGTTTGAGTGCTACTGTGTTTGCTTGTGCTTTGTTGGGTTTTTTAAGTTCACTTAGTTTGTATCAGTACGTATCTGAGCATCAGCAAAGTGTGTATATAAATGCATGCGCCAGTGCATTTTGTGTGTGTGCGTGCGTGTGTATGTGCATGCGCGCGCGTGCATGTACTTGTGTGTGTGTGCACACTTTTTGTATAGTATCAGAAACATCAGGGAAATAAAAACCCGAGTCACTTGTGGTATCTTTGCCTGATGACCGTGTACGATACTGACAAGACATTTGTTTTCTACTGTGTTCTCGGGCTTTAATTATGAGCTGTGCTGCAATTGGTTCATGAACAAACCTTCAGCTATAGCAAGGATACTGCTTAAGGCTGATGAATCAGTAGACTGTGTATGTGCTGTAGGCTAACGCCTGACTATGCAGTAGTGTTTATAGTGAAGTCAGATAGGATAGCCGACACAAATGACTGCCACTCTCACCCCCTGCTCTCCATCACCCTTCGCACCACTGCGTGCAGTAGCCTGCTACGGTATGTTTATTTATGGTCTCGCTGTGCCAACAGGGACAATTCCGCAACCAAAAATTCCGGTTAGTATGCATTCAGACATGTTCAATGTTTTCTCTATGTTCATTGTTTATATATTATAAATTCCTGCTTTTTTAGAGAGAGAGTTAAAAATATCTGTTTTTTTGTGATTGTGTTTCTGCCTGCACCTCTCCTGTTTATCTTTATGTATGTTTGAACTGCTGTCACATCAACCAGTATGAAAGAGAGTATATGGAGTTTGGAGTCAAAAGAAAGCTTGTTTATAGCTCATTTTAAAGAAAGCTTGCTGGTCTTTTTTTTTTTTTTTTGGCAATTCACTGTGCAAGAAAATGCATAAAAGAAACGATGGTGATTTACGGCTGAACACGGCTATAACGCAAGCTGCTAGTGCCATATTTCCTTTTGCCCTGTTTATTTATCTCCACGCCCTGCCAGCTGCGGGTCATGAACTTTGACTGGGGAACTAAACGGAGGCAATGAGAAGCAGTGTGTCATCCATTCTTATTGGTATGTTTTAAATCGTGAGACAGATTCAAAGTATGTAGTAGGCATCCGTCAGTCTCATAAGACTATGGAGTTGCACTCTAGGTGTTTATACTCCAGAGCACAAAGCCTGGGTAAGTAAGTATGGAGGGCAAGCTGCTACCCATGCAGCAGAGCCCCCCTCTCCACGGCACTGGAATGATCCATTGGAAAGGCTATCACCAATACATGGTTCCAGTGCTGTCACAGGAGTTGCCAGAATGATGCTGTATACAGCTCTTAAGATCTGACCGACCTTAGGGATGGTGTCTAAACACGACACCTTTGTGCATGCTGGGGGTTTTTACTTTGTCATCCGCTCCTACCGGCGCACAATGGATTACTCTTCTGAGAGGCAGAACGGGTTTTTAACGTGTGCACAAGCTGTTCTGCATGCATTTGCACACGGGGCCTTGGTTTATAGTCTCATCCAAGGAAGGTGGCAGGATGGTTAAGATGTTCGCCTGCCAACAAGTCAACAGTGAGGTTGTGGGTTTGATTCCCAGCCTTGCCATTTCATTTTTTTTCATTTATTTTATTTCATTTATACCACTTTAAGTCACAAGATTTCTCTGCGTGAAATTCAGGCTGCTCTTCCTGGGGAGAGCGCTTCGCCACAAGAGCAGCGCCACCCATTTTTGTTTGTTTGTCTGCAACTGTATTTGTTTCCCTATCAGAGTGGCTTTTTTATAAGAATTTTGCCCAGGACAACTCTCTTGCTGCCATGGGTTCTTTTACGTGTGCTGAATAATTTTGTGTAACACACAGGACCTCGGTTTATCATCTCATCCGAAAGACTAGTGCTCAGACCACCACTCATGGTCTAATGGATGGGGGGAAAGTTTCAGGCCCAAACAGGATTTGAACCACCGCACACTTCTGACCTGGACTTTTTGCTTTTTAGACAGGCGCGTTACCTCTAGACCATCAATCCACCAGTTTGACCAAAAAATCAAACTAACTGTCAAAGTCTTTCGGATGACAAAGTATGTACAAGGTTGTTTATGCATGTGTTCACACAAGGAACCTCATTTAAAAGCATACCTGCCAACCTTTGAGAATCCAAAATGGAACTTGTTAAGAAGTGGGCAAGCCCCCCCCCCCTTCTGAAAAAGTAGATGTCAGTGGGCACAGCCCCCTGAAGCTGAAACAGTTTTTATGATTAAACGAGCAAACTTTTCATCTCCTAACAAGATAATGAAGTCAGGAAAGAACAGTGTGCCATGCTTAAAACAAAACAGGCATAGGTGGAAACCAGTAGTATAATAATCACTTATTACATCTGCTTGTAAAAAAAAAAGTACAAAACCAGAAGACAAAATTGGGCACCAGTAGCACTGCTTTTGGTTGCGTTTTATTTGCTTTATAGCAACTAAAGTCCACATGAAGTCATAAATCCAGGCTGGACCATGCTCTTTGTAGTTGGCTACAGCTTCACATCTGTCCACTAGTGCCTGCAGGTTGACACTGTTAATCACATGTACTGCTAAAACACTTGTTTTATTCATTGCTAACTTTAGTAATCTTCATGATGTTCCAGTGCATCAGCCATGATTCTCTCAAGGAAGATGTTGAAAAGAGTGGGTGAGAGTAGACAGCCCTGCCTTACTCCAACTGTTGTTCGAAACCATTCTCCAATGTTGTTGTTGTAGTACACTGCACTGGTGGCCTCGCTGTACAGCTGTTTGATGACTCTGATCAGGTTTGCATTGATGCTGTACAAGTTCATGGTTGCCCACAAAGCTGCATGCCACACCCTGTCAAATGCCTTCTTAAAATCGATAAATACGTGGTACAGGTCTTGTTGATGTTGAAGGTACCGCTCACATAGTATTCTGAGGTTGAATATCTGTTCTGTTGTGCTGCGCCCTGCTCTGAAACCTGCTTGTTTCCTCAGCAATGATGGTCTCTGCTTGTGGCTTCAGTCTATTCAATATTATCTGCAGCATGACCTTGCTTGGGTGACATATGAGGCTGATTGTGCGGTAATTATGGCATTGTTGTAGATTTCCTTTCTGGGGAGGGTGATGATGAGTGACTGCGTCCATGGTGTTGGCCATTTTCCTGTCTGCCAGATCTTGTTGCAGATTCTTAGTAGGGCGCTGATCATGGCTTCCCCTCCAGCTTGGACCAACTCAGCTGGAATGTTGTCAGCCCCTGCTGACTTCCCCTTTTTCAGCGATCTGACTGCTATTTCCACTTCTTCTCGGAGGATAGGGTGACTGTCGTGTCTTTGCTTTCGGGTACATTAAGGACTTCTGGATCTCCTGCGGTTCTATAGTTATACAGGTCAGAGCAGTATTCTGTCCATCTGTTCAGAATATCCTGGTCGTCAGTGAGACACTTCCCATTTTTGTCTTGGATTGTTAAACCTTTTCTCTGTTTCGTGCTAGTCAGGTCTTTCACCAGCTGATATGCTTTCTTGCTATTGTTTTTCTTGATGTTCTCTTCAATGTCTTGGTACTGTTCACCGATCCATTTCTCTTTTGCCTCCGTCATGGACTTCCTGATTCTTTTGTTGACTGCCCTATATTGTTCTGCTCTTTCTTTTGTTTCATTTTTCTTTTCTTCAACTCTCCTACGCTTGTCGCATAGTTGTAGGATGTTAGGTGTGACCCATGGTTTTTGACTGGTCGGCGTTTGCCAAGAAGCTCGTTTGCTGTTTCAGTCACTGCTGTATTGAAACTATTCGTCAGTGTGTCTATGTCTGAGTCTAACACAGTGAGTGCTGCAAACTTTCCACCTATCCTTGCTTGAAAAATTTCTAATACCTCTGGGTCCTTCAGCTTCTCGAGGTCAAATTTGATCCTGATGTTGTTCCGCTTGTGGATTTTCTTTAGACGTAGTCGGAAAGTCATCATCACAAGATCATGATCACTCCCTATGTCTGCTCCTGGAAAACTTCGTGTCTGTGCGATGTTAACGCTAGACTGAAACCGTCTTTTCACCATGATGTAATCTATTTGGTTGTGGTGTTCTCCATTTGGGCTATGCCATGTCCATTTTCTGGATTTCTTGTGTGGGCCAAGTGTATTCACTAGCTGGAGGTGGTTGTTACTGGCAAAGGATCAGTCAGCATTGGTGGCAGAACGATCACAAACCTCCGCTTCGCAGATGACATTGATGGAATAGCAGGATCAGAAAAAGAGCTTGCCAGCCTAACAGAACACTTGGATAAGGCCTCCAAAACATACGGCATGGAAATCAGTGCAGAGAAGACCAAACTGATGACTAATAACACCAACGGCATTAGCACTGATATCAGGGTTAATGACCAGAAGCTGGAAACAGTTCAAAGCTTCAAGTACCTGGGAGCCATTGTATCAGACCAGGGATCCAAGCCAGAAGTAGTATGCAGGACTGCACAGACAATAACAGCTTTGTCAAAACTAAACACCATCTGGAGAGATAAGAATATCTCACTTATCTCCAAGATCAGACTAATGCGCTCCCTTGTCATATCCATATTTCTGTATGCCTGTGAATCATGGACCCTGACTGCAGATTTGGAGAGAAGAGTACAGGCAGTGGAGATGAGATGCTTTCGGAGACTCCTTGGCATCTCCTACAAAGACCACATAAGCAACGAAAGTGTGCATAACAGAATCCAGCAAACCATTGGACCCTATGAGAACCTTCTAACGATCGTGAAAAAGCGTAACTTAAGTGGTATGGGCATGTCATAAGATCCCAAGGAATTACAAAGACAGTTTTGCAAGGCACTGTCCAAGGAGGAAGAAGAAGAGGCAGACCAAGGAAGAGCTGGGAGGATAACATCAGTGAATGGACAGGCCTAGAACTCAACAAAACCCTGAGAAAGGCAGAACAGAGAGAAGAATGGAGGGAACTGGTTGCTGAGTCTTGAGGGTGCCCCCACGGTCGTCAGACTACGGGACAGATAGATAGATAGATAGAACTTTAGTAATCTAGTCATTCAACTCTGCTATGATCAGTTACATGACATTTAATGCACAGTTTTAGCCTTACTTTGTTGTTTCAAACTTCGACAAACACAAATCAATCCTGGTAAGGTAATCGCTACAGGACTTCCTTAATTTAATGTGCAAGTGCACTCAGCTTCTCTTACATTATTGTCGTCTGCTACTTCTTTCTTGTTTGTTTTATCCACGCAATCACATGCATCTGAGTTAGCACCAAAAACTTGCAAAAACAAAACAAATAAAAAACACAGAGTGAGACTTTTTGTCAATTTGACCAACTGGTATAGCAACATAGCAAGACAGATGAAATCGGAACTTCAACACCAAAATCATAGTGGTAAACAACTCTACTCTTCATGTGCAGTAATGTCATTTTGCCAACCACGTGAAATTCTAAAACAGCTCCAGCACAGAGTGTAGCAGAAAACTTAACTTTTACCTTGTAGAAACTGATCAATATATATCTCAACACCACTGCAACCGCCCACAAACACCCTGGTAATAATAGACCCCAGTTTTCCTGCAAATGCCCCAAGATGCCCTCAAATATGTGCTTACTATGGGCGCCGCCATTGTTGTTTACATAAACAAGATTCTCGTGAGAGTTGCTGCTTTGCATGAACAAGAAGCGGCCATGTTGTTTGCACTTTACTGTGTACAAATCAGTGAGGTTTTAAGCAAATTATGAATTTTCAAAATTTACTAAATAAATTTTATGGGCAATGGCTGGGATGTGTGCCGAGAGAGGATTTGGATGCCTATTAAAAGGCTTTTCCCATTGGAATATTGTTTAGGCTGATCGAGCAGATGGGGCAGAGTGGCCTACAAGCTGTTGTTTACAAGTTTAGTAGAAGAGATCGTGATTGCCATACCGATAGCAAAAGGTGATGAGGCATCATGCTTTTCTTTTCTTTTCTTTTCTTTTGTTTTGGTAAACAACTGCATGAATGCAAAAATTGCCTGGCTCAGTGTGTACTTTATTTAATGCAGAATGCAGGAAATAACCTGCCCTAGCCCTCACAGGTCTTGCAGTAAAAGATAGCATAAATATATTTAATCGGGTTTTTTTGTGTAGTGACTGTTGAAAGTTGTAAAAATTACTTCCCTTGACAGTCCTGAATTGTGTGACGAATGTACTGGGTGACCTCAGGGCACATGAGAAACCACGCGCAGCCTACTGCCAGTTCGTGCCTAGCCACCTTACTGTCCAGACATGTTATCATATGTTATCATATCGCCTCTTGCTGTGTCTGAAACACTCATCACTATCAGGAATCTGAGCATTAGCTATAATATAGTTCTAGTCCTAGCCTTTCTTGGTTTCTTTTGAATTGTGTTTAAAGCCGTTTTCTTTTCATCATCACCTGTTTTTGTTTTGTTTTGTAGTGCTGTTGAAATACTGTGTATTGTGGATAAGTGTTCAGTGAGGGGTGGGGGGGGGGGAATGGAGATCTATGCTGCTGATTACTCTAGTGACCAGGAATTGGTGATGGATCGGTCTAAGGAAGAAGAACCACAAGCTGCCATTTCTACTGAAAGGAACCATCTCTCTCAGATATTTTGACAACAATCCAAAATCTTTCTAGAAGAATGGAAAATTTGGAAAAAAGTGCACCGCACTCCAGGAAGAGAAAAATGAGCACTGACTGAGACAAAGAACCCCTTGTGGAAAATGAAGGGAAAAGAAAGGCAGGCAGCCATTCAGGAACTGTCACCGACAGTGTTTCTGATGAGAGGGCAGAGGAGCTGGAGAAAGAACTAATGGCAGAAACTACAGAGATGGGGATAAAGATAACGACATTTTTGTTGAAATGGCATCATCCTTTGATGATAATGAGGAAAAAGGGCAACCATTTCTGAAAAACTGGCAAAGCTGCTTGAGTCAGATTTGGATCTTAACTCCCAGACAGGAAAATGAGGGAAAAACTTACCAAGTACTATTCCCAAATACTGTTCTTACCTGGGCGTTCCCGAACAAACCAGGAAGTTTTTTCCGTTCTCAAGCCCTTCTCAAGAAGACAAATATCAGGATGGCAACCACACAAAAAAACGTTGTCAAAAACTGCCATAGCGATGACGCTCTGCAGTGACGACTTCTGAGGTAAGAGCTACCATCTCAGGGCAAGATTGCAGCTAAAGTACGCAGTGAACTGACCGTGATGCATAGCCCATCTTTCAGATGCCCTAGCCCTCACAGGTTCAGCCAACCATGACTGTCCAGAAATGGAGAGAAATGCACCGACCCTGTCTACCATGTGAAACTCCTGGCATATGTGCACCGCATGTTGCCATGACACCAGAACTACTGTACGGCGCGAGTTTCATAAAGCATAAAAAGAAGTACAAGAGTCCAGAAACTCGGTCTGAAGATGTGTGGCCAAGCAAAAAAGAGAACCACATGGCATCACAACACCAGCTCTTTTTTAGGCTGGTAGCCATGGAGGCAGGGGCAGACAAACAAGATGTTTTGGAAGAAGGGTCAGAAAAACAGCACCAGCAGTAACTCGATCCTGACTGAACCACCCTCCCTTTGGAAACAAGGTTAGTGAATTTGAACTTTGCTTGCCCTCTCTGTGTGCTTATCTTAAAGCGAAGCATGATACATTTACAGCAGGAAGCATTAAGGAAAAGTTGTCTTGCTGGAATGTATTAACTTCTGACCCTGATGTACTTGAAACAGTTGAAGGATTAAAATCACTTTGATGATTGCCTAGAAGATGTAAAGCAAAGTTCGCAAAGGCCATTTAACAAGCATGAAAAAAATGCTATTGACTCTGAAATAGAAAATCTGTTGAACAAAGATGTGATTAAAGAATCCTTGTCGGAATCAGGACAAATTGTCTCACCTATCTTTGGGGTGTATGGTGTGCTTAAGGAGAGGTGGTACCTTTGTAAACCTGGCAGTAGCATCCCTCGGGATGGACGGGAGCATTGGTCCTCACTTGGCACTCAACTCTCACTTCTGGGTCGGGTCCTTAACCCACCCACACCCCGGTAACCGCTTCTACTGGTGGGCAAAACGTTGTGAGGGGCTGGTGAATTCTTACTCACCAGTAGGAGTTTGGAGAGGAGATGGGCGCCACCAAGCTTCCTCAAGCCACTGCAAGGACTGATGAGAAAAACAAAAACGAAAAAAACATGCCGGATCGGTCGAGGCCCGGATCAACAACGACCGCACTACCCACTGCAAGCCTCCAGGGTGGGAGTGACAAGTGCGCTACTGGAGCAGAACCAACTCTAAAGCTTCCAAATAAAGGAGTAACCATCGGAACATGGAATGTGAGGACTCTATACCAAACAGGAAGAGTACAGGAACTCACACATGAACTAAAAAGATATAAATGGGACATCCTAGGGCTTGCGGAAGTCAGATGGATTGGCTTCGGAGAAACCACCACGCAAGACGGCCACAAGATATGGTACAGTGGAGAAGAGAAACTACATCAACATGGAGTAGGCTTCATTGTCAGGAAAGATTGTGTCAAGCATCGTCAGCTGCACACCAGTATCCACCAGACTCATCTCTAACAGAGTTTCTGCAAAACCCCAGAATCTCACCATCATCCAAGTGTATGCTCCAACATCTGACTACGATAATGACCAGATAGAAGAATTCTATGAACAACTTGAAAACATCATCTCCAAAACGCCCAAAAAAGACATTCTTATTGTGGAAGGTGACTGGAATGCTAAGGTGGGACCTGATGCCTATGACGCCTGGGCAGGAACCACAGGACGCTTTGGACTAGGAGAAACAAATGAAAGAGGACAGCGGCTGCTGGAATTCGCAAAGAAGCAAAGTAACTCTGGCAAACACACTCCATCCTCACAAGCCATCTAGAATATCAACTTGGCACTCACCAAATGGTCTGATTCACAATCAAATTGACTACATTCTGTCACCCCAAAGATTCAAATCCAGCATAAACAAGGCAAACGCAAGAACATTCCCAGGAGCTGACATTGGCAGTGACCACGACCTTGTACTTACCACCATCAAGCTGAAACTAAAAGCAAAACAACAGCCAAAAAACCCACGCGTAAGATTTGATCTGGAAAAACTCAAAGACCCAACAGTGGTTGAGATCTTCCAAGCCAACGTTGGAGGAAAGTTCGCCGCGCTCACAGCCATCGACAATGATGTGGACACACTAGCCAACAACATCAAAGAAGTGCTAATGACAGCAGCAGAAGAAACATTAGGAAGAAGCAGAACAAAGAGAACAACCTGGGTGAAAATGAGGTTCTTGACCTCTGGACAAAAGAAGAGAGCTTAGAAACAAAAGTTCACAAGTCAAGAAGCCAACAACAAATACAGGAATAGCCACAGAGAAGTGAGGAAAAAGATGAGAGAAGCCAAAGAAGCGTGGATAGAAGAACAATGCCACAGCATCAAAGTTGGATATGGCCAAGGGAAACAGCAAAATAGCTTACGACACTCTGAAATCACTAACGAAAACCACACAGCTAAAGCCTCTGTTATTGAAGACAAAGAAGGAAATCTTTTAACGGAAAGCAATGCCATCCTCCAACGCTGGACGGAAATACTGTGAGGGATTGTATAACTACCCACTACGCCAGATACCAACATAGTTTCTGAAAAAAAACCCTGAACACCAAGATAAAGACCCCACAATACTAAGGTGTGAAGTAGACACAGCTATTAAACAATTGAAGAAGGGAAAGTCCCCTGGAATCGATAACATCCAGCTGAAACTCATAAAAAATGGAGGGAATGAAACAGCAAGGCGATTCACAGAACTTTGTAGAAGATTCACGACACCAAAGAATGGCCAGAAAGAATGGACACAGTCTCTTGTAATACACTACCAAAGAAAGGAAACCTCAAGCAATGCCAGAACTACAGAACCATCAGTCTCATAAGCATCCTAGCAAGATCATGCTGTGGGTAGTCTCAACAGATTGAAAAACCAAGCGGAAAAACTCCTGGCAGAAGCACAAGCCGGCTTTAGACCAAAACGCAGCACAATGGAACAAATTTTCAATCTGAGAATTCTGATAGAGAAACATCTCCAACACCAAAAAGACTTGTATCACAATTTCATAGACTTCAAAAAGGCCTTTGACAGGGTTATGGCATGACGGCCTCTGGCAAGTACTCAGGCACTTCAACATTGACAACTGCCTCATTGAAGTCATTAAGGCACTGTACGAGAATGCAAGAAGTGCAGTTTTCATGAACAATTCACATGGGCGAGTTCTTCAAGACCACGGTTGGAGTCGTCAGGGCTGCCTTCTCACTGTACTTTTCAACCTCTTCCTCGAAAACATCATGACAGAGACACTGCAAAACCACCACACTTCCATCTCCATTGGTGGAAGACCCCTTTGCAACCTCAGATTTGCAGATGACATTGACCTCATGGGCGGCAGCAAACAAGAACTGCAAACCTCCCAGATAGTCTATCAGATCGATGTGAGCGCATACGGCATGGAGGTCAGTACAGAGAAATCAAAGATTCATGGTCAACAGCGCTGTAATGACAGCACGGAAATAAAGATGAATGGAGAAATACTGGAAGAGGTGAGCCAATTCAATACTTAGGCTCATCCTAACAAAAGATGACACATCAAACAATGAAGTGAAAGCTCGCATTGCAACAGCAACATCTGCTCTAGCCAGACTCGAGAGGATCATCAGAAGCAACATTATCAGCTTCTGCACCAAATATCACCTCTACAAATCCCTCGTGATATCTATCCTCCTATATGGCTGTGAATCATGGACCCTGTCAGCAGAGCTAGAGAGGAGAATCCAAGCATTCGAGAAACAAGTGCCACGAAAGACTCCTCAAAATATCATACAAAGAACACAAGACCAACAACTATGTGAAAGAAGAAATCAAAAAGCAGTGGGCCCCAAGAACCTCTGCTCTCCACCATAAAGAGGAGAAAAACTGATGTGGTTTGGTCACACCACAAGACACAACACCTTAGCAAAACCATCTTGCAGGATACGGTTGAAGGCAAGAGAAGAAGAGGCCGCCAAAAGAAATCATAGATTGACAACATCAAAGACTGGACCGCCCAACCCCTGCAACACCTTCTACTAGCCACACAGGATCGAGAAGCATGAAAAAAGATCTCTGTTGCGTCTTCTCTCATGTCCCCCCTACGTCCTTTGGGACATGGGACTGAGTGAGTGAGTGATCTTTGTTAGGGAGAAAAAAGATGGATCATTTAGAATGATTTTGAATCTGAAAGCTCTAAATGAAAAGGCGGAATATAAGAAATTTAAGGTGGAAACAATACATACAGCTTTGGATCTAGTGACACAAAATTGTTATTTTGCATCAATTGATCCGAGAAATGCCTATTATGTCATAGCAGTAGAGGAGACTTTTCAGAAATACCTGAAATTCAGATGGAGAAAAAAACTGTACTGTTTTGGGGCAGCTGCCATGGGACTCAGTCCAATTCCCAGAAAATCCACAAAACTTATGAAACCTGTCCTAGCATGCTTACATGATATGGGTCACCAGATAACTTCATTCATTGATGATGGCTTAATTGTTGGAGAGACTGAAACAGAAGTTGTACAGTGTGTGGCGGACACGATAAAATTATTAGACTATCTAGGATTCTATGTACACGAAAAGAAATCTCAGTTCATACCTGTGCAAGAAATCACATACCTGGGTTTCAAAATAAACTTCATAGACATGTCCATCATGCTGACAGATGAACGGAAACAGAAACTGTTGTGTGCATGCAAAGAATTATTTAGTCAGAAAAGTGTTACCATAAGATCTCTGGCATCTTGTATTGGACTAATGGTTTCTTGTTTCCTTGCTGTGCCAATGGGCCCTTTGTACTAAAGAGCACTTGAACAAGACAAATGTTTTGCACTTAAAATAAGTAAGGGAAACTGGGATAAGTCTGCAGTGTTATCAGCTGAAGGGAAAGCAGAGCTAGAATGGTGGATCAATAACATAGATAAACAAAAGGCTTCTATTCAGTGATCAGATCCCACTATTACTATGAAGACAGACAGCTCAGGTACAGGATAGGGTGCTTGGATTGTTGAGACCAAAGCCCAAACACAAGGCTGGCGGAGTGAGAAAGACAAAGGATATATAAACTCTTTGGAGCTACAAGCTGTCTTTTTTGGTATCAAATCTTTGTTGCATGACCATCCAAATGTTCACATAAAAATCATGTATGATAACACAAGCACAGTTGGTTGTATTAACAACATGGGTTCTTACAGATCAAAACAGCTGAATGACATGTCTCAGCAAATCTGGCATTGGTGTGAAAGCAGGAACATATGGCTCAGTGCTGCCCACAACCCTGGAGTTGATAATATTGAAGCTGACAGGCTGTCTAGACAGGGCCACATAGACACAGAATGGAAACTTGATTCACTGCTTCTCTCTGAGGCTCTGAATATTCTAGATATAAAACCTGACATTGACTTGTTTGCTTCTAGATTAAATTGTCAGCTTTCCAGATATGTGTCTTTCTTGCCTGATCCAGGAGCATGTGCTATTGATGCATTTAGCATATACTGGGGTAATGAAACTGTCTATTGCTTTCCCCCTGTCAGCATTCTACCCCGATTCCTGGCAAAGTTAGAGAAAGACAAAGCAAGAGGGGATATAGTAGCACCAGCCTGGAAAAACCAGCCTTTTTGGCCATCACTAATAAAAATCCTCACAGCCAGGCCAGTCCTCTTGTCAGCCAGAAACACTCTACTGACACAACCAAGTCAAAAGGAGATGAAACACCCACTAAGGAAAAGCTTGACTCTTGTTAGTCTGCAAAGTGTCAGGGATAGATTCAGAACACAAGGTTTTTCTGAGGACACTACCAGTATTCTCATGTCCTCATGGCGACCGACAACAAAATAGATGTATGATGTGTACATATGAAAAGTGGGAGAGGTATGCATGCAAGCAACAAGTGGATTCAGTTTCACCGCCTCTAGCCACAGCTGTAAATTTTCTGGCATCTCTGTTGAAAGAGGGATATTCATATAGTGCTGTCACTGCTTCTCAAACCCTCCGTTTAGTTTCCCAGCCAAAGTTCATGACTGGCAGCTGGCAGGGCGTGGATATAAATAAACAGGGCAAAAGGAAAGGCAGCACTAGCCGCTTGCAGCTGTAGCCGTGTTCAGCCGTAAATTACCCTTGTGTCTTTCACACATCCTCTTGCACAGTGAATTGTTTAAAAATGACAAGCAAAGCACTCTTTAAAATGAGCTTTAAACGAGCTTTCTTTTGACTCCAAACTCCATGTACTTTTCTTTCATACTGGTTGATGTGACAGCAGTTCAAACAGACATGAAGATAAACAGGAGAGGTGCAGGAAGAAACACAATCACAAAAAACAGACATTTCTAACTCTCTCTCTAAAAAAGCATATATTTATATTATATAAACAATGAACATAGAGAAAACATTGAATATGCCTGCATGCAGACTAACCTTTTGGGGGGGCTGCGGAATTTGAGCCTGTTGGCAGAACGAGGCCATAAATAAACACACCGTAGCGGCTACAGGCTACCACGCGCGCCAGCGCCGTGAGAGGCAGGGTGATGGAGAGTGTGGGGAGAGAGTCTGCCGCAGTCATTAGTGTCAGCTATCTGACTTCTCTATAAACACTCCTGCTGGTCAGGCATTACA
Organism: Rapana venosa; assembly: GCA_028751875.1. NCBI lineage: Eukaryota > Metazoa > Mollusca > Gastropoda > Neogastropoda > Muricidae > Rapana > Rapana venosa. Next base: position 65,327,093 of record CM054134.1, on the reverse strand, counting down.
GCACGTACACAGTCTACTGTTTCATCAGCTTTTAGCGGTATCCTTGCTACAGTTGAAGGTTTGTTCATGAACCAATTCCAGTACAGCTCATAATTATAACCCGAGAACACAGTAGAAAACAATGTCTTGTCAGTATCTATACTGTCATCAAGCCAAGATACCTCACAAATGGCTCAGGTTTTATTTCACTGATGTTTCTGTTTACTATTCAAAAGCATTTTCTGATCCTGTTAAGAAATTGTTGTGATCAAATGTTTATCTACTTATCAGTCCTGTGTTGTGTAAAAAAACAAAAAACAAATTGCACACATGCCTACACTTTGACATCAAAGCAACACCCCAAAAAAAGCGGAAAGAAAACACACACACACACACACACACAAAACGGATGACAAAATTTACAAAACTGCATATACACGGGAACTAGATTTTTAAAAAAGCACATGAGTGCTTATTCCATTATCCTTGAAATAAAAGAATAAGCAAAATAAATAAACACACACACACATGAGCGCACATGCACACACACACATTACACACACAAGCAGACAAACATACACACACACACACAAAATGGCATAAATACATATACGCATACCCTATACTCACACATACGCGCGCACGCACACTCATACACGCGCGCGTGTGCACACCACACACATGTAACTACAAGAAGATGCGCACGGCACACATGTGCTTGAGAAAACTAACAACTTGAAACTGACACACAGCCAGGAAGCACCTGGCACATGTAGATGCTGTGGCCGATCACACAAACACACACACACACACACCACACACACGTTCACACATGCATACACGGGCACATACGCATACACGCACGCACACACGTGTGCACGAACACACACCACGCGCAAACGCACACGCGCGCGCCCACGCACGCACGCTCACATCCCCGCACACACACACACAATAACACACACACACACACACGCACACGCATGCATGCAGGGACGCACACACACACACCCCTCACACAAAGTAGATCTCTCCCCCCCCCCCTCTCTCTCTCTCCTCACCCCCCTCCCCCCTCTCTCTCTCTTATGCAGTCTCCTATTTTAGGGTTGTCTGAAGACTTACTTACTTACACACACACACAGAGAGAGAGAGAGAGAGAGAGGAGTGAGAGAGAGAGAGAGATGAGAGAGAGAGAGAGAGAGAGAGAGGAGGGAGAGAGAGAGAGAGAGAGTGAGAGAGAGAGAGAGAGAGAAAACACACAACACTCAGCCCTTCGTTTCTTGGGAAACACCGTGTTTGTAAAAAAAAATGTTTAAAATTAGTTAACCTAATTAGCTGTACAACCGTCACCACAAACAAGTAAAGCAGGTATTAAAGTTTTGTTCCATAAAGTATGAGTACTGTACAAAACAAGTAGGACATCCAGCAGCGAATGATAAATAAGCCTTTCAAATAGAAATTCGCCCAGTCGCTAATAGACAGCAAAGAAGGAATGTGTGCTGGCACCGCGAGACGCTGGACTTGGACCCCTGACCGCGCGGTGCCTAGATAGCAGACTGATGGTATTTAGGTTACGGAGTGAAAGTGCCAGCCGCAAACTAAAGAGTCGGGTTTTTCCTGTTTTGAGCAGCCGTGCTGTGGGCACCGCTCATTCTGCGCTAAGTTGTTTTCTCTGCAACTATGAAGGGGCTACGTTCGGTCAACATGAACTTGAACGTGGGTTCCAGTGGATAAACTGACGTTCAAAGAACTGAAAATGAAACTTGCGATGTTAATTGCGCTTCTGTCGGGTCAGAGGTGTCAAACTATTGCTGCACTTGACATCAATAATATGCTACTAACGAGGGAAAAATGTGTATTTTATGTAAATAGTTTATTAAAACAATCAAGAAGAGGAGCCCATCAATCACCGATTGAACTCATGGCTTTTCTGGATAAGGAGACTCTGTGTGTAGGTGAACTACATTGAAAGAATACCTAAGATGAAGAAAAGACCTGAGGGCTCAGATTTCCACCGGACATTTGTTTATCACTCTCCAAGCACCGCACAGAGGAGCTACTAGCGATACCATCTCTCGCTGGCTGAAGTGGACGTTGGAGAGGCCAGGCATAGACATTACACGCTTCACAGCGCATGAGGTTAGCCAGTACTTCAGCAGCAAAACTTGCAGATGCTCCAATAAACAACATCATGAAAGCAGCTGGATGGACGAATGTTTCCACATTTGCAAAATTTTATAATAAGAACAGATTTTTAACTGCCACATCATGATGGAAAAACATCTTCAACATCAGAGAGACCTGTTCCACAACTTCATCGACTTCAAGAAGGCTTTCGACAGAGTATGGCACGAAGGCCTGTGGCAGGTCCTCAGAATGTTTGGCATTGAAGAAGGACTAGTGCAAACCATTCAAGCACTATACAACACCGCAAGCAGTGCAGTCCTTCTGAACAATCAGGTCGGAGACTACTTCAAAACCACAGTTGGGGTCGACAAGGATGCCTGTTATCTCCAGTCCTGTTTAATCTGTTCTTGGAAAACATTATGAGAGAGACCCTCCATGACTTCCACCTACCATCTCCATTGGCGGCAGACCCCTCAACAACTTACGGTTTGCCGATGACATTGACTCATGGGCGGAAGAAAACACAGAGCTGCAAGATCTTACGACCAGACTTGAGGACAGAGCTGGAGCATATGGGATGGAGGTGAGCTCGGAGAAAAGTAAAGTACTTGTGAACAGCACGAGCAACACCACTGCTAAAATTTACATAAACGGCCAACAACTGGAGGAGGTAGACGCTTTTAAATACCTTGGCGCTACACTCACAAAGGGCGGGCGATCGACGACAGAAATCAAAGTCAGACTAGCCATGGCAACATCTTCCATGACAAAACTCACCACCATATGGAAAAGTAAAGAGATCAGTTTCCCAATCAAACTAAGCTCTACAAAGCCCTAATTCAGGACTATCCTGCTGTACGGAAGTGAAACCTGGACATTGACTGCTGAAACAGCAAAGCGAATCCAGTCATTTGAAACAAAATGCATAGAAAACTACTGGGCATATCCTGGAGAGAACGAAAGACCAATGAATTTGTCAAGAGTCAAATAACACAGCTGGCAGGTCCACAGGAACCCTTCTCACCATCGTCAAGAAGAAAAAGCTGACATGGTTCGGCCACGTCACCCGCCACAACACTCTGCCAAAAACAGTACTGCAGGGAACACTCGAAGGTGGCAGAAAGAGGGGAAGACGAAACAAGTCATGGATGGACAACATCAGAGAATGGACCAGGATGAATGACTCGGCACTACTGCGCAGAGCCGAGGACCGAGATGGATGGAGGAGGCTTACCACGGCATCGTCTTTCGTGTCTCCCCCACGACCGCCAAGGTCACGGGTCTGATGATGATGATGATAATAAGAATGTGGGACCAACACTGACTATGGGCCAATCCATCATGGAGCGTTTCCTAACATAGAAGTAAGGTAGGACATATTTCTTTTTTCATGTGATGGATGTGAACACTGTGGCCCTCAAATCTCATGTGCCTGTAGTGGAGGTATACAGGGAATGAGCAAGAATTAAATACAATAAAGCGAGACTTACCTCGTAAGTTGAAGCTGTTTGTAAATTCTTGTGAATTTATTGTAGATCGGAATGGAGTGCACATGCCCACCCGTGCAATGGTCTGCATGCATACCATGCAAGTAAAATGAAATGCGTACCATGCAAACGAAACTACTACCACTTGAGGTAATTTTTTTAATGAAGAATTGCCATCAGTGTTCTTGCACACCGTGCAATAGTAAGACATCCCACCCAAAGTAAATGAAAAGAATAATGTTTATTAATTATATGATGATCCTGTTATATATAGTATGACACAGTGTTCTCTCAAGGCTCTAAAAACTGGCAGTGGGCTGCGCGCGGTTTTTCATGTGCACTCCATTCCAGTCTACAATAAATTCGCAAGAATTTACAAACAGCTTCAACTTACGAGGTAAGTCTCGTTCTATTGTATTTAATTACGGAATGTTCTTGTATTTGAGAACAAACTGTTTTTTCGGGGGGGGGGATCATCAGCTAGAGCTCTGAGATTCACCAATGGTAAGATTTTGCATATACAACCATTTTTACCCATCATTAAGGTAGCCACATTCTGACTTACAGAATGGTAGTTAAACACAACACCTGTGTGCACGAGTTTCAAAAAATTATGTCATCTGTTCCTGCCAGCATGAAAAGGCCTACTCTCCCGAAAACAGAACAGGTTTTTAACAATTGCGTAAGATATTCTGCAAGAGTTTATGCACAAAGCCTCAGTTTATAGTCTCATCCAAAGAGCTTTTGGGGGAGTTGAGTTAGTATTTATGTTACTCCAAGGTAAAATCCTCTAAAATGGGTGCTTCCATGTTGGCTCAATCCCAAGCCACCAGACAATAAGGGGAATGCTCTAACCACTAGACTACCTCCCCACCTCTTCCCCCAAAACAAATTTCTGATAGGCACAGCTATCAGATTCTGCACTTTTCTTAAACATCTTGATGATCAGCACTGGAAACCAGCTTGCACATTGACATCATACTCATTTCACATGATTTTGATTTGTGTTTGGGGTTTGTTTTGTTTTCTTTGTTGGTGGTTTGGGGTGTTTTTTCTCAAACTAAAAAAAAATCCTGAAAACAGGAAAACTAGTCATCACTAAGTAAAAACCTGGGGAAAAAATCTGGGAAAAAAGAAATGGTTGGCAGCTATGTTAAAGTCTCCTCTTAAGGGCTGGAATGGGACTGGAGTCTGTAAAAATGCTGACTCTGAAAGGAGAAAGGCAATTCTCTTCTGACCTGGCAGCCATGAGGGAAATGCAACACTGCTTCTCAAACCCTCCGTTTAGTTTCCCAGCCAAAGTTCATGACTGGCAGCTGGCAGGGCGTGGATATAAATAAACAGGGCAAAAGGAAAGGCAGCACTAGCCGCTTGCAGCTGTAGCAGTGTTCAGCCGTAAATTACCCTTGTGTCTTTCACACATCCTCTTGCACAGTGAATTGTTTAAAAATGACAAGCAAAGCACTCTTTAAAATGAGCTTTAAACGAGCTTTCTTTTGACTCCAAACTCCATGTACTTTCTTTCATACTGGTTGATGTGACAGCAGTTCAAACAGCATGAAGATAAACAGGAGAGGTGCAGGAAGAAACACAATCACAAAAAACAGACATTTCTAACTCTCTCTCTAAAAAAGCATATATTTATATTATATAAACAATGAACATAGAGAAAACATTGAATATGTCTGCATGCAGACTAACCTTTTGGGGGGGCTGCGGAATTTGAACCTGTTGGCAGAACGAGGCCATAAATAAACACACCGTAGCGGCTACAGGCTACCGCGCGCGCCAGCGCCGTGAGAGGCAGGGTGATGGAGAGTGTGGGGAGAGAGTTTGCCGCAATCATTAGTGTCAGCTTTCTGACTTCTCTATAAACACTCCTGCTGGTCAGGCATTACAGCACGTACACAGTCTACTGTTTCATCAGCTTTTAGCGGTATCCTTGCTACAGTTGAAGGTTTGTTCATGAACCAATTCCAGTACAGCTCATAATTATAACCCCGAGAACACAGTAAGAAAAACAAATGTCTTTGTCAGTATCCTATACTGTCATCAAGCCAAGATACCTCACAAATGGCTCAGGTTTTATTTCACTGATGTTTCTGATACTATTCAAAAAGCATTTTCTGATCCTGTTAAGAAATTGTTGTGATCAAATGTTTATCTACTTATCAGTCCTGTGTTGTGTAAAAAAACAAAAAACAAAATTGCACACAGGCCTACACTTTGACATCAAAGCAACACCCCAAAAAGCGGAAAGAAACACACACACACACACACAACAAAACGGATGACAAAATTTACAAAACTGCATATACACAGGAACTAGATTTTTAAAAAGCACATGAGTGCTTATTCCATTATCCTTGAAATAAAAGAATAAGCAAAATAAATAAACACACACACACATGAGCGCACGTGCACACACAACATACACACACAGCAGACAAACATACACACACACACAAAATGGCATAAATACTATACGCATACCCTATACTCACACATGCGCGCGCACGCACACACTCAAACACGCGCGCGTGTGCACACCACACACATGTAACTACAAGAAGATGCGCACGGCACACATGTGCTTGAGAAAACTAACAACTTGAAACTGACACACAGCCAGGAAGCACCTGGCACATGTAGGTGCTGTGGCCGATCACACACACACACACACACGTTCACACATGCATACACGGGCACATACGCATACACGCACGCACACACGTGTGCGCGAAACACACACCACGCGCAAACGCACACGCGCGCGCTCACGCACGCACGCACACTACATCCCGCACACACACACACACAATAACACACACACACACGCACACGCATGCATGCAGGGACGCGCACACCACACACACACACACACTCACACAAAGTAGATCTCTCCCCCCTCTCTCTCTCCCTCCTCTCCCCCCCTCCACCCCCCCCCCCCCCCCCCCCCCCCCCCCCCCCCCCCCCCCCCCCCCCTCCCCCCCATCCCCCCCCTACCCCCCACACCCCCCCACCCCACCCCCCCCCCCCCCCCCCCCCCCCCCCCCCACCCCCCCGACCACCCCCCACCCCCGAACCCACCCCCCCCCCCCTTCTTTCTCTCTAGCATTTCTATTTTAGGGTTGTCTGACAGACTTACTTACACACACACACACACACACAACACAACACAAAAACACACACACACAATCAGAGACGAGACAGAGAAGAGAGAGAGAGAGAGAGAGGAGAGTGAAAACACCAAAAAATTCGCCCTGTCGTTCTTGGAAACACGTGTTTGTAAAAAAATGTTAAAATTAGTTAACCTAATTAGCTGTACAACCGTCACCACAAACAAGTAAAGCAGGTATTAAAGTTTTGTCACTAAAGTATGAGTACTGTACAAATCAAGTGGGACATCCAGAAGCGAATGATAAATAAGCTTTCAAATAAAAATTCGCCCAGTCGCTAATACAGTAATACCAGCAAAAAAGGAAATGTTGCTGGCACCGCGAGACGCGGGACTTGGACCCCTGACCGCGCGGGTGCCTAGATAGCAGCCAGATGGTATTAGGTTACGGAGCGAAAGTGCCAGCCGCAAACTAAAGAGTCGGGTTTTACCGTTTTGAGCAGCCGTGCAATAACATAAAACCTGGGAGCAAACACAAATCTCCCACGCACTCAGCCCCAAAGCTCCCTAACCCCCTTCCCAAATAGTATGTACTGGCATTTGATTTTTTTAAGATTATAATGAAAATAAATCAAACAAACAAAACTAAAAATTTTTTTTAAATTACTGAAAAAGTTAAATTCCTAAAAACTGCTATTTCAATCAAAGAAAGACTCTTATTTGTAGTAATAACTTGCTGTAATGTCACCGCCCTCACATCAAAACAGTTCTTGTTAAATACTTAGTATTTCTCTCTCTTAAAGTCAACAACTTAATTTCTTAGTCAAATAATTAAGTATAAAGAAAACCACAGAAACTAGACACTCAAATGACAAATTCAATTTTCCAACTTCTTGAGGAGTGTTAGGGCATTGTACTGAATTTTTCAGACAGTGTGTTGTGGACAAGTTGAACCGGCGAGCCATCTCTCTCCGGGTAGCAAGGTGTATGTGAATTCACACCAATCATCCCAAATTTGCCATAGATGGCCTACTTTTTAAAAAAAGGGTAGACAAGCTTGACGGTGTGCAAGATGTTCCACATGCTTTTAAATACAGGGGCCCTTGGTTTACAGTCATACTTTTGGGGAGTGGAGTCAGTATCATGTATTTGTGTAAAATTGTTTCTTTTCATGGATCCATTTTAATTCACTTACCAAAGGTTTTGCTGATACCCTTGCCAGCTCTCGTAAAGACGACCCCGGTTGTTATCTTCACTTAGACCTTTTTCTCCATGCATGTCATAATTTCTTCCTCATTCTTCATCTTCAACACCTCATTTGGCTCGAGTGATCCGTAAGAACTTTTTTATGTGCTTCAGGATCTCCTGGGGAAAAGCATTAAACAAAGCAAAAAATTGCTGGAAGTCAAGATATGATTCCAAAATTTTTTATATGAAATTGAATATTTAATGAATCTATGATTTATAGAGTGCCCAAAAACCCCCACACTCAAAGGTTGATCACACCCCTGGGGAAAAAGAAACTTGAAAAAAGGGAATGAGAGAGGAGGGGACAGGGAAGGTGATATGAGCTACAAACACGTACAGACACACACAGAGAAAAAAACAGCACACTCGCCCAAAAAACACACAAAGGTGACACACACACACACACACATCCAATCAATGCAACTATTCCTGGGATTTAAACCAACCACCTTGGCGCAGTCATTAGCACTTGGGTTACAGACGGAAGGTTGTGTAGTTCAAATCCCCTAAAGTCATTGGGATTTAGGCAGTCTTTACTGCTGACAGTAGGGGGCTTAGTGAGTGGTGTCCTACATATGTGTGCTCAGAATAGGCACCACAGAACTACCAGAATGATCCAGCAGCAGCGCAAGGACCCTCTGGCTGGTGGCCCCATGGCATGGCAGCCTGATACTGATGGACTCCCTGTAAAATTCTTACCCTGAGAATGTGGCATAACAGATCTGGGTATGGCTAGAGCGGATAAATTGAAATGAGCAGTGTGGAAACAACTGGACAGGTATGTCACTAGTGCCGTCAGCACCTGGGCTTTATACTTTATCACAGTTCTTGATTAAACCATTGACACTGGGGGCAACAGCAAAGTGAGAGGCTGTATGACCAGTGGCTTTCCCACTCATGGAATTCCACTTTACAGCTTAGTCTTTAGTGATCGACTATGACTCTCTGACTAGGAGGCTTGACTCGCACAGTCCTGCTGCAGCCCTGGGGGCTGGTTGGTCTTTGGAGAACATCTCCAACACTGACTGTCCTTAAGCCCACTTGGCTGAGAGTGGGGATGTACTGTGGGCAAGGCATCTCCACTATAATCAAATTTCTGCCCAATTTCCAAAACAGCAGCTGCCTCCTCTGCTGTTTTGGAGGTCATCGTAGGACACGACGGACAAACATACATGTCACAGAAGATGAGGCAGCAAGAACAGAAAACAAAGAAAACCTAGGACATGAGTCATCATCATCATCAGACCCGTGACCTTGGCGGTCGTGGGGGAGACATGAAAGACGATGCCGTGGTAAGCCTCCTCCATCCATCTCGGTCCTCGGCTCTGCGCAGTAGTGCCGAGTCATTCATCCTGGTCCATTCTCTGATGTTGTCCATCCATGACTTGTTCTGTCTTCCCCTCCTTCTGCCACCTTCGAGTGTTCCCTGCAGTACTGTTTTGGGCAGAGTGTTGTGGGGTGACGTGGCCGAACCATGTCAGCTTTTTCTTCTTGACGATGGTGAGAAGGGGTTCCTGTGGACCTGCCAGCCGTGTTATTTGACTCTTGACAAATTCGTTGGTCTTTCGTTCTCTCCAGGATATGCCCTAGTTTTCTATGGCATTTTGTTTCGAATGACTGGATTCGCTTTGCTGTTTCAGCAGTCAATGTCCTAGGTTTCACTTCCGTACAGCAGGATCGACTGAATTAGGGCTTTGTAGAGCTTTAGTTTGTTTGGGAAACTGATCTCTTTACTTTTCCATATGGTGGTGAGTTTTGTCATGGAAGATGTTGCCATGGCTAGTCTGACTTTGATTTCTGTCGTCGATCGCCCGTCCTTTGTGAGTGTAGCGCCGAGGTATTTAAAAGCGTCTACCTCCTCCAGTTGTTGGCCGTTCATGTAAATTTTAGCGGTGGCATTGCTCGTGCTGTTCACAAGTACTTTACTTTTCTCCGAGCTCACCTCCATCCCATATGCTCCAGCTCTGTTCTCAAGTCCTGGTCTAAGATCTTGCAGCTCTGTGTTACTTCCGCCCATGAGGTCAATGTCATCGGCAAACCGTAAGTTGTTGAGGGTCTGCCGCCAATGGAGATGGTAGGGTGGAAGTCATGGAGGGTCCTCCTCATAATGTTTTCCAAGAACAGATTGAACAGGACTGAGATAACAGGCATCCTTGTCGGACCCCAACTGTGGTTTTGAAGTAGTCTCTCCGACCTGATTGTTCAGAAGGACTGCACTGCTTGCGGTGTTGTATAGTGCTTGAATGGTTTGCACTAGTCCTTCTTCAATGCCAAACATTCTGAGGACCTGCCACAGGCCTTCGTGCCATACTCTGTCAAAGCCTTCTTGAAGTCGATGAAGTTGTGGAACAGGTCCTCTCTGATGTTGAAGATGTTTTTCCATCATGATGTGGCAGTTAAAAATCTGTTCGATTGTGCTCCTGCCTGCCCTGAACCCAGCTTGTTCCTCTGCAAGGTGTTCTTCTGCCTCCTTCTTGAGTCGATTCAAAATAACTTTGAGCATGATCTTGCTGGCCGTGGCTGATGAGGCTGATTGTTCTATAGTTTTGGCATTGGCGTAAATTCCCCCTTCTTGGGCAGGGGTATGATGAGTGATTGTGTCCAGTCTGTTGGCCACTGTTTTGTCTCCCAAATCTTCTGACAGATAGGCTTGTACTAAACATATGTGATGACTGTTGTTAGCCACCTCATGATCCATTTGAGCCAGCTTCTGCTGGTATATTTGTTCTTGCCTCCTGGTGACTTCCTATGGCGTAAGCTGCGTGTATGCTTCCTTCACTTCTTCTCTCATCCATGTCATAGGTTAATGCGCTGAGGTGTGCTCTTGATGTTGGTGCTTTTCTTTCTATTAATGACTCCTTGTCAGAGTTTTGTATTGCGGCATTGTATTGTACAGTTCTTGCAATATTCGACCACCTGTTCAATGCATGCTGAGCTTTCTTAGTGAGCCGAGGTTTACGTGAGTGTACTTCAATGACTGATGATTTGGTATTGATAAGTGCGTTTGTAGCAGGTGGCTTCTCTCAAGCTGTGTACGTATATGCCTTTTTACTGTTGCAGCCACTTCATGTTTTAATTTTCGATTCATCACATTGATCACTGATCCTACTTCTCTCTGGCCTTTAACATTGAACTTCTTCACGAAGATTGCTTGGCCCTCTCGGTATTCATTTAGGGTTGAAGACCTGGTTGGTTTCACCTGATGCACTTTTCTTAACTCTTCTTGTATTCGAGAGCCTCCGTCCAGACCTTGGCATTCGGTAGTCCACGGGCTGGTGTTTATAATTCCTCTGTACGGACCGGAGCCACTCCTCTAGCTGTTTCTCCGGATCGCCCATCATGACGTTGTGGTGAAGAGTCATGATGTCATTGTCCTGGAGGCCGTTAATGCCGCCCAGAAAACGTCGCACCAGCTTCGCTTGAAGATCTCCCTCCGACAATCTGGTTCTATATATTAAGCTTTGTCATGCTCAAATTTGATACGTGGGTTGCAGGCTGTTTGTTTTCATCATGCTTCATTTGAATTACAGCATGCAAATGGTCCGTGGTCACTGCCATATGTCATGATTCTCAGGCGTAGCGTCTTTGTTCTGGACTCATGTTTGATGTGGATGTGAAGCGCCCGTTGCTGTTGGTTGTGTAGAATAAAATCTATTTCGGTTAATGGCTTTGCCGTTCTGGCGCCAATCGCCAGGTTGTCCTCCATTGACTGCTTTGTGTGGGATTCGTAGGCGTATTGGCCAATGGGTAAGTCTGTGGGTGCCAGGCAACACTCAGCCTAGCGGTACGTCCCTGTCGTTGGTCCTCCCCAGTTTCCAACTGACCAAAACTGTTCCGCATTGGTGTATAATGAGTCTAGCAACTACTTATTGCGTTTCAAAATCCCTGGATGCCCTGGATGAGTCGTCCTTCGTTGAGGTATGATTTCTGTAATGCCTTCACGTCCAAGATCTCATACAATTCCTCTCTACTTTTCTTTCATCTTGTTACTTAAAATATGGTCAGAGTGTGCCCATTTAGATGTGTGGCATGGTGATGTTCTTGGCCTTGCCGCCGACAGCTCCCGGATGCTGCGATATCCTGCTGAAGCCTGCTGCTGCTACAAGCTGCATAATGCCACCACTCTTCCTTTCTGACAATAATCATGCCCTTCTATTTGTTGGTGCAATCGATGCTTCTTTGGGCCACAGTCGTACCAGACTTCCTCGTGGAGCCTTCTTCAGTCAATGTCTCTGCCCTAAAATCCTTGTCCCATCTCACTTCTCCTTCAGTCCAATAAATGTTTATCCATATAATATCGGCTACTAGCTCTATACTCTAGTTTTTGATTTTTCTCCGCTACTGTAGAGCTGTAACGGGACGTTCATAGATTTTTTATACAATCGGTAGATCTTGCTTCTCTAGGGAGCTTAAGTAATGTTTTAACTCTTCACGTAGCTATGACTTGTCACTTCCCACCCTGGTGTTGATCAATGGGAAGCAAAGCGGACAGTTGCGTAACACGGGTCATCGACCTCGAATCCGGTATCATTTTCGGCCTTGCATTTGTCTTTCATGTTTTTTCTCGTGGCTTAGGCATATTGCCTTGGTGGCCGCCAATCTCCTATCCAAGCTTTCATTATATGTTTTGGGTTCTTTTCTATTGTGGTTCTCTCCCCACACTGCCTTGACAGGTTTGTAATGGGTTACTACTGGATACCCGAGTAATTGCCAGTAGCAGAAGAACTTCCTCTGACTGACTTGATCTGAAAGGACATGAGTAACATATTACAAAGTCTTTGTATTCCAATGACTTTAACTGTTCATACTATATTTCTGTACCCATGATCTTCATTCCACAATATGTTTCTAGAATACATGAAAAATAAAAGTACACTTCGGCTTGTATCTAATTAAACAGTTAAGATAAATGTATTTTTCAGACTTTATGTGATATTGAAGATAAGATGAAATTCATATTACTGGGTTTTTTTAGATAATGTAGTTGTGGTATGTATGTCTATGTGCACTGTGCATCTAGTAAATGGATCACATGTGTGTATGGTTTTTGAAGTTGCATGTTTTCAATTCTGTTTGCTATCCAACTGCCAGCTTTGTGTTCTTAATCAAGATAATGTCAGCAATGGGCCAGTATGTATTACTTTACCAGGCAAGCATCATAAAATAAAACTACATGGTCAAACTGATCAGGAATTTCTCATTTGAACAAACAGCAATTCTCAGTGAAGTATGCATTCAAACAACTAGAATAATGCTTTATGAACTTACTGTATTTTTATCAGGATGAGCACTAATGGCCAATTTCTTGAATGCTTTCCGGATTTCACGTGTTGAGGCACTTTTCTCCACTCCCAGCAACTGGTAGAAGTCAGTGGCAAACACCGCACATACTAGTGTACTCACTATGCACAGGGTCTCCACGGGATGCAGCTTCATTGTGTAGACTCCTTAAATCAATGAAAATCAAGCAGCCAGTGTTGACAGGTTTGCTGGACTGAAAGATAGGAGGTAAGATGACTAATGAAAATATATCAAAGGTTGCCTGCCAGAACTGTCTATCAGCCACTTTTTCACTTTTTGGCATGTGCAGACTCTTTTAAGCATTCTCTTTACTATTACAGTAAGCCATGTTGCTGTGATCAATTTTAAATAATTATTTGCAAAAACCATACTGGTTTATAAGAGTTCTCACCCATCCCATTCCTGCCAATAATGTCCAGAACAGGATAGTCACTTCTTGCAATGCAAGATTACATATTGATGATATAACCTAATGGTTTGAACATTGCGCTCACAATCTGATGACCTGGGTTTGAATCCGGTTCAAGGGGATTTTTTCCCTGGAGTAACATCACTGCCAACTCCACTCTCCCCAAAAGTCCTTTGGATGAGACTATAAATCGAGGCCCCAAGTGCAAACGCACGCAGAACATCTTGCGAACACGTTACATCCTGTTCTGCTTTTCAAAAGAGTAGGCCATTGTGTGGGAAAAGATGACAAAATTTACAAAACTGCATACACACAGGGATTGGATGTAAAAAAGCACATGAGTGCTTATTCCATTATCCTCAATTTAAAAGAATAAATAAATAAAATAAAAATTGATTCCCTATACCACCAGACCTGGCCACATAAGGAAGGCCACTCCTGGTAGTGTACATTCATCTACTATTCTGATTTTTTAATAATAATAATATATAGCATTTATATAGCGCTGAATCTTGTTAAAAATTAAAAAAATCGAAGCGCTTGAACTCAAATCATTTTACAACTCTCCTTAAACATAATGAACAACAGATTCAAATCCATGCATGCACGCACACACACAACACACTCACAAACACACTTAGGAGGTGAAGGATGCTGTTGAAGATTAGGGACAGATATAAGGGAAAAGTCTCAGTAGGAAATAAGGGTGTTTTTTAGGCTGGATTTGAAGGTATCAAGTGGCGACTTTTGGCGAAGTGAAAGAAGGAGGTCATTCCAGGTGGATGACCAGAAACAAGAAAGAGCGATGGCCAACAGTGGTTTGTTTGAATCGGGTGTTCGAAACACACAGTATCTGTGGCTGAACGAGAAAACGGGATGGAGTGTTTCAGGTGAAGACAGTTACAGAGATAAGAAAGGGGG
>CM054134.1:65211699-65312003 GCA_028751875.1 Rapana venosa | reverse complement strand
AAACAGTGCAAGAAAATGCTAAAAAAAAACGATGGTGATTTACGGCTGAACCGGCTATAACGCAAGCTGCTAGTGCATATTTCCTTTTGCCTTTTATTTATCTCCACGCCCTCCAGCTGCGGGTCATGAACTTTGACTGGGGAACTAAACGGAGGCAATGAGAAGCAGTGTGTCATCCATTCTTATTGGTATGTTTTAAATCGTGAGACAGATTCAAAGTATGTAGTAGGCATCCGTCAGTCTCATAAGACTATGGAGTTGCACTCTAGGTGTTTATACTCCAGAGCACAAAGCCTGGGTAAGTAAGTATGGAGGGCAAGCTGCTACCCATGCAGCAGAGCCCCCCTCTCCACGGCACTGGAATGATCCATTGGAAAGGCTATCACCAATACATGGTTCCAGTGCTGTCACAGGAGTTGCCAGAATGATGCTGTATACAGCTCTTAAGAATCGACCGACCTTAGGGATGGTGTCTAAACACGACACCTTTGTGCATTGCTGGGGTTTTTTACTTTGTCATCCGCTCCTACCGGCGCACAAATGGAATTACTCTTCTGAGAGGCAGAACGGGTTTTTAACGTGTGCACAAGCTGTTCTGCATGCATTTGCACACGGGGCCTTGGTTTATAGTCTCATCCAAGGAAGGTGGCAGGATGGTTAAGATGTTCGCCTGCCAACAAGTCAACAGTGAGGTTGTGGGTTTGATTCCCAGCCTTGCCATTTCATTTTTTTTTCATTTATTTTATTTCATTTATACCACTTTAAGTCACAAGATTTCTCTGCGTGAAATTCAGGCTGCTCTTCCTGGGAGAGCGCTTCGCCACAAGAGCAGCGCCACCCATTTTTGTTTGTTTGTCTGCAACTGTATTTGTTTCCCTATCAGAGTGGCTTTTTTATAAGAATTTTGCCCAGGACAACTCTCTTGCTGCCATGGGTTCTTTTACGTGTGCTGAATAATTTTGTGTAACACACAGGACCTCGGTTTATCATCTCATCCGAAAGACTAGTGCTCAGACCACCACTCATGGTCTAATGGATGGGGGGAAAGTTTCAGGCCCAAACAGGATTTGAACACCGCACACTTCTGACCTGGACTTTTTGCTTTTTAGACAGGCGCGTTACCTCTAGACCATCAATCCACCAGTTTGACCAAAAATCAACTAACTGTCAAAGTCTTTCGGATGACAAAGTATGTACAAGGTTGTTTATGCATGTGTTCACACAAGGAACCTCATTTAAAAGCTACCTGCCAACCTTTGAGAATCCAAAATGGAACTTGTTAAGAAGTGGGCAAGCCCCCCCCCCTCTCTGAAAAAGTAGATGTCAGTGGGCACAGCCCCTGAAGCTGAAACAGTTTTTAATGATTAAACGAGCAAACTTTTCATCTCCTAACAAGATAAATGAAGTCAGGAAAGAAACAGTGTGCCATGCTTAAAAACAAAACAGGCATAGGTGGAAACCAGTAGTATAATAATCACTTATTACATCTGCTTGTAAAAAAAAAAGTACAAAACCAGAAGACAAAATTGGGCACCAGTAGCACTGCTTTTGGTTGCGTTTTATTTGCTTTATAGCAACTAAAGTCCACATGAAGTCATAAATCCAGGCTGGACCATGCTCTTTGTAGTTGGCTACAGCTTCACATCTGTCCACTAGTGCCTGCAGGTTGACACTGTTAATCACATGTACTGCTAAAACACTTGTTTTATTCATTGCTAACTTTAGTAATCTTCATGATGTTCCAGTGCATCAGCCATGATTCTCTCAAGGAAGATGTTGAAAAGAGTGGGTGAGAGTAGACAGCCCTGCCTTACTCCAAGTTGTTCGAAACCATTCTCCAATGTTGTTGTTGTAGTACACTGCACTGGTGGCCTCGCTGTACAGCTGTTTGATGACTCTGATCAGGTTTGCATTGATGCGTACAAGTTCATGGTTGCCCACAAAGCTGCATGCCACACCCTGTCAAATGCCTTCTTAAAATCGATAAATACGTGGTACAGGTCTTGTTGATGTTGAAGGTACCGCTCACATAGTATTCTGAGGTTGAATATCTGTTCTGTTGTGCTGCGCCCTGCTCTGAACCTGCTTGTTCCTCAGCAATGATGGTCTCTGCTTGTGGCTTCAGTCTATTCAATATTATCTGCAGCATGACCTTGCTTGGGTGACATATGAGGCTGATTGTGCGGTAATTATGGCATTGTTGTAGATTTCCTTTCTTGGGGAGGGTGATGATGAGTGACTGCGTCCATGGGTTGGCCATTTTCCTGTCTGCCAGATCTTGTTGCAGATTCTTAGTGGGGCGCTGATCATGGCTTCCCTCCAGCTTGGACCAACTCAGCTGGAATGTTGTCAGCCCCTGCTGACTTCCCCTTTTTCAGCGATCTGACTGCTGTTTCCACTTCTTCTCGGAGGATAGGGTGACTGTCTGTGTCTTTGCTTTCGGGTACATTAAGGACTTCTGGATCCCCTGCGGTTCTATAGTTATACAGGTCGGAACAGTATTTGTCCATCTGTTCAGAATATCCTGGTCGTCAGTGGGGACACTTCCCATTTTTGTTTTGGGTTTTGTTAAACCTTTTCTCTGTTTCGTGTTTAGTCAGGTCTTTCACAGCTGATATGCTTTTTGCTATTGTTTTTTTCTTGATGTTCTCCCCAATGTCTTGGCACTGTTCACCGACCCCATTTCTCTTTGCCTCCGTCATGGACTTCCTGATTCTTTTGTTGACTGCCTATATTTTTTCTGCTCTTTCTTTTGTTTCATTTTTTTTTTTCTTCAACTCTCTACGCTTGTCGCATGTTGTAGGATGTTAGGTGTGACCCAGGGTTTTTTTTGACTGGTCGGCGTTTGCCAAGAAGCTCGTTTGCTGTTTCAGTCACTGCTGTATTGAAACTATTCGTCAGTGGTCTATGTCTGAGTCTAAACACAGTGAGTGCTGCAAACTTTCCACCTATCCTTGCTTGAAAATTTCTAATACCTCTGGGTCCTTCAGCTTCTCGAGGTCAAATTTGATCCTGATGTTGTTCCGCTTGTGGATTTTCTTTAGACTAGTCGGAAAGTCATCATCACAAGATCATGATCACTCCCTATGTCTGCTCCTGGAAAACTTCGTGTCTGTGCGATGTTAACGCTAGACTGAAACCGCTTTTACCATGATGTAATCTATTTTTTTGTGTGTTCTCCATTTGGGCTATGCCCTGTCCATTTTCTGGATTTTTTGTGTGGGCCAAGTGTATCACTAGCTGGAGGTGGTTGTTACTGGGAAAGGATCAGTCAGCATTGGTGGCAGAACGATCACAAACCTCCGCTTCGCAGATGACATTGATGGGAAAAGCAGGATCAAAAAAGAGCTTTTCCAGCCTAACAGAACACTTGGATAAGGGCCTCCAAAACATACGGCATGGAAATCAGTGCAGAGAAGACCAAACTGATGACTAATAACACCAACGGCATTAGCACTGATATCAGGGTTAATGACCAGAAGCTGGAAACAGTTCAAAGCTTCAAGTACCTGGGAGCCATTGTATCAGACCAGGGATCCAAGCCAGAAGTAGTATGCAGGGGCTGCACAGACAATAACAGCTTTGTCAAAACTAAACACCATCTGAGAGATAAAATATCTCACTTATCTCCAAGATCAGACTAATGCGCTCCCTTGGTCATATCCATATTTTGTATGCCTGTGATCATGGACCCTGACTGCAGATTTGGAGAGAAGAGTACAGGCAGTGGAGATGAGATGCTTTCGGAGATCCTTGGCATTTTCCCCACAAAAGACCACATAAGCAACGAAAAGGGTGCATAACAGAATCCAGCAAACCATTGGACCCTATGAGAACCTTCTAACGACGTGAAAAAGCGTAACTTAAGTGGTATGGGGATTCATAAATCCAAGGAATTACAAAGACAGTTTTGCAAGGCACTGTCCAAAGGGGGAGAAGAAGAAGAGGCAGACCAAAGGGAAAAGCTGGGAGGATAACATCAGTGAATGGACAGGCCTAGAACTAACAAAACCCTGAGAAAGGCGAACAGAGAGAAGAATGGAGGGAACTGGTTGCTGAGTCTTGAGGGTGCCCCCCAAAGGTCGTCAGACTACGGGACAGATAGATAGATAGATAGAACTTTAGGTAATCTAGTATTCAACCTCTGCTATTTTATCAGTTACATGACATTTAATGCACGTTTTAGCCTTACTTTGTTGTTTCAAACTTCGACAAACACAAATCAATCCTGGTAAGGTAATCGCTACAGGACTTCCTTAATTTAATGTGCAAGTGCACTCAGCTTCTCTTACATTATTGTCGTCTGCTACTTCTTTCTTGTTTGTTTTATCCACGCATCACATGCATCTGAGTTAGCACCAAAAACTTGCAAAACAAAACAAATAAAAAACACAGAGTGAGACTTTTTGTCAATTTGACCAACTGGTTATAGCAACATAGCAAGACAGATGAAATCGGAACTTCAACACCAAATCATAGTGGTAAACAACTCTACTCTTCATGTGCAGTAATGTCATTTTGCCAACCACGTGAAATTCTAAAACAGCTCCAGCACAGAGTGTAGCAGAAAACTTAACTTTTACCTTGTAGAAATGATCATATATATCTCAACACCACTGCAACCGCCCACAAACACCCTGGTAATAATAGACCCAGTTTCCTGCAAATGCCCAAGATGCCCTCAAATATGTGCTTACTATGGGCGCCGCCATTGTTGTTTACATAAACAAGTTTCTCGTGAGAGTTGCTGCTTTGCATGAACAAGAAGCGGCCATGTTGTTTGCACTTTATGTGTACAAATCAGTGAGGTTTTAAGCAAATTATGAATTTTCAAAATTTACTAATAAATTTTATGGGCAATGGCTGGGATGTGTGCCGAGAGAGGATTTGGATGCCTATTAAAAGGCTTTTCCCATTGGAATATTGTTTAGGCTGATCGAGCAGATGGGGCAGAGTGGCCTACAAGCTGTTGTTTACAAGTTTAGTAGAAGAGATCGTGATTGCCATACCGATAGCAAAAGGTGATGAGGCATCATGCTTTTCTTTTCTTTTCTTTTCTTTTGTTTTGGTAAACAACTGCATGAATGCAAAAATTGCCTGGCTCAGTGTGTACTTTATTTAATGCAGAATGCAGGAAATAACCTGCCCTAGCCCTCACAGGTCTTGCAGTAAAAGATAGCATAAATATATTTAATCGGTTTTTTGTGTAGTGACTGTTGAAAGTTGTAAAAATTACTTCCCTTGACAGTCCTGAATTGTGTGACGAATGTACTGGGTGACCTCAGGGCACATGAGAAACCACGCGCAGCCTACTGCCAGTTCGTGCCTAGCCACCTTACTGTCCAGACATGTTATCATATGTTATCATATCGCCTCTTGCTGTGTCTGAAACACTCATCACTATCAGGAATCTGAGCATTAGCTATAATATAGTTCTAGTCCTAGCCTTTCTTGGTTTCTTTTGAATTGTGTTTAAAGCCGTTTTCTTTTCATCATCACCTGTTTTTGTTTTGTTTTGTAGTGCTGTTGAAATACTGTGTATTGTGGATAAGTGTTCAGTGAGGGGTGGGGGGGGGGGGAATGGAGATCTATGCTGCTGATTACTCTAGTGACCAGGAATTGGTGATGGATCGGTCTAAGGAAGAAGAACCACAAGCTGCCATTTCTACTGAAAGGGAACCATCTCTCTCAGATATTTTGACAACAATCCAAAATCTTTCTAGAAGAATGGAAAATTTGGAAAAAAGTGCACCGCACTCCAGGAAGAGAAAAATGAGCACTGACTGAGACAAAGAACCCCTTGTGGAAAATGAAGGGAAAAGAAAGGCAGGCAGCCATTCAGGAACTGTCACCGACAGTGTTTCTGATGAGAGGGCAGAGGAGCTGGAGAAAGAACTAATGGCAGAAACTACAGAAGATGGGGATAAAGATAACGACATTTTTGTTGAAATGGCATCATCCTTTGATGATAATGAGGAAAAAGGGCAACCCATTTCTGAAAAACTGGCAAAGCTGCTTGAGTCCAGATTTGGATCTTAACTCCCAGACAGGAAAATGAGGGAAAAACTTACCAAGTACTATTCCCAAATACTGTTCTTACCTGGGCGTTCCCCGAACAAACCAGGAAGTTTTTTCCGTTCTCAAGCCCTTCTCAAGAAAGACAAATATCAGGATGGCAACCACACAAAAAACGTTGTCAAAAACTGCCATAGCGATGACGCTCTGCAGTGACCGACTTCTGAAGGTAAGAGCTACCATCTCAGGGCAAGATGCAGCTAAAGTACGCAGTGAACTGACCGGATGCATAGCCCATCTTTCAGATGCCCTAGCCCTCACAGGTCATGCCAACCATGACCTGTCCCAGAAATGGAGAGAAATGCACCGACCCTGTCTACCATGTGAACTCTCTGGCATATGTGCACCGCATGTTGCCATGACACCAGAACTACTGTACGGCGCCGAGTTTCATAAAGCATAAAAAGAAGTACAAGAGTCCCAGAAACTCGGTCTGAAGATGTGTGGCCAGCAAAAGAGAACCACATGGCATCACAACACCAGCTCTTTTTTAGGCTGGTAGCCATGGAGGCAGGGGCAGACAAACAAGATGTTTTGGAAGAAGGGTCAGAAAAACAGCCACCAGCAGTAACTCGATCCCTGACTGAACCACCCCTCCCTTTGGAAACAAGGTTAGTGAATTTGAACTTTGCTTGCCCTCTCTGTGTGCTTATCTTAAAGCGAAGCATGATACATTTACAGCAGGAAGCATTAAGGAAAAGTTGTCTTGCTGGAATGTATTAACTTCTGACCCTGATGTACTTGAAACAGTTGAAGGATTAAAATCACTTTGATGATTGCCTAGAAGATGTAAAGCAAAGTTCGCAAAGGCCATTTAACAAGCATGAAAAAAATGCTATTGACTCTGAAATAGAAAATCTGTTGAAAAAAGATGTGATTAAAGATCCTTGTCGGAATCAGGAAAAATTTGTCTCACCTATTTTTGGGGGTGTATGGTTTGTTTAAAGGGAGGGGGTACCTTTGAAAACCGGCGTAGAACCCTGGGGAAAAGGCGGGGCTTTGGTCCTCATTTGGATCAACTCTCATTTGGGTTGGGGTCTTAACCCACCCACCCCCGGTAACCCTTCTACGGGTGGGAAAAACTTTTGGGGGCTGGTGATTTTTTATCCCCAGTAGGGTCTTGGGAGGAAAAAGGGGCGCCACCAAGCTTCCTCAAGCCCACTGAAGGACATGTGAAAAAAAAAAAACAGAAAAACATCCCGGATCGGTCGGGCCCGGTAAAAACGACCGCACACCCACTGCAAGCCTCCAGGGGGGGAAAGTAAAAGTGCGCTATGGGGAACCAACTCTAAAGTTCCAAATAAAGGGTAACCTTGGAAATGGAAGTGGGACTCATACCAAACGGGGAAGAGTAAGAACTCACAATGAACTAAAAAGATTAAAGGGACTTTTCCTAGGGCTTGGGGGAAGTCGATGGTTGGCTTCGGAGAAAAACCCCCAGAAAGACGGCCACAAGAATGGACAGGGGAAAAAGGGAAATACATCAAAGGGAGTAGGCTTCATTTCGGGAAAGATTTGTCAAGCATGTCGTGCACACCAGTATCCACCAGACTCATCTTAACAGAGTTTCTGCAAAAACCCCAGAATCTCACCACACCAAGTGTTGCCCCAACATCTGACTACGATAATGACCAATAGAAAAATTCTATAAACAACTTAAAAAATCATCTAAAAAACGCCCAAAAAAGACATTCTATTGTGGAAGGTGACGGGGAATGTAAGGTGGGACCTGATTCCCTTGACGTGGGCAGGAACCACGGGCCTTTTTTGGGCTAGGAGAAACAAATGAAAAAGGACAGCGGCGCTGGAATTGCAAAGAAGCCCAAATAACTCGGCAAAACACTCCATCCTCACAAGCCACTAGAATTCAACTTGGCACTCCCAAAGGTCTGATTCACAATCAAAAAGACTACATTCCGCCCCCAAAAATTCAAATCCCGCATAAAAAAGGCAAACGCAAGAACATTCCCCGGACGCTTTCAGTGACCCCGACCTTGTACTTACCAATCAAGCGAAACTAAAGCAAAAAAAAGCCAAAAAAAAACCACGCTAAAATTTGAAACTGGAAAAACTCAAAAAACCCCAAAAAGGGTTGGATCTTCAAGCCCAACGTTGGAGGGGAAATTGCCGCCTCCAGCCCCTCGAAATGAAGTGGGAAAACTGCCAACAACCAAAGAAGTGCTAATGACGCACAGAAGAAAATTAGGAAGAACGAACAAAAAAAAAACCTGGGGACAAAATGGGTTTTGACCCCCCTGCGACAAAAGAAGAAGCTTAGAAACAAAAGTTACAATCAAAAGCCAAAAAAAAATACAGGAAAACCCCAGAGAAGTGAGGAAAAGTGAGAGAAGCCAAAGAAAACGTGGATAAAAAAAATGCCACGCATCAAGTTGGAATGGAAGGGGAACAGCAAAAATAGCTTACACACCTGAAAACACTAAAAGAAAAACCCACAGCCTAAAGCCTCTGTTTTGAAGACAAAGAAGGAAATTTTTTAAAAGGAAAACTGCCCCCCTCCCCCGCTGGGGAAAAATGTGGGGATTGTATAATACCCACTCGCCCGAACCAAAAAATAGTTTCTGAAAAAAACCCTGAACACAAAAAAAAGACCCCCCAAACAAAAGGGGTGAAGTAGCACAGTATTAAACAATTGAAAAAAGGGGAAAATCCCCTGGGAATCGATAACTCCCAGCTGAACTCATAAAAAATGGAGGGAATGAAAAAGCAAAAGGGGATTTACGAATTTGTCCCGAAAAATTCACGCACCAAAGAAAAGGGCCGAAGAATTTGGGCAAGTCCTTGTAAACACCTACC
Organism: Rapana venosa; assembly: GCA_028751875.1. Lineage (NCBI taxonomy): Eukaryota > Metazoa > Mollusca > Gastropoda > Neogastropoda > Muricidae > Rapana > Rapana venosa. The sequence continues at coordinate 65,303,114 of CM054134.1, read as the reverse complement.
AAAAAAAGGAAAAAATCAACAAGCCCGAACTACGACCACATTTTCTAACATCCTAGAATCATGCTGTGGGTAGTCCCAAAGATTGAAAAACCAAGCGGAAAAATCCCCGGCGAAGCCAAGCCGGGTTTTGACCAAAAAAGCAGCACTGGAACAAATTTTTTAATCTGAGTTCTGATAAGAAACATCTCCAACACCAAAAAAATTGTATACAATTTCTAACCCCAAAAAGGCCTTTGACAGGGTATGGCAGACGGCCCTGGCAAGTACCAGGCATTAACATTGACAATGCCTCTTGAAGTCATTAAAAGGGACTGTACGAGAATGCAGAATGCGTTTTCATGAACAAAAACCTGGGGGAGTTCTTCAAAACCACGGTTGGAGTCCGTCAGGGTGCCTTCTACCCTTTCTTTTCAACCCCTTTTCCCCGAAAACATCGCAGGACACGCAAAAAACCCCCAACTTCCCCTCCATGGTGGAAAAACCCCCTTTTCAACCTCAGATTTGCAGTGAATTGACCTCATGGGGGCAGCAAACAAGAACTGCAAAACCCTCCCCGTATCTTTAAATGGTGAGGCAACGGGATGGGGTCAGACAGAAAAATCAAAAATCATGGGCAAAGCGCAGAAAGACAGCCGGAAAAAAAAAGAAATGGAGAAATACTGGGAAAAGGGAGCCAATTCAAAAAATTAGGCCTCCTAACAAAAGATGACACATCAACAATGAAGTGAAAGCTCGCATTGCAACAGCAACATCTGCTTTGCCGGGATCGAGGGATCATCAAAAAGCAACATTATCAGTTTTCTGCACCAAATATCACCCCTACAAACCCCATCGGGGATTTCTTTTTCCTTTCCTATATGGCTTTGAATCTGGCCCCTTTTTGTCGCAAAAGCTGGGTTTTGGAAACCCAAGGTTTCGAGAAAAAGTCCCACAGAAGATCCTAAAAAATATCTTTACAAAGAAACAAAGACCAACAACTATTGAAAAAAAAGAAATAAAAAAAGCCGGGGGGCCCCCAAAAACCCTTGCTCTCCACCATAAAGAGGAGAAAATGATGGGGTTTTTGGTCACCCACAAGAAACAACACCTTGGGGCAAAACCTCTTGCAGGGAACGGTTAAAGGAAAGAGAAGAAGGGGCCCGCCAAAAAAAAATTTCATAGATTTGGACAACATCAAAAACTGGACCGCCCCCAAACCCCCTGCAACCCCTTTTCTATTGCCACACAGGATGGGAAGGAAAGCATAAAAAAAAAGATCCCCGGGTTTGGGGTCTTTTTTCATGTCCCCCCTACTTTCCTTTTGGGGAAAGGGGGCTGGGGTGAGTGATGATCTTTGTTAGGAGAAAAAAGAGGGATCTTTTAAAATGATTTTGAATCTGAAAGCCTAAATAAAAAGGGGGGGAAATAAGAAATTTTAAAGGGTTTGGAAACAATACATAAGTTTGGGATCTGTGAAACAAAAATTGTTTTTTTGCATAAATTTGATCCGGAAATGCCAAATTAGTCATTGGGAGTAGAGGAGACTTTTCAGAAAACCGGGAAATTTCAGAGGGGGAAAAAAAAAATGTCTGTTTTGGGGCAGCGCCGGGGGAAATCAGTAAAATTTCCCCGGGAAAATCCACAAAATTTTTAAAACCGGGCCCCCTGGGCTTGCTTACTTGTTTTTTGGGGGGTCCCCAGATAACTTCTTCTTTGGGATGATGGTTTTAAATGTTGGAGGGGACTGAAAACAGAAGTTTTTAAGTGTGTGGCGGAACGATAAAATTATTGGGACTTCTAGGATTTTATGTACAGGGAAAAGAAATCTCAGTTCAAACCTTTTGCAAGAAATCACAAAAACCGGGGTTTTTCAAAAAAAACTTCATGACTGCCCATCATGCTGACATTTGAACGGAAAAAAGAAAATGTTGGGGTCCCGGGAAAAGGAATTATTTAGTCGAAAAGTGTTCCATAAGTTCTCTGGAATTTTGAAATTGGGGACTAATGGTTTTTGTTTCCTTGCTTTTGCCAAAGGGCCCCCTTTTTTACTAAAGGCACTTGAACAAGACAAATTTTTTTGCATTTTAAAAAAAGGGAAGGGAAATGGGATAAGTTTTCCCGTGTTTTCAGTTTTAAAGGGAAAGGGGAGCTGAATGGGGGGTAAATTAAAATAGAAAAACCCCAAAAAGGCTTCTATTCAGTGTAGATTTCCCATTTTACTATAAAGGGACAGCCGGCTCAGGTACAGGTTAGGGTGTTTTGGGATTTTTGAAAACCAAAAACCCCAAAACAAGGCTGGCGGTTTTTTGGGGAAAAAAGAAAAAGGGAAATTTTATAAACTCTTTGGAGTTTAAAAGCTGTTTTTTTTGGGTTATCAAATCTTTGTTGCAGGGACCACCCAAAAAGGGGTTTCACATAAAATATGTATGATAAACAAGACATTTGGTTGTATTAAAAAACAGGGGTTTTACAGATAAAAACGCTGAAGGGACTGCCCTCAGCAAATATGGCATTGGTGTGAAGCGGGAAACATATGGCTCAGTGCTGCCCACCCCCCTGGAGTTGATAATATTGAAGCTGACGGTTGTCTAGAAGGGCCCTTTGGAAAAGAAGGGGGAAATTTGGATTATGCTTCTCTCTGAGGCTCTGAATATTTTTTAGATATAAAAACCTGACTTTGATTTTTTTGCTTCTAGTTTTAAATTGTCCTTCCAGTATTGTCTTTTTTGCTGATCCAGGGCAGTGTTTTGTGCATTTTAGATATATGGGGTAATGAAACTTCTATTGTTTTCCCCCCCGCAGCTTCCCCCCCTTCCGGGCAAAGTTAGAGAAAGACAAAGCAGGGGGGATATAGTACCACCACCTAAAAAAAAACCCCCTTTTTGGCCATCACTAAAAAAAAAATCCTCACACCGGGCCATCCTTTTGTCAGCCAAAACACTCTACTGAAAAAACCAAATAAAAAGGAGATGAAACCCCCTAAGAAAAGCTTGACTCTTGTTAGTCTGCAAAGTGTCAGGGATAGATTCGAAAACAAGGTTTTTTTGAGGACACTACCATATTCTCATGTCCTTGGCGACCGCAACAAAATGATGTTTTATGTTTCTTTTGAAAAGTGGGGGGGGTATGCAGCAAAACAAGTGGTTCGTTTCACCCCTTAGCCCCACTTAAAAATTTTGGCACTTGTTGAAAGAGGGATATTCAATAGTGCTGTACTGCTTCTCAAAAACCCCCCGTTTAGTTTCCAGCCAAATTTTATGCTGGCAGCTGGCGGGGTAATAAAAAAAACAGGGGGAAAAAGGGAAAAGGGAGCCCCAGCCCCTTGCAGCTGTAGCCGTGTTCAGCCCCTAAATTACCCTTGTTCTTTACACATCCCCTTGCACAGTGAATTTTTTAAAATACAACAAGCATCTTTAAAAAGGCTTTAAACAGCTTTCTTTTTTACTCCAACTTCATGTTTTTTTCATATGGTTGATTTGACCAGTTCAAAACAGACATGAAAATAAAAGGAGAGGGCAGGAAGAAACACAATACAAAAAAAACTTTTAACTCTCTTTAAAAAAGCTTATATTTATATTATACAAACAATGAACATAGAGAAAAAATTGAATATGTCTGCATGCAGACTAACCTTTTGGGGGGGCTGCGGAATTTGAGCCTGTTGGCAGAACGAGGCCATAAAAAAAAACACACCGTAGCGGTACAGGCTACCACGCCGGCCCAAGCGCCGTGAGGGGCAGGGTGATGGAGAGTGTGGGGAGAGAGTCTGCGCAGTCATTATGTCAGCTATCTGACTTCCCCTATAAACACTCCTGCTGGTCAGGCATTACACCCACGTACACAGTCTACTTTTTCTCAGCTTTTAGCGGTATCCTTGCTACAGTTGAAGGTTTGTTAAATGAACCAATTCCAGTACAGCTCAAAAATTAAACCCCGAGAACACAGTAGAAAACAAATGTCTTGTCAGTATCCTATACTGTCATCAAGCCAAGATAACTCACAAATGGCTCAGGGTTTTTATTTCATGATGTTTTGATACTATTCAAAAAGCATTTTCTGTCCTGTTAAGAAATTGTTTTTGATCAAATGTTTATTACTTATCAGTCTGTGTTGTGTAAAAAAACAAAAAACAAATTGCACACATGCCTACACTTTGACATCAAAGCAACACCCCCAAAAAAAAGCGGAAAGAAAACACACACACACACACACACACAAAACGGATGACAAAATTTACAAAACTGCATATACACGGGAACTAGATTTTTTAAAAAAGCAATGAGTGCTTATTCCATTATCCTTGAAATAAAGAATAAAACAAAATAAATAAAACACACACACACATGAGCGCACATGCACACACACACATACACACACAAGCAGACAAACATACACACACACACACAAAATGGCATAATACATATACGCATACCCTATACTCACAATACCGCGCACGCACACTCATACACGCGCGCGTGTGCACACCACACACATGTAACTACAAGAAGATGCGCACGGCACACATGTGCTTGAGAAAACTAACAATTGAAACTGACACACAGCCGGGAAGCACCTGGCACATGTGATGCTGGGGCCCGACACACAAACACACACAACATTCCACAGCATACACGGGCACATCGCATCACGCCCAAAAACAGTGTGCACGAACAACACCACGCGCAAAACACACCGCGCGCCCCGCACCCCGTCACTCCCGCACAACCCCACACAAAAACACAACCACAACACGCAACCATCATCAGGGACGCACCAACACAAACCTCAACAAAGAATCTCCCCCCCCCCCTCTCTCTCTTTCACCCCCCCCCCCCTCTCTCTCTCATTTGGGCTCCTATTTTAGGGTTGTCTGAAGTTACTTACTTAACCCCCCAACCCGAGAGAGAGGAGAGAGAGTAGAGAGAGAAGGGAGAGGAAAAGAGAAGAGAGAGAAGAAGAGGAAAGGGGGAGAGAAGGAAGAGAGAGAGAGAGAGAGAGAAAAAAAAACAAACACTCCAGCCCCCTTTGTTTTTTTGGGAAAACCCTGGTTGTAAAAAAAAATGTTTAAAATTTTTTAAAACCCAATTACTTCAACCCCACCACAAACAAGTAAAACAGGTATTAAAGTTTTGTTCACTAAAATTGGTATGTACAAAACAAAAGGACATCCAGCAGCGAATGTAAAAAAGCCTTTCAATAGAAATTCGCCCAGTCGCTTAAAAGGACGCAAAGAAGGAATGTTGCGGGGACCGCGAGAGCTGGCTTGGACCCCGACCGCGCGGTTTCAGATACAGAGGATGGTATTTAGGTTACGGGGTGAAAGTTTCCAGCCGCAATAAAGAGTCGGGTTTTTCCTGTTTTGAGCAGCCGTGCTGTGGGCCCCGGGCTCATTCTGCGCTAATTGTTTTCTCTGCAACTATGAAGGGGCTACGTTTCGTCAACATGAACTTGAAGTGGGTTCCAGTGGATAAACTGACGTTCAAAGAATAAAAATTTGAAACTTGCGATGTTAATTGCGCTTCTGTCGGGCAGAGGTGTAAAAACTATTGCTGCACTTGACATCAATAATATGCTACTAACGAGGGAAAAATGTGTATTTTATGTAAATAGTTTATTAAAACAATCAAGAAGAGGAGCCCATCAATCACCGATTGAACTCATGGCTTTTCTGGATAAGGAGACTCTGTGTGTAGGTGAAACTACATTGAAAGAATACCTAAGATGAAGAAAGACCTGAGGGCTCAGATTTCCACCGGACATTTGTTTTCACTCCCCAAGCACCGCACAGAGGAGCTACTAGCGATACCATCTCTCGTGGCTGAAGTGGACGTTGGAGAGGCCCGGCATAGACATTACACGCTTCACAGCGCATGAGGTTACCAGTACTTCAGCAGCAAAATTGCAGATGCTCCAATAAAAACATCATGAAAGCAGTGGATGGACGAATGTTTCCCCATTTGCAAATTTTATAATAAGAACAGATTTTTAACTGCCACATCATGATGGAAAAACATTTTCAACATCAGAGAGACCTTTTCCACAACTTCATCGACTTCAAAAAGGCTTTCGCAGAGTTTTGGCACGAAGGCCTGTGGAAAGGTCCTCAGAATTTTTGGTTGAAGAAGGACTATTTGAAAACCTTAAGCACTATAAAAAACCCAAAGGCTTTTTGAGCCCTTCGAAAAAAATAGGGGGAGACACTTCAAAACCAACAGTTGGGGGCCCGAAAAGGATCCCTGTTATTTCGGGTTTTTTTTTAATTGTTTTTGGAAAACATTTGAGGAGGCCCCTCCATGACTTCCACCTACCATCTCCATTGGCGGCGCCCCCTCAAAACTTCCCGTTTCCCTTTTTAAACATTGCCTCTTGGGGGGGAAGTAACACAAAATTGCAAAAATCTTAAAACCAGATTGAGGACAGGCTGGAGCATTTGGGAGGGAGGTGAGTGGGGGAAAAAGAAAATTTTATTTGGTAAAAACAGCACGAGCAAAAACCACTGCTAAAATTTACATAAACGGCCAACGGGGGGAGGAGGAGACGTTTTTAAAATACCTTGGCGTACACTCAAAAAGGGCGGGCGATCGCGACAGAAATAAAAAGTCAGATTACCCATGGCAACATTTTCCATGCCCAAAAACTCACCACAATATGGAAAAGTAAAAGATCATTTTCCCCAATCAAAAAAAGCTTTTAAAAAGCCCAAATTTCAGTTACCCTGCTGTACGGAAGTGAAACCCTGGACATGGACGGCTGAAACAGCCAAAGCAAATTCCAGTCATTTGAAAAAAGCCATAAAAAAATTACTGGGTTATCCTGGAGGAACAAAAAAACCCAAATTTAAATTTGTAAAGGTCAAATAACCAGTGGAGGTCCCGGAACCCCTTCTCACCTTCGTCAAGAAGAAAAAGCTGTTTTTGGTTCGGCCCCGTCACCCCAAAACACTCTCCCAAAAAACAGTACTGCGGGGGAACACTCGATGGTGGCGAAAGAGGGGAAAAACCGAAAAAAGTCATGGATGGCAAATCAGGGGGGTTTGGCCCCGGGATGAATGACTCGGCATATTTCGCGGGGCCGGGAAACCGAGAGGATAGAAGGGGTTTTCCACGGCATGTCTTTCTTTGTCTCCCCCAGGGGACCGCCAAGGTCAGGGGTTGGATAAAGGATGATGAAAATAAGAATGGGGGGACCACACTGATTTTGGGGCCAACCCAATCTGGAGCGTTTCCAACATAAAAAAAAAAGGTAGGAATATTTCTTTTTTCATGTAAAGGATGTGAAAAATGGGGCCCTTAAAACTCATCTGAGTGGGGGGTTTTTACAGGGAATGAGCAAAAATTAAATAAAATTTAAAGCGAGTTCCCTGAAATTAAAAGTGTTTGTAAATTTTTGGAAAAATTTTTGAAAAGGGGAATCGGTTTGGAGGGCACATGCCCACCCCGTGCAAGGGCCCTGCATGCATACCATGCAAGTAAAATGAAATGCTTTCCCATGAAAACAAAATTACTTCCCACTTGAGGAAATTTTTTTAAGGGAAAAATTGCCATCATTTGTTTTTGCACACCGGTGAAATTTGGTAAGACTTTCCCCCCCAAAAGAAAAATGAAAAGAATAATTTTTAAATTAATTATATGTTGATCGGGTTATATTTTGAAATGAAACAGGGTTTTTCCCAAGGCCCCTAAAACTGGCAGTGGGAATTCGCGCGGTTTTTCATGTGCTTTTCCATTCCAGTCTACAATAAATTCCCCAAGAATTTAAAAAACGCTTAAACTTACGGGGGTAAGTCTCGTTCTTTGGGATTTAAATTAGGGGAATGTTCTTTTTATTTGGAAAAAAAACTGTTTTTTTGGGGGGGGGGGAAATCATAGCTAGAGCTCGAGTTTACCATGGTAAGTTTTTTGAATAAACCTTTTTTTCCCTCATTAAGGTAGCCACATTTGCTTACAGAATGGTATTTAAAAAACACAAAAATTTTTGTGAGGGATTTTCAAAAAAATTATGTCTTCTGTTCCTGCCGTTAAAAAGGCCAAATCCCCCGAAAAAGACGGGTTTTTTAACCCAATTGGAAAGATTTTTTTTTTGAAAGGGTTTTTGGGGGCACAAACCCTCATTTTTTTGTCTCATCCAAAGAGCTTTTGGGGGAGTTTGAGTTTTTTTTATGTTACTCCAAGGTAAAATCCTCCCAAAAAGGGTGTTCCCTGTTGGCTCAATCCCAAGCCCCCAGGGCAATAAAAGGGGGGGGTCTAACCATAGAATACCTCCCCCCCTTTCCCCCAAAACAAATTTTTTGATAGGCAAGGGTATCGATTTGACTTTTCTTAAAAAATCTTGAGATCAGCCCCTGGAAACCAGCTTTTCAATTTCCCCTCTTTTTTTTCACATTTATTTTTTATTTGTGTTTGGGGTTTGTTTTGTTTTTTTTGTTGGTGGTTTGGGGTGTTTTTTTTCAAAATAAAAAAAAACCCGGAAAAAAAGGGGAAAACTAGTCAATAATAATAAAAACCCGGGGAAAAAAAAATTTGGGAAAAAAAAAAATGGGGTTTGGGAGCTTTGTTAAATTTTTTTTAAAGGGGGTGGAATTTGGGGCTGGGTCGGGAAAAAAGTTTACTCTGAAAGGGAAGGGAAAAAAAATTTCTTTGACCCGGAGCCATGGGGGGAAAAAAAACACGCTTCTTAAAAACCCCCCGTTTAGTTTCCAGCCAAAATTCTGATTTGGGAGTGGCAGGGCGTTTGGGTATTAAAAAAAAAAGGGGCCAAAGGAAAAAACAGCACTAGCCGGGTTGAAAATTTGTAGCAGGTTCGCCGTAAATTACCCTTTTTTGTCTTTCACAATTTCCCCTTGCACAGTTTAATTGTTTAAAAATGACCCAAACAAAGCCTCTTTAAAAAGAGCTTTAAACGAGCTTTTTTTTGACTCCAAACTCCATGTACTTTCTTTAAAATGGTTGATGGAAAAAGTTCAAAAAGACTGAAGTAAACAGGGGAGGTGCAGGAAGAAAAACCCCAAACACAAAAAAAAGAATTTCTAACTCTCTTCTAAAAAAAAACATTTAAATTTTATTATTTAAAAATGAACTTTGAGAAAAATGAAAAAATGTCTGCATGGGGATAAACCTTTTTGGGGGGGTGCGGGGAAATTTTAAAAACCCGTTTGGGAGAAACGGGCAATAAAAAAAACCCCACCGTAGCGGCTTTCAGGTTTCCGCGGCGCCCCGCGCCCTGAAAAGGCGGGGTTGGGTGGAGGTGGGGGGAGAGAGTTTGCCGCAATTTATTAGTGTCAGCTTTTTGACTTTTTCTAAAAAAACATCCTGTGGTCGGTTTTTCAGCACGTACCAGTCTACTGTTTCATCAGCTTTTAGCGGTATCCTTGCTACAGTTAAAGGTTTGTTCATGAGAACCATTCCAGTACAGCTCATAATTAAAACCCCCAGAAACAGTAGAAAACAAATGTCTTGTCAGTATCCATACTGTCATCAAGCCAAGATACCTCACAAATGGCTCAGGTTTTTATTTCATGATTTTCTGATACTATTCAAAAGCATTTTCTGATCCTGTTAAGAAATTGTTGTGATCAAATGTTTATCTCTTATCAGTCCTGTGTTGTGTAAAAAAACAAAAAACAAATTGCACACAGGCCTACACTTTGACATAAAAGGGCAACACCCCCAAAAAAGCGGAAAGAAAACACACACACACCACACAACAAACCGGATGACAAAATTTACAAAACTGCATATACACAGGAACTAGATTTTTAAAAAAAGCACATGAGTGCTTTTTCCCATTATCCTTGAAATAAAGAATAAGCAAAATAATAAAAAACACACACACATGAGCGCACGTGCACACACACACATACACACAAAAAAGCAGACAAAACATACACACACACACAAAATGGCATAAATACATATACGCATACCCTATACTCAACTTTTCGGCGCACGCACATATTACACGCGCGCGTGTGCACAAACCCCACACATGTAACTACAAGAAGATGCGCACGGCACACATGTGCTTGAGAAAACTAACAACTTGAAACTGACACACAGCCAGGAAGCACCTGGCACATGTAGGTGCTGTGGCCCATCACACACCCCACACACACACACGTTTCCCCCATGCATACACGGGGGACATAACGATACACGCACGCACACACTGTGCGCGAACACACACCACGCGCCAACCCCACACGCTCACGCACGCACGCAACATCCATCCCCCCACCACACACACACACAATAACACAACAACACACGCACACGCATGCATGCAGGGACGCGCACACACCACACACACACACTCACACAAAGTAGGGTTTCCCCCCTCTCTCTCTCTCCTCCCCCCCCCCCCCCCCCCCCCCCCCCCCCCCCCCCCCCCCTCTCTCTCTCTCTTATGATTCTCTATTTTAAAGGGGTTTTCTGAAGACTTACTTACACACACACACACACACACACACACACACAAAACACAAAAGAGAGAGACAGAGACAGAGAGAGGGGGAGAGAGGATGAGAGAGAGAGAGAGAGAGAGAGAGAAAACACACAAACACTCAGCCCTTCGTTTCTTGGGAACACCGTGTTTGTAAAAAAAAAAGTTTAAAAAATTTGTTAACCTAAATTTGCGTTAAACCGTCCCCCACAAACAAGTAAAGCAGGTATTAAAGTTTTGTTCACTAAAGTATGAGTACTGTACAAATCAAGTAGGACATCCAGAAGCGAATGATAAATAAGCCTTTCAAATAAAAATTCGCCCAGTCGCTAATACAGTAATACACAGCAAAGAAGGAATGTGTGCTGGCACCGCGAGACGCTGGACTTGGACCCCTGACCGCGCGGTGCCTAGATAGCAGCCAGATGGTATTTAGGTTACGGAGCGAAAGTGCCAGCCGCAAACTAAAGAGTCGGGTTTTACCTGTTTTGAGCAGCCGTGGCAATAACATGAACCTGGGAGCAAACATCAAATCTCCCACGCACTCAGCCAACCAGCTCCCCTAACCCCCTTCCCAAATAGTATGTACTGGCATTTGATTTTTTTAAAGATTATAATGAAAATAAATCAAACAAACAAAACTAAAAACTCTTTTATTACTGAAAAAGTTAAATTCCTAAAACTGCTATTTCAATCAAAGAAAGACTCTTACTTGTAGTAATAACTTGCTGTAATGTCACCGCCCTCACATCAAAACAGTTCTGTTAAATACTTAGTATTTCTCTCTCTTAAAGTCAACAACTTAATTTTCTTAGTCTATAATTAGTATAAAGAAAACCACAGAAACTATGACACTCAAATGACAAATTCAATTTTCCAACTTCTTGAGGAGTAGTTAGGGCATTGTACTGAATTTTTCAGACAGTGTGTTGTGGACAAGTTGAACCTGGCGAGCCCATCTCTCTCCAGGTAGCAAGGTGTATGTGAATTCACACCAATCATCCCAATGGCCATAGATGGCCTACTTTTTTAAAGAAAGGTAGACAAGCTTGACGGTGTGCAAGATGTTCCACATGCATTTATACAGGGGCCCTTGGTTTACAGTCATACTTTTGGGGGAGTGGAGTCAGTATCAATGTATTTGTGTAAAATTGTTTCTATTTTCATGGATCCATTTTAATTCACTTACCAAAGTTCTGCTGATACCATTGCCAGCTCTCGTAATGACGACCCCGGTTGTTATCTTCACTTAGACCTTCTTCTCCATGCATGTCATATTTCTTCCTCAGTTCTTCATCCTTCAACACCTCATAGGCTCGAGTGATCCGTAAGAACTTTTCATGTGCTTCAGGATCTCCCTGGGGAAAAGCATTAAACAAAGCAAAAATTGCTGGAAGTCAAGATATGATTCCAAATTTTTTATATGAGAATTGAATAATTGAATGAATCTATGATTTATAGAGTGCCTAAAAACCTCCACACTCAAAGGTGTGATCACACCACTGGGGAAAAAGAAACTTGAAAAGGTAATGAGAGAGGGAGGGGACAGGGAAGGTGATATGAGCTACAAACACGTACAGACACACACAGGGAAATACAGCACACTCGCCAACAAACACACATGGTGACACACACACACACACACATCCAATCAATGCAACTATTCCTGGGATTTAAACCAACCACCTTGGCGCAGTCATTAGCACCTTGGGTTACAGACTGGAAGGTTGTGTAGTTCAAATCCCCTAAAGTCATTGGGATTTAGGCAGTCTTTACTGCTGACAGTAGGGGGCTTAGTGAGTGGTGTCCTACATATGTGTGCTCAGAATAGGCACCACAGAACTACCAGAATGATCCAGCAGCAGCGCAAGGACCCTCTGGCTGGTGGCCCCATGGCATGGCAGCCTGATACTGATGGACTCCTGTAAAATTCTTACCTGAGAATGTGGCATAACAGATTGGGTATGGCTAGGCGGATAAATTGAAATAGCGTGTGGAAACAACTGGACAGGTATGTCACTAGTGCCGTCAGCACCTGGGCTTTATACTTTATCACAGTTCTTGTTTAAAACCCATTGACACTGGGGGCAACAGCAAAGTGAGAGGCTGTATGACCAGTGGCTTTCCCACTCAGGAATTCCACTTTACAGCTTAGTCTTTAGTGATCGACTATGACTCTCTGACTAGGAGGCTTGACTCGCACAGTCCTGCTGCACCCCTGGGGGCTGGTTGGTTTTTGGGAGAACATCTCCAACACTGACTGTCCTTAACCCCACTTGGCTGAGGTGGGGATGTACTGTGGGCAAGGCATCCCCATTTATAATCAAATTTTGCCCAATTTCCAAAACAGCAGCTGCCTCCTCTGCTGTTTTGGAGGTCATCGTAGGACACGACGGAAAAAACATACATGTCACAGAAGATGGGGCACAAGAACAGAAAACAAAGAAAACCTAGGACATGAGTCACTCATCACCCATCAGACCCGTGACCTTGGCGGTCGTGGGGGAGCATGAAAGACGATGCCGTGGTAAGCTCCTCCATCCATCTCGGTCCTCGGCTCTGCGCAGTTAGTGCCGAGTCATTCATCCTGGTCCATTCTCTGATGTTGTCCATCCATGACTTGTTCTGTCTTCCCCTCCTTCTGCCACCTTCGAGTGTTCCCTGCAGTACTGTTTTGGGCAGAGTGTTGTGGCGGGTGACTTGGCCGAACCATGTCAGCTTTTTCTTCTTGACGATGGTGAGAAGGGGTTCCTGTGGACCTGCCAGCCGTGTTATTTGGACTCTTGACAAATTCGTTGGTCTTTCGTTCTCTCCAGATATGCCAGTAGTTTTCATAGGCATTTTGTTTCGAATGACTGGATTCGCTTTGCGTTTCAGCAGTCAATGTCCAGGTTTCACTTCCGTACGCAGGATCGACTGAATTAGGGCTTTGTAGAGCTTTAGTTTTTTTGGGGAAAAACTGATCTCTTTACTTTTCCATAGGGGTGGTTTGAGTTTTGTCAGGGAAAAGATGTTGCCATGGCTAGTCTGACTTTGATTTCTGTCGTCGTTTCGCCCGTCCTTTGTGAGTGTAGCGCCGAGGTATTTAAAAGCGTCTACCTCCTCCAGTTGTTGGCGTTCATGTAAATTTTAGCGGTGGCATTGCTGTGCTGTTCACAAGTACTTTACTTTTCCCCCGAGCTCACCCCCATCCATGGCTCCAGCTCTGTTCTCAAGTCTGGTCGTAAGATCTTGCAGCTCTGTGTTACTTCCGCCCATGAGGTCAATGTCATCGGCAAACCGTAAGTTGTTGGGGGGGGTCTGCCGCCAATGGAGTGGTAGGTGGAAGTCATGGAGGGTCTCTTCATAATGTTTTCCAAAGAACAGATTGAACAGGACTGGAGATAACAGGCATCCTTGTCGGACCCCAACTGTGGTTTTGAAGTAGTCTCCGACCTGATTGTTCAGAAGGATGCACTGCTGCGGTGTTGTATAGTGCTTGAATGGTTTGCACTAGTCCTTCTTCAATGCCAAACATTCTGAGGACCTGCCCCAGGCCCTTTGTGCCATACTCTGTCAAAGCTTCTTGAAGTCGATTTAAGTTGTGGAAAAAGGTCTCTTGATGTTGAAGATGTTTTTCCATCATGATGTGGCAGTTAAAAATCTGTTTTGATTGTGCTCCTGCCCGCCCTGAACCCAGCTTGTTCCTCTGCAAGGTGTTCTTCTGCTCCTTCTTGAGTCGATTTTAAAATAACTTTGAGCATGATCTTGCTGGCGTGGTGATGAGGCTGATTGTTCTATAGTTTTGGCATTGGCGTAAATCCCTTCTTGGGCAGGGGTATGATGAGTGATTGTGTCCAGTCTGTTGGCCATGTTTTGTCTCCCAATCTTTGACAGATAGCTGTAAAATATGTGATGACTGTTCGCCACCATGCTTGAGCGCTCTGCTGGTATATTGTCTGCTCCTGGGGACTTTCCCACTGGTAAGCTGCGGATGGCTTCTTCACTTCTTCCCTCAGTATAGGTAAAGGCGAGGGTGCTCTTGATGTTGCTGCTTTCTCTTCTATTATGCTCTTGTCAGGTTGTATTGGGTAGTTGTACAGTTCTTGACAATATTCAGACCACTGTTCAATGCAGCTGAGCTTTCTGTGAGGAGGTTTCGGAGCTGTCTTCAATGACTGATGATTTGGGTTTGAAGTGGTTTTGTGGTTTCTTCAGGGTGTCGTATGCCTTTTTTTCTGTTGCCCACTTTCATGTTTTTTTCGATCTCATCACATTGATCACTGATCCACTTCTCTCTGGCCTTTAACATTGACTTCTTCACGAGAAATTTTTGGGCCTCGGTATTCTTTAGGGTTGGTAAGACCTGGTTGGTTTTCAGTGCTCTTCTTGTATGCAGAGGTCCAAGATGTCATTGGTAGTCCATGGCTGGTGTTTATTCCTCTGACGACCCGGCACCTCCTCTGCTGTTTCTCGGACTGCTCATTGAAGTTGTTGGTGAGGTATTGATGTCATTGTCCTGGAGGGTTAATGCCGCAAAACGTCCGCCCAAGCTTAGCTTGGAAGACTCCTCGACATCTGGATCTTTTAGTTTGTCCACGTTTAATTTGATACGTGGGTTTGCAGGCTGTTTGTTTTTCTTCAGCTTCATTTTGAATACCAGCAGCACAAGGTCGTGGTCATGCCTATGGTCAGCCCCAGGGTAGGTTCTTGTTCTGGCTCTGTTGATGCTGGATTTGAAGCGCCGTTGGTGTTAAGATAAAATCTATTTGGTTATGGATCTTTCGTTTGGCGCATGCCAGGTTGTCCTCCTTGACTGCTTGTGGGGATAGAGGGTATTGGCAATGGTAAGTCTGTGGGTGCAGGCAAACTCCAGCAGACGTTAGTCCCCTGTCGTTGGTCTCCCAGTTCCAAACTGACCAACTGTTTCGGCCCATTGGTTGTAAAAGTCAGGACCCACTTTGGCGTTAAAATCCCCTTGGATGATGATGATGTCCTTCTTGGGTTTTTTTAATGGTCACTTCAAGATCTTCATAAATTCTTTTTATTCTCATCTGTATGGTCAGATGATGGTGCATAGATTTGTTTTGTTTGGGGATGTTCTTGGGCTTGGCCGACACCCGGATGTGATAATTCCTGCTGGAAGCCGGTGTACAGCTGGGTAAACACCCCCCTACTTCCTTTCTGACAATAAAAGCCACTCCATGTTGGTGGGTGTTTCTCTTGGCCACAGTACCCGATCTTGGGTTGCCTTCTTCAGTCAATGTCTCGCCAAATCCTGTCATCTCACTTCTCCTAGTCCAATAATGTCCATTTATATCGGCTAAGCTCATTTCTCTAGTTTTTTGATTTTTCCGCACTGGTAGAGTGTACGGAGTTCCATGTACCAATGGTGATTTGTTCTCTAGGGAGCTTAAGTAATGTTTTTAACTCCGTAGCTGACTTGTCACTTCCACCCTGGTGTTGATCAATGGGAAAACGCGGTCGTTGGTAAAACCCCGGGCCCCGACCCATTCCCGGTATCATTTCGGCTTTGCATTTGTCTTTCATGTTTTTTCTGTGGGCTTAGGATATTCCTTGGTGGCGCCAATCTCCTCTCCAAGTCTCCATATGTTTTGGGTTTTTTCTATTGGGGTTTCCTCCCCCACATGCGACAGGTTGTACTGGGTTACATGGATACCAGTAGCAGTAGCAGAGAACTTCTCTGACTGACCTGATCTGAAAGGACATGAGTAACATATTACAAAGTCTTTGTATTCCAATGACTTTAACTGTTCATACTATATTTCTGTACCCATGATCTTCATTCCACAATATGTTTCTAGAATACATGAAAAATAAAAGTACACTTCGGCTTGTATCTAATTAAACAGTTAAGATAAATGTATTTTTCAGACTTTATGTGATATTGAAGATAAGATGAAATTTTTATTACTGGGTTTTTTTAGATAATGTAGTTGTGGTATGTATGTCTATGTGCACTGTGCATCTATTTAAAGGGGATCACATGTGTGTATGGTTTTTGAAGTTGCATGTTTTCAATTCTGTTTGCTATCCAACTGCCAGCTTTGTGTTCTTAATCAAGATAATGTCAGCAATGGGCCAGTATGTATTACTTTACCAGGCAAGCATCATAAAATAAAACTACATGGTCAAACTGATCAGGAATTTCTCATTTGAACAAACAGCAATTCTCAGTGAAGTATGCATTCAAACAACTAGAATAATGCTTTATGAACTTACTGTATTTTTATCAGGATGAGCACTAATGGCCAATTTCTTGAATGCTTTCCGGATTTCACGTGTTGGGGCACTTTTCCCCACTCCCAGCAACTGGTAGAAGTCAGTGGCAAACACCGCACATACTAGTGTACTCACTATGCACAGGGTCTCCACGGGATGCAGCTTCATTGTTTTAGACTCCTTAAATCAATGAAAATCAAGCAGCCAGTGTTGACAGGTTTGTGGACTGAAAGATAGGAGGTAAGAGGGACTAATGAAAATATTCAAAGGTTTCCCTGCCAGAACTGTCTATCAGCCACTTTTCACTTTTTGGCATGTGCAGGGCTCTTTTAAGCATTCTCTTTACTATTACAGTAAGCCATGTTGCTGTGAAACAATTTTGAATAATTATTTGCAAAAACCATACTGGTTTATAAGAGTTCTCACCCCTCCATTCCTGCCAATAATGTCCAGAACGGATAGTCACTTCTTGCAATGCAAGATTACATATTGATGATATAACCTAATGGTTTGAACATTGCGCTCACAATCTGATGACCTGGGTTTGAATCCGGTTCAAGGGGATTTTTTCCCTGGAGTAACATCACTGCCAACTCCACTCTCCCCAAAAGTCCTTTGGATGAGACTATAAATCGAGGCCCCAAGTGCAAACGCACGCAGAACATCTTGCGAACACGTTACATCCTGTTCTGCTTTTCAAAAGAGTAGGCCATTGTGTGGGAAAAGATGACAAAATTTACAAAACTGCATACACACAGGGATTGGATGTAAAAAAGCACATGAGTGCTTATTCCATTATCCTCAATTTAAAAGAATAAATAAATAAAATAAAAATTGATTCCCTATACCACCAGACCTGGCCACATAAGGAAGGCCACTCCTGGTAGTGTACATTCATCTACTATTCTGATTTTTTAATAATAATAATAATATATAGCATTTATATAGCGCTGAATCTTGTTAAAAATTAAAAAAATCGAAGCGCTTGAACTCAAATCATTTTACAACTCTCCTTAAACATAATGAACAACAGATTTCAAATCCATGCATGCACGCACACACACACACACTCACAAACACACTTAGGAGGTGAAGGATGCTGTTGAAGATTAGGGACAGATATAAGGGGAAAAGTCTCAAGTAGGAAATAAGGGTGTTTTTTAGGCTGGATTTGAAGGTATCAAGTGGCGACTTTTGGCGAAGTGAAAGAAGGAGGTCATTCCAGGTGGATGGACCAGAAACAGAGAAAGAGCGATGGCCAACAGTGGTTTGTTTGAATCTGGGTGTTCGAAAACACACAGTATCTGTGGCTGAACGAAGAAAACGGGATGGAGTGTACAGGTGAAGACAGTTACAGAGATAAGAGGGTGCAGATTTGTGGAGACATTTGAGGGTATTGATCTTATACTCCAGTCTTTGTGAGACAGGCAGCCAGTGAAGAGATCGCAGAAGAGGAGTGATGTGTTCAGATTTGTTCTTTCTTAGGACCAGTCGAGCTGCAGAGTTTTGTATGCATTGAAGAGAGTGGATGGATGATGCTGGTAGGCCAGCCAAAAGAGAATTACAGTAGTCTAAACGTGAAAGAATGAGAGATGTGACAAGCTTGGAAGTTGCATCAGTGGACAGATACTTGCGAATCGCACTTATGCGCCGTAATTGATAGTAGCAAGACTGGCAGGTCTGGGTGATGAATTTTTTTCATAGAGAGTGTGTTGTCAAGAACTACTCCTAAATACTTCACAGAGTTGGACAAAGGAACTGACATATTGCCGAATTCTATTGAAGTTTTTGTGATAGAGGAAAGTTTATGTTGGGTCCCTATGAGCATGGCTTCGGTTTTATCAGCATTAAGTTGTAACTTGTTCTGAGTCATACAGTTTTGAATGTCTTGAAGGCAGTAGGACATATTTCCTCCTAGGACATCGTCCTAGGACATCCTGTTTTCTCACAATGCCTTCCACAACTTGTACCTATTATCACTAAAATAGTAAACTCATCTCTTGTGTCAGGAAATTTTCCATCAGCTCTTAAAACAGCAATAGTCACACCTCTACTGAAAAAGCACGACCTCGATCCCAACATTCTGAAGAATTATAGGCCTGTCTCAAACTTACCCTTTGTCTCTAAAGTACTAGAAAAAGTCGTTCTCAAACAGCTCAACAGTCACCTTCATTCCAATGATCTCCTTCCCCCTTTTCAATCTGCCTATCGTCCCAACCACAGCACCGAAACCACCCTAGTCCATACTTTAGATACACTTCTACTTGCTTCTGATACAGGAAAAATCTCCCTCCTCACTCTTCTTGACTTATCTGCAGCCTTTGATACCATAGATCACTCAATTCTTCTTTCTCGCCTCCAAAATATGTTTGGTATTAACGGCACAGCCCTCACCTGGTTTACTTCATACCTCACAGACAGGTTCCAGAAAGTTATTGTAAACAAAATTCAATCAAAACCTGTCAAAATGGAATGTGGAGTCCCGCAGGGATCAGTCCTGGGCCCTGTTCTCTTTACTCTATACACTGCTCCACTCTCACATATAATAAACAACCACCATATTGATCATCATTTCTATGCCGATGATACTCAGCTTCAGTGCAGTGATACTGTTGAAAACTTGCTTCCCTCCTGACAAATATGTCCTACTGCCTTCAAGACATTCAAAACTGGATGACTCAGAACAAGTTACAACTTAATGCCGATAAAACCGAAGCCATGCTCATAGGGACCCAACATAAACTTTCCTCTATCGCAAAAACTTCAATAGAATTCGGCAATACGTCAGTTCATTTGTCCAACTCTGTGAAGTATTTAGGAGTAGTTCTTGACAACACACTATGAAAAAATTCATCACCCAGACCTGCCAGTCTTGCTACTATCAATTACGGCGCATAAGCGCAATTCGCAAGTATCTGTCCACTGATGCAACTTCCAAGCTTGTCACATCTCTCATTCTTTCACGTTTAGACTACTGTAATTCTCTTTTGGCTGGCCTACCAGCATCATCTATCCACTCTCTTCAACGCATACAAAACTCTGCAGCTCGACTGGTCCTAAGAAAGAACAAATCTGAACACATCACTCCTCTTCTGCGATCTCTTCACTGGCTGCCTGTCTCACAAAGACTGGAGTATAAAATCAATACCCTCTGTTTCAAATGTCTCCACAAATCTGCACCCTCTTATCTCTGTAACTGTCTTCATCTGTACACTCCACCCGTTCCCTTCGTTCAGACCGCAGATACTTTGTGCTTTCAAACACCAGATTCAAACAAACCACTGTTGGCCGTCGCTCCTTCTCTGTTTCTGGTCCATCACCTGGAATGACCTCCCTCTTTCACTTCGCCAAAAGCCTTCACTTGATACCTTCAAATCCAGCCTCAAAACACACTTATTTCCTACCCGAGACTTTCCCCCAAATATCTGTCCCTAATTTTCAACAGCATCTTTCACCTTGTAAGTGTTGTTCCGGGGGGGGGGGGGGGGGGGGGGGGGGGGGGGGGGGGGGGGGGGGGGGGGGTTTGGGGTGTCGCCGCGTCTGTGTCGGGTTTTTGTGCGTGCGTGTGTGTGTGTGTGCATACGTGTGCGCGCTGGTTTTTTAAAAATTTTGTTGTTCATTATGTTTAAGGAGAGTTGCATGCCTGTAAATGATTGAGTGCAAGCACTTCGATTTGTTTGTTTTTTTACAAGATTCAGCGCTATATAAATTCCATATATTATTATTATTATATTTGTCAGGAGGGAAGGCAAGTTTTAAACAGTATACTGCACTGAAGCTGAGTTCATCGGCATAGAAATGATGATCATAGGGGTTTTTATTTATGTAGAGTGGGAGTGTAGAGAGTAAAGGAACGGGGCCCCAGGACTGTCCCTGTGGGATTCCCACTTCCATTTTGGGTTTTTGATTAAAATTTTTTTTAAATAAATTCTGGAAATCGGCCCTGGAGGTATGAAGTAAACCAGGTGGGGGCTGTGCCACAATCTCTATCTATCTTCTACTGCCCCTATCTGCGCCCGTGGGGGGCCTTAAAAGACTCGCAACCGTTCCCTTTTCCCTCTTCTGTTTCCCCTTTCTCAGGGTTTTGTTGGTTTAGGCCTGTCCATTCACGATGTTATTCCAGCTTTCCTTGGTTGCCTCTTCTTCTTCCCCTTTTGGGGCGTGCCCTTTCAAAAAAGTCTTTGTAATTTTGGGATTTGTGGACGCCCCTACCACTTAATTTTGCTTTTTCACGATCGTTAGAAAGGGTTTTATAGGGTCCAATGTTTTGGATTCTGTTTGACGCTTTGTTGTTTTTGTGGTCTTTTTTAGGGGATGCCAAAGGGGTTCCGAAAGCACTATTCCACTGCCGACTTTCTCTCCCAAACTGCTTTTTGGGTCCATGATCAAGGGATACAGAATATGGATAAACAAGGGGGCGATTGCTGTCTTGGAGATAAGGGGTATTCTTACTCTCCCCGTGGTGTTTGTTTTGACAAGCTGTTATTGTCTGTGCAGTCCTGCCTACTATTTGGCTTGGACCCCTGGTGGGTAAATGGTCCCAGGTACTTGAAGCTTTGAACTGTTTCCGCTTCTGGTCTTAAACCCCTAAAATTCATGTAATGCCTTTTGGTGTTATAGTCTCAGTTTGGTTTTCTCTGACTTTTCCTGCCGTATGTTTTGGAGGCCTTCCAAGTGTTCTGTTAGGCTGGCAAGCTTTTTTCTGATCCTGCTATTCCATCAATGTCATCTGCGAAGCGGGGGTTTTGTGGATCGTTCTGCCACCAAATGCTGACTGATCCTTCATGATGTCCAGGCATCAGCCATGATTCTCTCAAGGAAGATGTTGAAAAGAGTGGGTGAGAGTAGACAGCCCTCCCTTTACTCCAACTGTTGTTCGAAACCATTCCCCAAATGTTGTTGTTGTAGTACACTGCACTGGGTGGCCTTCGCTGTACAGCTGTTTGATGGACTCTGATCAGGTTTGCATTGTTGCTGTTACAAATTCATGGTTGCCCACAAAGTGCATGCCACACCCTGTCAAATGCCTTCTTAAAATCGATAAATACGTGTGGTAAAGGTCTTGTTGATGTTGAAAGTCCGCTCCCCCACATAGTATTCTGAGGTTGAATATCTGTTCTTTTTGTGCTGCGCCCTGCTCTGAAACCTGCTTGTTCCTCAGCAAGGGATGGTCTTGCTTGTGGCTTCAGTCTATTCAATATTATCTGCAGCATGACCTTGCTTGGGTGACTATGAGGTGTTTGTGCGGTAATTAGGGCTTGTTGTAGATTTCCTTTCTTGGGGAGGGTGATGATGAGTGACTGCGTCATGTGTTGGCCATTTTCCTGTCTGCCAGATCTTGTTGCAGATTCTTAGTAGGGCGCTGATCATGGCTTCCCTCCAGCTTGGACCAACTCAGCTGGAATGTTGTCAGCCCCTGCTGACTTCCCCTTTTTCAGCGATCTGACTGCTGTTTCCACTTCTTCTCGGAGGATAGGGTGACTGTCTGTGTCTTTGCTTGGGGTTACATTAAGGACTTCTGGATCACCTGCGGTTCTTTTAGTTATACAGGTCGGAGCATTTATTCTGCCCATCTGTTAGAATATCCTGGTCGTCAGTGAGACCATTTCCCCATTTTTGTCTTGGATTGTTAAACCTTTTCTTGTTCTTTGCTAGTCAGGTCTTCCCCAGCTGATATCCCTTTCTTGCTATTGTTTTTCTTGATGTTCTTTCAATGTCTTGGCTCTGTTCCCCGATCCATTTTCTTTTTGCCTCCGTCATGGACTTCCTGATTTTTTTGTTGACTGCCCTATATTGTTCTGCTCTTTCTTTTGTTTCATTTTTCTTTTTCTTCAGCTCTCTACGCTTGTCGCATAGTTGTAGGATGTTAGGTGTGACCCATGGTTTTTTGGGCTGGTCGGGGTTTGCCAAGGAGCTCGCTTGCTGTTTTTAGTCACTGCTGTTTGAAACTATTCGTCAGGGGTATCTATGTCCGAGTCTATCACAGTGAGTGCTGCAAAATTTCCACCTTATCCTTGCTTGAAAAATTTCTAATACCTCTGGGTCCTTCAGCTTCTCGAGGTCCAAAATTTTATCCTGATGTTGTTCCGCTTGTGGATTTTCTTTAGACGTAATCGGAAATCATCATCACAAGATCATGATCACTCCCTATGTCTGCTCCTGGAAAACTTCGTGTCTGTGCGATGTTAACGCTAGACTGAAACCGTCTTTTCACCATGATGTAATCTATTTGGTTGTGGTGTTCTCCATTTGGGCTATGCCATGTCCATTTTCTGGATTTCTTGTGTGGGCCAAGTGTATTCACTAGCTGGAGGTGGTTTTTTACTGGCAAACTCCAGGAGTCTCAAGCCTCTTTCATTTGATTGGTTATTACAATGTGGCCACAAACGCCCTCCCAGTCTTTCCATGCATCTTCTCCTACCTTGGCGTTCCAGTCGCCTTGCCAACGAGGATGTCTTTCTTGGGCGTTTGATTCAGAACCTCTTGTAGCTGGTCATAAAATTCTTCTACGGCTTCATCTGTGCAGTCTGATGTAGGGGCGTATGCCCGTACTATAGTTATGTTAAAGGGGGTTGCTCTCAGGCGGATGGTAATAAGTCTGCTGGACA
Source organism: Rapana venosa (assembly GCA_028751875.1). Lineage (NCBI taxonomy): Eukaryota > Metazoa > Mollusca > Gastropoda > Neogastropoda > Muricidae > Rapana > Rapana venosa. The sequence goes on along the minus strand of CM054134.1, from coordinate 65,279,868 downwards.
CAGGCTGACAGCTCCCTGACGGTGTTCACGGTGTCTTTGTGAAAGAGAAACCCCACGCCGTGTTCATGTTTATCCTGTTTTCCACTGTTTGTATAATTTGTGGTCTTCCTGGGTCGTTGTTTCTCCCATGTTTTTCCCCCTGACTTCGCAGAGCCCAAGGATGTGCCAGTGATATCTGGACATCTCATGTGTCAGTTCTTCCACTTTGCCTGCAGCTCTTAGTGTCCGTACATTCCATGTGCCAATGATGGTGTTGTTTCTGGCACGAATTTTGCTGCGTTTTACATCAGTAGCATACTTTCGACATCTGTCCTGATGAGCAAGAAATACCAAACATATTTTGGTGGCAAGAAAGAAGAATTGAGTGATCTATAGTATCAAAGGCTGCAGATAAGTCAAGAAGAGTGAGGAGGGAGATTTTTCCTGCATCAGAAGCAAGTAGAGGTGTATCTAAAGTGTGGACTAGGGTGGTTTTGGTGCTGTAGTTGAGGTGATAGGCAGATTGAAAAGGGGGAAGGAGATCATTGGAATGAAGGTGACTGTTGAGCTGTTTGAGAACAACTTTTTCTAGTACTTTAACAAAGGGTAAGTTTGAGACAGGTCTATAATTCTTCAGAATGTTTGGATCAATGTTGTGCTTTTTCAGTAGAGGTGTGACTATTGCGGTTTTAAGAGCTGATGGAAAATTTCCTGACACAACAACAACAACAACAATAATAATAATAATAATAATAATAATAATAATAATAATAATAATAAATGGAATTTATATAGCGCTGTATCTTGCACAGACAAATCAAAGCGCTTGCACTCAACTCATTCTTACACAGTCATGCAACCAACAGCAAGTAATAGTTCTAACAAGTCCAAATGCACACACACACACACACCACACACAAAGAGATGAGTTACTATTTTAGTGATAATAGGTACAAGTTTGTGGAAGGCATTGTGAGAAAACAGGAGCAGGTTTTGGGATCAAGGTTGCATGATTTTTATAGTGATTTCCTTCAGAATTGTCATGATTTCTTTTTCACTTGTGGGATGGAAGGAAAAGAGAGGAGTGCCAGTGAACTGGGGATCAGGAGGCACAGGCTGGAATTCAGTCTGATCCAGTCTTGAGCGTATGTTGCGGACTTTGTCTGAAAAGAAGGCAGAAAAGATGGATGGAAGTTCAGACAGGCTGTGGGTGTTAGGCAAAGGAGTTGTTTTTGCAGACCCAAGGAGATTTGAGGTGAGGGAAAAAAGAGATTTTATGGATGTAGCACAGAGAACTTGGGAAGAGTAGTAGTCTGTCTTTGCTGAATGGATTACGAATTTGACTTGTTTATTTGTTTTCAGAAAAGCTGTTTGTTGATTTCGGTTTTTGACTTCCGCCACTGCCGTTCTAGTTGCCGGCGTTTGCGCTTCGCTATCAAGATGTCTTGGGTATACCATGGTGCACAGGGTCTGTCAAGTAGGAGATGGTCAGTAGGAGGTGCATGCTCATCAAGCAATTGGCAGAGAATAGTGTTATAGTAATCAGAGAGGTCAGCGTGGTCAGCGGTTTGTGAAAAACGTTGGGGAAGCTTGTGAAGAGAAGGTATGAATGTCTAAGGCCTTAAGATTGCGACGAGTAACTTTTTCTTCTTTCTGACAGGTTTTGTGATGTTGAGATGGAAAAGAATGGGGGAAATTGTCAGAATGCAGTTCTGGTGACAGAAACAGAATGTGACAAGATTAAATAAAGCATTAGTAATCAGCCAGTCTAAAATATGACCAGATCTGTGCGTTGCTTTGTTTACCAGTTGGGAGAGAGAATGGTTGGACAGAGTAAGAGAAAGACATTTGACATCTGGAGAAGACTGGTTGTCGAAATGGAAGTTAAAGTCACCGAGAATTATAAGTTTAGTGGGAGAGAAGCTGTAGTGGTTGAGGAGTGACTGGAATTCTTGGTGAAAAAGAAAAAATGTCAGATTGTTTTTACAGCTGGAAGGTGGACGGTAAAGGCGGCAGAAAGTAATAGAGTGGCCAGGTAGGTTGAGATTGACTTCGCTAACTTCAAAAGATTCATGTGAGAATTGAAGGTTGTGACTGAAAGAAAGAGCTGGTTCCAATATGTCTTTGAGAATGATGGCAATCCCACCTCCTCGAGAGAGTCGTGGAAAAGAAATAAGTTTTATATCCAGGAGGAGTCAGCTGTTTTATTTTTGGCTCATGGCCATGTGGTTTAAGCCAAGTTTTGGTGAGAAAGGTAAAGTCAATGTTTTTTTCAGAGATGAAATCAGAAATGTAGTTGGCTTTTCCATTTGGACAGACAGACTGCACATTGAACAAACTTGAAGGAGATCTGAAGGAGGTGGAGAGGTTGAAGATGAAAGTGGTGAGTTTAGACAAGAATCAGAGGAAGAGGATTGAAGGCGACGGTGGAGATGTGGCTAGCGGAAGAACAGTCAGGAGTTTGGATGGTGAATTGGGAGCAGAAGATGGTGAAAGAACTGTGTTAATCAGGGGATTCGGTGTTTGACACACATCATGATATACATCATCATCAGAACAAAAAACATTGTCAGAGTCACAAACAACAGAACAATCAAAAGCTGAAGGGGCGGGTGGACGGCAGCATGGAAAGGAAGTGTTGTCGGGGTTTACAGAAGTGACGTCAGAGGTAAGGGGGAAGACACGGGAGAGGGAAGCCCACCACTGGCGATGACGGTTTTGCGGTGATTAATGCCTAAGTTTGCTATATGCTGCTTAATCTCAGGAGCAAGTGTGAACTGTTTTTGACAAAACTCAGGTGGGAGCATAGCTCTACTGTCCGCGGCTCTCACTGCCATGGTAGCAGAACAACACACACTAGACTTGATTGATGGGGGTGGTGTCAGTTCGTGAATCACATACAAGTTGTTGAATGGCAGCATGGTCAGATTAAAGTGGGTCACGAAGACCAGCATAGTCAGGTAAACACAATTCATAAGTCAAGAAATTTTGAACAATCAAACAGAAGATGAAAATTATAAATTGAAATATCTCAAAAAGTAGATAATAACAAAGAAAAATGTTCTGACCATATAACTCAGGGTGAAAACACGAACAAAGAAAATGTAAAAATTTCTCAAAGGAAGCAGAAAAACACACACATCCAGCTTTCAAAAACAGAGCCACACACAGTGCTGCCGACAGGTGCAAAGATGATCGCAAAGGTGATTGCAAAGGTGATATTTTTCTCCCTGCCTAAAGTGTCTATCTCGGGATGGTCAAAGCTGGCAGAGGCAATGTGGCTGCAGGCTACCTTGTTTAGATCCTGCACAAACTGGTCAGCTGTACATGGTCACTGCTGGTGGGTGGGAAAGTGGAAGCTTCTGTCAATCCTAATGTCATAATTATGATAACAGTGATGTGGCAACAACATCCTGCTTAAAGAGGAACAATACATAAAGACAGAAGTTTCTAGACTTTAATTTCCATTAGCATTTGCATAGGAAGAAGACTGCAAGTAAAGTTTAAAAGTAAGGATTTTGAATACTGTATTTTCTCAAGTTCTTCATTTTACATGCAAAAATTTAAATATAATGTTTATTGTCAAAGTGTGCACTTTGCGCACAATATCATTTGAAGTACACACACACACACACACACACACCACACACACACACCCTTTCCCCCCCTTCTTTACAGAAAAAATATGTTTAACTTGTTTTTGCAGAACATCTTGTGCACACATTAAAACCTGTTCTGCTTTTCAGAAGAGTAGGCCATTGTGTGCCGGTGGGATTGGATGACAAAATTTACAAAACTGCATACACATGGGGACAGGGCATAAAAAAAGCACCAATGCTTATTCCATTATTCTCGAAATAAAATAATAATTTTTTAAAAATATACTATGTGATTTGCTTATTCCCCATCCCCTTGTCTCAAGTGGCCAGCTCAGTGAGTTAGAGAAAGTGCAGATTATAGCCTGGAAAGCTGAGCTGTTTGTACTGCATCATCAAGGCGTGTGACATGGCATTGTTGGTATTTCCTCTGTCCCTGTTTAAGGCTGCGCTTGAGACTGTCAAGGAAGTTGCAAGTCAGGAGTTAAGCCCTGCTGAGTACCTGTATGGCTTAAGAGTAGCCCCCCACCCTTGTTCACCCCCTCCCCCTTCTCTCAGATGAAAGTAGCGGGTTTTGTTCTTGACATTTTTGGCAGAGCTAATCAGTCCTCCCTACCTTACCCCAAACCAAAAAGGTTAGAATTGTATAACTCAGGGGTTATCAGGAGATGTAAATTTAATCACAGCAACAACAAGCCCTTTGGACAATCTGGCCTTCTCCTACATCAACGTCTTTGAAAATGACTAACTGCATGTATTCTTTTGGGATAACCAGAATATGTTTTTTATACTCTAATTTGAATGAAGCGTTTTGGGGGAGGAGGCAGGCTCTGAAGGAATTAGTCATGACGTTTAAAAATTGGAGTTAAATGAGAGAGTGATGAGCATGCACGCACACATACACATACATACAAACACAGAGGGAGAGAGAGAGAGAGGGAGGGAGGGAGGGAGAGATAGAAAGAGAGAGAGAGAGAAAATGTTTATTCCAAAAGGGTTACAAATAAGTATTAACATACTTTTTTTATCCAGCCCTTGCCCTGAGAAGGGACTATCATTAGTAACCACAACTAATAATTCCCGGCAAACAATCATAAGCAATATTGTTTTGATATGAGAGAGAGAGAGAGAACTCAAACTCAAACTTTTAATTGACTTTTGGCACAATGGCCTCTGAGGTGACTTACATTATCTATCACTCTTTCCTTAAAGGCAGACAGGAACATAGACTCATTCTCTACTCATTGGTTTAACCATACAAAATTAAAACCTAATGTTTCCAGAAGTGTTCTTACTTTTGATACCCAATTATTTTTGCATTGATTGTCCAGATTACATAGCAGTTGGTAAGCTTGATGTAGAAGGTGGAATCTATCCATTTTTATTACGCGGAACCAAGACTTCAGAGACCTAATGTAGCAACTAAAAATGAGAGGGTATCTCCCCAGCTCGCCGTATACCATGACCGATGGTGTACGAACAGGGACATTCATTAACTTTTTACAAGCATACAGATGTACTTTTTCGGTCAAATTGTTGTTATGCAAAATTCTGCGATTATTGGTATGATGCAGCAAGCCCCATATTTCAGAGGCATAAAGAAGAGTTGGCTGTACTATAGAATCAAACAATTTGAAAAATATGGTTTTGGTCATACTGTTGATCAATTCGTTTTAAAGTTCATGTAATATCTGCTGTTGCTTGCTTACCTCTGATTGCTAGGAGCTGTGTGTTCCGGAATGTACTCATAATGGAAAAATTAAACCCCAGATACATATAGTTACTAACCACTTCCAGCTATTCTCCACCAATATACCATCTTTCATGTCTTCCTAAATATCCCCCTTTCATAAAAACCATTACTTTTGTTTTGTCAGAATTGATTTAAAGTTTGAGGTTTGGGCATGCTTTACTTAGACAGTTCAGTTAGTTTTGTAAGCCAGAAGGCGAACTTGACAGTAACGCTAGATCATCTGCAAACATAATATTTCTCTGCGAGTCCAGAAGAGGGAAAGAGAGAGAGAGAGAGAGAGAAAAATTCTTTTGACAAATTATTTTATTTTGAGGATAATGAATAAGCATCCATGTGCTTTTTTACATTCAGCCCCCACCCTTAGGGACACATCATATGATAATAAAATAACCCTAATACCCGTGCACTCACACAGTAAAAGAAAAAATCCACACACACTCCCCCCAAAAAACGCAAAAAATCAAAAAAAAAAAAAAACACAACAAAACAAAAAAAAAACACACAGACACACAAAACAAAAATACAAACAGCAAAGAAACCAAAGGGGATGAGACTATAAACCGAGGCCCCGTGTGCACACAGAACATCTTGCACACAGGTTAAATCCTGTTCCGCTTTTCGTAAGAGTAGGCCATTGTGTGCCGGTGGGAACAGATGACAGAATTTACAAAAACTGCATACACATGGGGACTGGATGTAAAAAAGCACATGAGTGCTTATTCCATTATCATCGGTATAAAAAAATAAATAGAAAGAAATAAATAAAGCAGAATAAAAAGGGGGGGGGGGGGGGGGGGGGGACAACCAAATAATCCCTACAATAAAATCCACAATATAAAGGAGAATAAACCATAAACATCAACAAATTCATTGCACTTTTTTTTTATAGGGAAAGCAACAATAGTAAATTACACAAAACAAATGTTATATAAGCAGACTTAAAGGGAAATTATGTTTTGTGTGTGGGAGAGAGAGAGAGAGAGAAAAGAGAGAGAGAGAGAGGGGAGAGAGAGAGAGAGAATCTCACTGACATATTCATAATTAACTCACTCGGGACGGCCAATTCTCTCCCTTGCTTTCCCCCACAGACAGCCCATTTGTAATGGTTAGTAAAAAAAAATCATAAAAAATGCGTAACACATAGTAAGAAAGTGAAATTTTTTGACCCTTTTGTATAAATACTGGGTTTGTACATATATAAAATTGAAGCTCTCACTTTTGTTTAAAAAGCCGGTCATGGAGACCTAATCTGATCCCCTTTTATTTGCTTCTGACACTATGCAAACATGCTGGGCATGTCGGCTATCTCTACAACTGCAAACAAGAGCTCGGAACACACGGAATCACCCGACAACGCACTGCATTCGACGTTGGACAGGCTAACGAAGCTATGTTGAGCTGCACGAGTCATAGTATCATGCGGCCGCCACATGAAAAATCTACAAAAAGCAAATCCGCTATAGCGGCGAGTCGTCCGAAATCGTGGCTTTACACCGATCCGCTATAGCGGACAGCCATCCTCTGAGAGTTAAAACAGGTAAAACTAAAAATTGTAAAATTGTTTTTCTTCAAAAGTAAAGAACAGAAAGAAAAAAAATTAGAATAGTGTTGGTAAGAAAAGAAAAGATAAACTCCTTTATCCATCAATTGATTACCATGTGACAATGTTTCCTTAGGGGCACAGGAGCAAAACAAGGAAACCAATCAAGCCAACAAAATGATTAATTAAAACCTCCCACCCACCCAAAAAAAACCCAAAAAAATCCCCCCAAAAACAAACAAAAACACCCTTCGGATGAGACTATAAACCGAGGCCCCGTGTGCGAACGCATGCAGAACATCTTGCGCACACGTTCAATCCTGTTCTGCTTTTCGAAAGAGTAGGCCATTGTGTGCCGGTGGGAACAGATGACAAAATTTACAAAACCGCATACACACGGGGACTGATTGTAAAAAAGCACATGAGTGCTTATTCCATTATCCTCGATATTTAAAAAAAAAGTCATCTGAGCGCTTTGATTTGTTGCTTTACAAGATTCAGCGCTAAATAAATTCCATACATTATTATTATTATTATTTTATTATTATCATTATTATTATTATTATTAAATACTTTACCAAAACAGTAACAATAACAAAAGCAAAACGAATAATAAAAAAACCCAAAAATGTCAAAATATAAATTGTTAAAAAAGAGAAAAGGAGATATTGAGTAAAAGAAGGAATGGAAAAGAGAGAACTCTGAACAGGTTTAATGTACATTGGCCTTTGGCCGCAATACATACAGTGGGCAAGGTAAAAAGGCAAGTGAAGGAAACGAAATGCAAAAAGAGATTGTCACATTTTCCATCTAAGCCAGCTCTCCTGGTGGCATCACACCAAGTACATCATCCAAATAAACAAAACAATAAGACGATAAACCTTGAAAGCAAAACATGAAGTCAAGGCATATAAGATAATCCAAAAAAACAAACACAATCCCCAACTGGCCTGAACATTAATGTAAAAACAGATATACTCACTCACTCACACACACCACACACACACACACATAACATACAGAGAGAGAGAGAGAGAGAGAGAGAGGTCAACCTTCTTTCTCACACTTTCAAAACTCAGAAATGTGAAGATCTGTACATGCTTTTTAGGGTTCATAAATACTGATTCTTCATCTCCTGTATTCTCTGTGAATGAATTTGTTTGAATGTTTTGAAATAGCCACCTCTGGCTTTACCGATTCAGCGAGTCAGACTACAAAAACTACGCTAACCAAGAAGATTTAATCACATCTCGCAGTTCACATTCAGAAAGAAAGCTGTCAAATTGCCCTTTCTGTATTTGATCATAGCCATGTAGCCTGATGTAGGCAGTGCGGGCTGAAAAGTGAGCTGGTAGGTTCAAGGCATAAGCAGCTTGCCCAACATGCTTATAGCAAGGTGGTCAGTTCAGGCAGGCACAGTTCATTTAACATTCCCTCCACAGCCCTAAAGCCAGAACTGGCCATAACAGGTTCTAAGGCAATCAGGGCTGGCTCTTTTCCTTTCAGTTCTGCTCTTTCAGTGACAGCCAGAATTGACCACCTCCCACTCTGGAAGGGTTTATCAAAAATAAAATAACCATGTCGTCACCACTTTTTCAAATATGAAAGGTTTACATATTTTACCAAATAATTCTCACTGGCTGAAGAAATCAGCAAGAAAGGCACAAAGCTGACAGTGATGTTAAACTTTCAAAAACATTTTTCTCAAAACTGCCTCAAACCATAGCAGCCAGTTCTGGCTGGCAACTCTCAAAATGAAATGATTAAACAAATGATGAATGAATGAATAAATAAATAAATGAATGAATGAATGAATGAATGAATGAATGAATGAATGAATGAATGAATGAATGAATGAATGAATGAATGACATAACTAGGCAGGCAGGTAGACAGACAGACAGATACAAAATTTGCTTGAGATTATCCCCTAATTGTATTTGTTAAAGATATGACTGATCTCCTCTGAATCTGCATGTGTATACTTACACAAAGGGAATTCAAGCACTGGCAGGTCTCCACTTAAAGTTGACCTGGAGATAGTAAAAGTCCACACCCTTAAAAAATACACCAGACACCACAGAGATTCAAACCCATGACTTCATGGACCGATGGGATTGAAGTCAAACAGTCTTAACCACTTACAAGACAAAATTATATATATATATATATATATTAGAGAGGGGAGAGAGAGAGAGAGAGAGAGAGGAGAGAGGGAGAGAGAGAGAAAAGGAGAGAGAGAGGAGAAAGAGAGAGGGGAGAGAGAGAGAGCGAGAGAGAATCTTTATATTTATATATATTATATTATATATAATATATATATAATATTATATATTATTTTCTCAGTGCCACCTCTTAGCCTGCTAAATGTCAATACCTATATCATGTCACACAAAGAATGCATAATTTTAATAATAATAATAATAATAATGAATAGCATTTATATAGCACATTTCTCAAAGCAATGACTCAATGCGCTTTCATACCATGCGCATCTATACACATGCACACACAGCACATAATAACAACAACAACAACAACAACAATGATAATGAGCATTTCTAAAGCGCAAATAAATTTACCAGAGATACCTATCGCACTGTAGAGGCACACACTTGCGTCGGGCACACACTAGCAGGGCAATTTTAAAAGTACACTCGAGAGAAAAGGCACTAGCAATAACATAACTAACAAACAAACAAAAACAAAAAACATAACCAACAGCAGGCATGCACATGAAGTAGCCTACAGTGTGACAAACGGCGACCGTCAAGACAAGCACAATATATTAACTAGCTAAGAAATACATTAAAGAGATGTGCCTTCAATGAAGACTTAAACTGGGATAAAGGGAGCATGTCGACGGCTGGTGGCAGGGGAGTTCCCGATCGTGGGCGCAGCAACACCAAAAGATCTACGACCTGCGGTTTTGAGGTTGTAATGGGGTACAACAAGTAGTTATCATTCGAAGACCGCAGGGTTTTTAGTTGTGGTGCGTGATTTCAAGGCAGCTGACAGAGATGGAGCAAGCGAGCCTTCAGAGTGACGGTATGCCCAAAACCGCAACTTTGTACTGACAGCGTGCCCTTACAGGTAACCAATGAAGCTCCCTAAGCATGGGAGTCACATGGTCCCTTTTGCTCTTTCCAAGGATGAGCCTGGCAGCAGAGTTCTGAATTCGCTGCAGGCGTGTAAACTGGTCATCACTTATACGGATAAAACAGGAGTTGCAATAGTCCAGTCGCGACAAGACAATTTTATGAGAAGAACTTAGTGTTTTTCAGTAATTAATAGAGAAAACATGACAGATGATCTATACTTTCAGTCCCACTTGTAAGCTTATCATACTAACAATATAGACTCAGATCTGTTACAACAGTGTTAGACTGGCTTCCAAGAAAATAGCCATAGGCTGGATTACACATCTGCGAACTCCTTGAACCACCAGGGAAGGTATACTTTCAGCTGAAACACAACATCTAAAAAACAAAAGTCAACAAAGCTAACTGTACAGTGGATTTCCTCTGTTGCAGTCTTGGTTAATGATTGTACTCTTTATACTAAAAAGCATGTAGACTTATTATCATTTATGGCTGCTGCATACAAGACCATAACATTTACATGGCTTAACTTTTAACACTGCATAATATCAGGGCATTACAACAGTCATTAGGACTTTCTCAAGATTGCTCCAAGCTAACAAGACCAACATAGGAGGAAAAGGATAGCCTGATGCCGAGTGATGGTTAGAGAGATGCGCATTGCGCTCATGATCTGCTGACCTGGTTCGAATTCATTCCCAAGAGGATTTTTCCTCTGGAGTTACTCAAGCTGATTTCCCCCCAAAAGTCTTTAGATGAAACTATAAACTGAGGTCCCATGTGCGAATGAACACAGAACAGATGACAAAATTTACAAAACTGCATACACATGGGGACTGGATGTAAAAAAGCACACAAGTGCTTATTCCATTATCTTTGAAATTAAAGAAGAAGAAGAAGAATACCTCAGTCTGTGAGAGCTTTCTTCCAAAGAACACTGAGACTCCTTAAAGCTGATCAGATACAGAAAAGAACATCCCCCATTTCATATAAATAAGTACATCTACATTTTTTTTCTGTTCTGTTTTGCCTTGGCACTTGCAGAAGTTTTAATTTATATTATACCAATGAGCAGGTAGCATGCTGGATTATATCATGTTCATCAACCTAGTGTCATCAATATCATATGACATTAGCCATGATCGGTCTTTTCCTCTACAAAAAATGAAAGGGGTTTTTAACATGTAGTCTAAGAGTAAGAGTGACTCACATATTACATGTATGACCTCAATTTGTAATTTCATCTGAAACACCTTCAGCCAGTAAACAGAATCAGGACTAATGATAGTAATATTAATTCTTGGGTCACCATCCACTTAAGTCTGAACAGCTCAATTCATATCCTCCAGCACACAGGTCTGATATTCTAACCACAGAACTTATTTAGAAAGATAAACTTCAGACTTCAGCAGGCATCACTGCACAGCCATTGAAGACTTCAAGACAGCTAATGAGCTATCCACTAATTTAAGTATTCACTATTCAGTATCCTACTTATTTCTTGGGAGAAAAGAAAGTACAGCAGTGCCCTCAATTTGAGCTCTCTACAAAACCTCCTATCCCCATTTTCTGCCATAGAAAGTATACATTTATGCCTAAAACTGAGTAAAAGTAAAATTCACACACATGTCGCACGCATGCACACACACACACACACACACACACACACAGGGGGACGGGATAGCCTAGTGGTCAGAACATTGCGCTCGCAATCTGACAACCCGGGTTCGATTCCTGTTCAAGGGGGATATTTTCCTCTGGAGTTAACATCAGTGTTGACTCCACTCTCCTCCAAAGTCCTTCAGATGAGACTATAAACCGAGGTCCTGTGTGCAAATGCACACAAAACATCTTGCGCACACGTTAAATCCTGTTCCACTTTTCGTAAGAGTAGGCCATTGTGTGCCGGTGGGAACAGATGACAGAATCTACCAAACCGAATACACACTGGGACTGGATGTAAAAACGCACATAAGTGCTTAATAATAATAATAATAATAATGTATGGAATTTATATAGCGCTGAATCTTGTAAAGCAACAAATCAAAGCGTTTTTTTTTTCCTTTTTAAAAAAAAAAAGTATGCATGTGTATGGGGTTTTTTTAATTTTGTCATCTGTTCCCACCTGCACACAATGGCCTACTCTTTCAAACAGCGGAACAGGGTTTAATGTGTGCAAAGATGTTCTGCATGCATTTTGCACAGGGAATCTCATCTGAAGGACTTTATTCTATTAGTATTATCATTGATATAAAAGAATAAACTTTTAAATTTTTTAAAACACACAATCAGAATTTGTGAAAACTTTAAATCAAATCGAAACACAACACACACACACACACACACACACACCAGTGAGTCACAAACACACACTAATCCACCACTACAACCTCTACCATCTGCCCCAACAGCAAAGTAGCAGATGATGACTGCAACTGATCTGGAAATATGTAATCACCAAAGAACAGAAGCAAGAAAAGCAGACATAATCAAAGGTTAATGCAACGTCAACACATCTGGATCTGGATCTGGATCAATACGTCGCAGTAACCACTTCTGGCTTTACGCGACGGATTGGGGGTTTGCGCTTAACTGCTAGTACTAATGCTGGTTCTCCCTGGTGAGGGCCCCTTTGAAGGAGCTCAGGGTCTTGGAATTGACGGTCAATCATTGTTATCATACCGATTCTGCAAGATAAATCCTCAAAAATAATCACGAAAAAACCGTTGAACAATGAAAATCAACACAAAATTACGTAAGCACTACAGCAAATTACAGTCTACAACAAATATTAATAAACAAAAGTGCTTATCTTGTCAGTGTAATGAAGATAACTTGGAAGTTCAAAGCGTATTTTCGTTTCTTACCAAACGTGCTGCTACGGAAGTAACGACCACGTTGCATTACGCATGCCCACTGGGATCACAATATTCAAAACAATGATCGGAAATAAAAGTACATAATAATTTTTTTTAACTAATTAAATAAAATAAAAAAATTTAAGCGCATTCTACCCATAGGCCTAGACCTATATCGATATCTGTCATTTTGAACCGAGAATACCTCGGGTTTTTTTGCTTGTTTGTATGCTTGTGTTTTTGTTGTTGTTGGAACCATTTTAATTCTAGGAATTAAACTTACCTAACTCCCTTTCCTGGTATGTGTGTGTCAAATCAAAATGATCTTTACTGAGATTAAAAAGATTTAGTTTACTCAACTTTTTCCATCCTGCCATCACACACACAAAATCAAGAAAAATTGACTTGTATATGCAAACAAAATATTTTTTTATCTATGTTAAAAAGAACAAACAAAAAAGGAAAAAATTTTGCTAAATCCAGACCTTAATAGTATAAGATTTTTTTTTAAATCACGACAGTACATTTGCCAATTCAGACAGACAAGTAATGACCCATCCCCCCCCCCCCCCCCCCCCCCCCCCCCCACCATAAAAAAAAAAAAAGAAGACGAAGAAGAAGAAGAAGAAAGAACAAGGGTAAAAATAACAATTTACAAGCAACCAGATGTAAGGTAACCTCGACGATAAGGAAATGGACTAAATTTGCCCATCAGATGTTTCTTCAAAAGTTTATTAAACGTTTGTTTTGAAGGAGCTAGTTTTTAAAAAGGTAGGTAGATTATTCCACAAGGTTCTCCCTGAATAAGCAAGGCTTGACTCAGAGATTATTATTATTATTGTTGTTGTTATTACTATTACTATTTTGTGTGTGTGTGTGTGTTAGCGCTTTTTGGCAAGGAAAAAATTTTCCCGTTATTGTTTTCATTGTAAGATTGTAAATGACATTGAACAAATTCCTAATGATAATGATTGTTCTCCTCTTACAATTTATCTACATTTACCAGCTTTTGATCTTGAAAGATCTCTTACGATACTTGTACAATTAGCCTGTATGCTGCTGATACAATGTCAATTGGCTAATTACTAGATCTGAACTACAAAAATAACTCGATGTCTTGCACAGGTATTGTCAGAAATAGAGAGCTGTTGAGGTCAGTCCAAGTAAAATAAAAAATACTTATTTTTCATACTAGGAAAATCTGCATGATGTATTTCTTTTGAACGATGAAAAATTAGAAGTTGTGAATTCATTGAAATATTCGGAAATTGACTTTTCAAACATGGGTACTTTTTTTTTTAAAGGAAAGAAATCTGCTTATGACCAAAGGATTAAACGCAATTTTTTTTATCATTGTACACTAGGTTTCAACAAACCAGAAAGGCCACCATTAACCAGTAACAGGTCTACCTTCTGTGTAGAAAACGGTTCTGAACACCTTTCTGCCTAAATGGCCCTTAACAATCTTTCAAAACGAGGGCAGGAGAGGAATCAAACGGTTATTGAGTTGGCCTGTGGCCAACCCCACCAACTTTCAAGCAAAACAACCAAGCCGACAGAGACAGTGTATTTGATACCAAACATGGACAGGGGCAATGCGCAATAGCCCATGACAAAAGGGATGGAGGAGACAACATAAGGTCAGGTAGATGAAAAATGCAACATGAAAATCCAATCCCTGTTTCCACCCCTTCAGAGAGTTGTTTTTTAGCCACAACACCGCCCCTGTTAATTATGTTAATAATAGCAGTAAAAAAAAACTGCTTTTTGGACACAGCATTGAGACACGTTACGCCTCCCTTTAACTGGCACAACCTCGTCGTAGCTGTTCGAACCTGCACGGCAACAACGGCCGAGCCCTTCCTGTTCTCTCGTCAAGCTTGTTTCGTGATTGACCCAGTGTCAGTGACAGCTGCAGGGCCGCACTAATTGACTCTAAAACGGCAAACGGACACGAGTACGTACAACGAAAGTGAAAAAATGAAAGATGACATGTCTGTCAGCAGTGACAGCACCAACAACAGCGCTCAGTTGACACTATACAGATAACAGCTCAGGGAAGGATGTGGATGGAGAACAGGGGGGTATTGGAAACCGATTCAAAACCAATGTCAGAAGGGTAAATGCAATCAGTGAAATCCGGGAATCAACTCACCGACAGTCGTACCCCCCGAGGATTGCCAGATGTGTATGTCACATGAACAAATAACACTTTGAAAACACAAAATGGACAGGGGGCTAGGACAATACCCAGTAACAGAAAGCAGCCAAAAATATGTTGTAATCTACTGGACACGCCCAGTGACTCAGTCCAGCAATAACAACCACACCGCAAATTTCCGCTCTGTGTGTGACATTCCTCAGTTTACCTCCTCCAACCTACAACGATTATCCGTTATCCCATTCTACTTTACAGGGACATCTTTCACACATGTCCAGATTAAATTATAAACAATAAATACCACGTTCTGGTTACCGCTCCCTAAGAATGTTTGATGAGTTGTGAAAAAAAAAAAAAAAAAAAACTAAAAAGCAGTGATCTAATTTTTGTTTGTATTATTTTTCGAGATTTCGATCCCCTCCCCGCGCAATTACGCCATTTGAGAAGGGTATGTAAAAAAAAAACCTAACGACATTAATAATTGTCATTAGTGCTCCTCATCAAATCTCGTCTCAACGGACGCTTCCTCGTCTTGCACCCTTTCTAGTCTCAACTCCTGGTTCAAGGTCCGCCGTCACGACCACACCTCGGACTCCGTGGTCTCACTTAATCGGTTCTCTCTCCTCACCCTCTCTCTTCCTCGTCTACGTGGCTCTCACTCATTCTTCGTCTCTCTCCAGTATCATCCTCAAGTCTCAGCTCTCACACGGTTCGTGTCGCTCCTAGTGACTCATGATCGTCTCTTCTCTCTCCTCCTCTTTCTCACTACTGCTGATATTTCAGTCTCCTGTTGTAGGGTGTCTGGTTATTTGGCTTAAATGTGAAATTAAAATTAAACATTAAAAAATAAAACATAACAATTTGAAGACTAACTAACTAAATTTACACACCACAAACACACACACACACACACACAGTACACATCTCCAGGAACAAAACGACACACACACACACATCGCAACCACCACAACCACCACACAACAACATAAACAACAAGAACATACAACACAACCATCAAAAGCAGGATCCAGCTAACATACACCCCAATCTGCAAACAGTAAGATAAAGGAAAAGGTGTCCCATCAACCAATAATAATGATCGTAAGGGGGGAGCTGAGGAGCATCAGAGGACCTCACTTCGCTATGGCCTTAGGCATATTGGGTAGGCAGCGGGCTAACTCCTTCTCCCTTCGTTCTGCATAACCTTCCCAGACCCAAAAGAGGGCAGTACCCATTTACATCTGGTGAACTGGGGGAACTGTACTGGAAGCCAATTGGCAACGCAAACGGTCACCCATGCCAACTGGTAACCACCCACGGGCTCGAGGCATCTTAACTTAGGCTGGGGGAAAAGCGAGTGCTCCGACCGAATCTGAGCTAGTCCCTTCCCCGCCAAAAAACAGATCTAAAACAGAACTTGTTTGATCCTCTCTGCTGCCTTGTATGTTGTTTGATCACTACAGAAATTGTTTGCAAAAATCGGGTTTCAAAACATGAAGACAGCTGGCGCTAACCTAAAGAGAGCTCGTGTGGTTGATAAGTGAATCTTATTCATTAGGTTCGTTTGAGAAAGAATAGCCGGGGTGATATTTTCTATGATGTTCTGGAATGATCTATGGGTAAACTTGCTGAGAAGTCCAGGAGTTTCCTAGAATTCTTTAACAGTAATCTAGAGGAGAGGCCTGTGAGTTTTCACATTGTTCATACAAAATACCAATGAAGTACGTAGAAGTAACTGAAATGTCTATAATCGGTAATCTAAACCTTTGTGGATACAAAAAAGATAAAAAGATTATGGGGAGATAGCTTTGAAACATACGTTGGGGACGGGATAGCTCAGTGGTAAGAGCACTCGCTTCCCTAGGTCAATGTTTAAGCAGCATCGAGCAAGGATACCAAGTGGATAGGTGGACCGTTTGCCGCCGATGGCTTCAGGTCACAGTCCCCCAGTTCACCAGCTGTAAATGGGTACCAGCCTCTTAAGGCCATGGAAGTAAACAGCGAAGGGGAGTAGATGGGCGCCGGCCCTCAATGTGCTGCCCCTGGAAAAGTGAGAGTCCACAGATGCCTCCTAAGAACCACACGGTTATGGGACACTTTTACCTTTTACTTGCAACAGCAGCAGTGAAATGGGATGAACTTCATTAAACTGCACAAACGACCGTGAACGAGGGTTACCGACTTGAAAGCGCGTTCTGATTCTCCAAGTTATATTGCTTTTGTCTGTTACATTCATCTCTGTTACCTTTTTAAAAAAAATGTAGTCGGTCAAAAGCTGGATAGACCTGGGCGTGGGGTCTCCCAATCCTGTAACCTCCCAACTCCTCAGACAGGAGGATTGGCTGATAAGGTGGGGGATAGGATTAGGGTCGTAGTGGGGGTGAGGGTAGTGTCTCTTTTGATTACACTCTCGAAACAGGTTCAACAAGTTAACATCTAGACAGAAACAGAAAATAAATGGGTGTGTCTACGGCTCTCTCTGGAAACGATAGGCTGAATTTCACACGGAACAATCTGTTGCACCTACAGAGCCTAATGTTTTTATACTGCAGTATCGTAAAATACAAGACACAACATCACACGCAATATAACTTCTAAAATGTAAACATACATTTCTGAAAGGGCTACCTTTCAGTACAATCAAAGCATCTATAGTCTACATCTAATTTCTAGCCATGCAAAAAAAACAACCCCAAGAACAAAGAATAACAACAACAACAAACAAAAAAACAAACAAAAACCGGTTTGCTCAGTTCATCAATGTGGACTGATCCTTCCAAACAAAGTTTCGTGAGAAAATGTCAGACAACGGTGTTTGTTTAAGCCGTTAGAGGAGACAGGCTGGCGGCTGGCATGCCTCTTTCATGGGATTGACAGCTTGTTTCAGTATGTGTCTCCCTGGCCTTGGCCGCCCACACATATACAACGACGTTGTACAGCTAGGCAATACAAACTGCCTTTACTGTACAGGCCTTAGACACACACGTAGGCTGCACAGAGAGAGAGAGAGAGAGGGAGAGCAAATATTGAATGGAGAGTAAACCTATAACCATATATAGTTTCTGTACACAATATCTTCAACACCTGCTTTTACCCTCAAACCACCGTTTTTTGTTCTCCTTTATATATTCTTGTTTTCATCCAAGATGTTGGCAAAGTCAAGCCATAGTATGAGCAATTGTAATGCAAACTGAACTGATAGGAAGATCGATAAGCATTATTTGTACCCATAGAGGTCCTGACACAGGCCAACTACGGACTGCTCCAGAGGGTGAGTAAGTATTCCGCTACAATGTCGGCCTAGTCGTCCAACGAAAAAAAATAATAGCCACGTTGAAAAACTGAAATCGGCTAGAACTTGAGATGGACATGGACAAAAACCTACTAAGGAATTAGCAGATATTAAGCGTAAAAAAATCCGAAGGAAGGTGGCAGATGGCTAAGACGTTTGCCTGCCAAACAAGAAAGACCATGAGGTCCTCTTCCGCATTTGACAAAAAAATCAAACTGAATGTCTAAGACCTTCGGAAGAGACTATATAACCGAGCCCGTGTGGGCGAACGCATGCAGACCATCTTGCTCACCACGTTAAATTCCTGTTCCGCTTTTCGAAAGAGTAGGCCCATTGTTTGCCGGTGGGAACCGATGACAAAATTTACAAACCCATAACACACGGCGACTAGAGTAAAAAAGCACATGAATGCCTTATTCCATTATCCTCGATTAAAAAAAACAAAATTAAGCGCTTGATTGTTGCTTCCACAAGACTCAAGCCCTATATAAATTCCAACATTTATTATATTATTATTAATACTATTATAATTAATTATTATTATTATTATTATTATTAAAATGTGGATGCCGGGTGGGGGAGCGTAGGAGAATGAATGTTGGAGTATATTGTGTTCATTTATAGAATGAACCAAGTGTATGTGTAAAGATAAGATATTAATGTGTTTATTTCTGTTTGTTGTCCCCCGCACCCTCTTCTTACATTATTTCCTTTTTCCTCTTCTCTTTTTCTCTAGACCCCCCTTTTCAAATCACTTCTCCTATAACTCCTATTTCTTTGCCATTCTCCCATCTCACACCCTCCTTCCTCGCTCCATAGCTTCATCTTTCCCTTCCTTTACTCTTATTTAGTCCTCTCCCTTTTATTTGTCCCCCCCTTCCCTATTAATAGTGTGGTTTCGAAGTGGGGGGGTCCTGGGGAAAATTTAGTTTCTTTCATTTGACCTATAACCTGATCTATAGACAAATTATTGTATCCCCCTCTAATCTTACAACCCTGTTTCTCCCTTTCACAAATTCCCCCTGTCCCCCCCCCTTCCCTTCTTTTTTCTCCACCACATGTTGTTTCTTTTTCCAATTTTTATTTCTCTTTTCTCCTCTTTACCCATTTTCCCCTCCTCCCCCCTTAACTTTTATCCTGCCACAAATTTTGTTGCTTCCTCCCTTTCTTTACCCACCCTCATTCTTTAACTTCCCCCTTTCTATTCTTCTTCCCCTTCCTCTTTTCCTTACCTTCTTATTCTCACCCTTCTCCTATTTGCTTGTCCCCCCCTTCCTTTTCCTAACCCCCTTGTATCCTTTCTCTTGTTACTTCTCCCTTTTTTTTTCCCATTTGAGCCCCTTTATCAAACCGCAGCCCTACTCGTTTCTACCCTTTTTCTTATTCATTAACTCCCTCCCCTTTTTTAAACTTTTTTTTTCCCTCTTCCGATTCCTCCCTTTAGTACCTTCCTAATTGGTATCCCCCTCTTTCCCACTCTCTCCTTCTCCTTTCCTTTTTACCCTTCTTTTTAACGTTTCGTCCTATCTACTATTTAGTCTTCCCGACATCCCTATTTTTTTCTCTTATACTTTCCCCTTGTCTATTCAATCCCCCCACAACCTGTCCCCACTTCCTTCTTTCTTTCACCCCCCTCCCCCTACCCCTTTTTCCTTCCTTTTCCCCCTGCTCCTCCTTTCTTTCTTTATTCCACCCATCCTCCTCCTAACATCCTAATCTTAATCAATCGTCCTTCTACACTTCCCCCTTACCCTTATTCCTCTTGCCCCTCTTTTCCTCTCTCCTGACCTCTTATTATTCGTGTTCATTTCTATTCCCTATTTCTTCTCTACCCCTAAGATATCCTCCCCCATTTACCCCTTATTAACTATTAATCTTGCTATTCCCTTTTTCTTTTGTCCCCCCTTTTTCTTTTTTCTCTTACCCCATCCTACCATCCCTCCTTATTTAATATCCCGCCCTTAATTCCCCCTTTCTTTTTTCTCTCCTTTTCTATTTCCTCTTACCCCCCTTCCACTCCATTTCCCTTCATTACTGTACTCACTTCCTTGTCCCCTCCCCCCTACATTCCCTCTAATTTTTTTTTTATTTTTTCTTCCCTTCCCCCCTTTCTTATTTCTTATCCCCCCTACATTTTTACCCACTTTTTTTACCCCCCTCCCCCCAAGTCGATCATTCCCCCTATTAACCCCCTTTGTTTTCCCTTTTCTTCCTTTTTGTTTCTTCTCCTCCCATTTTCCTTTATCGATTGCCCTCCTCTCCCCCCTTTTCTACCGTTTTTTTCCTTTCTCCGCCTTTATTTTTTATTCTTTTTCTGGTTCCCTCCCCTTTTTCCCCTTTCTTTTCCCTCTTGTTCCCCCTCTACCTTTTTTCATTTCCCCTGCTACTTTTCCCCCTTATCCTCCTCTGTACTACCCCCTATTGTTTTTCCTTTATTCTACCTTTTTCCCCCCATTGTCCACCCTCCCTATGTTTGTCCCCCCTTTTTAATCCTCTAACCCTTCTCCCTTTTAGTGCCCTCCTTGAGCCTAGTCTTCCTTTATGACTTCCCCCTCCTCCCTTCTTCTCCCTCCCTTGTTCCCCCTTGTTCCCCCCTCCTTGTTTTGCTCCCTGTCTTTTTCCCCCTATGTTCCCCCCTTCCTTTCCCATCCTCATCCATTTTTCTTCCCTCCCTCTTCCTTCTCTTTCCCCTTCTTATGCTATCTCCTTTTTCATTTTCCTTTCTTCTAATTTCTTTATTCTTGCTATTTCTTGCACCTTCTACGGACCTCCCTTCCCACTCCCTTCCCTTATCCCCTTTCATGTACTTCCTCTCCTTCTCCTTTTATCCATTATCCTTGTTAAACCCTTGTTTGCCTTCCTTTCCCCCTTACTTCTATCCGGTGGTTATGTCTTCTGTTTGATTTATCACCCCTCACTCCTTATGTTGTCCCCCCTCCGCCCCCTTGTACCTTCTCCTCTTCTGTTTTCCTCCCTTTACTTTATTTATATCTCTTACATTCCCTTGTCCCTATTTGTCCCCCCATTATCCCCCTAACTTTTTTTTTGTCCCCCCTCGTCTTTCTCCCCCTTCATCCCTTTATTCCACCTCCCCTTCTATCCTTTCTCCCCCCACCCTTTTTCCTCTTTTCCCTTTTGTCTCCTACACCTTGTCTATATCCTAATTCCTTCATTTTTGCCCCCTTTCATCTTCCGATCCCTTATCCCCCCTCTTCTATAGTCCTTTTCTTACCCATTACCTTTACCTTGTCCACCCCCTATCTATCACCACTCCCCCGTTACTTCCCCTCTTCTCCCTTCGCCATCGCTCCCCCTTTTTTTTCTTTCACTTATATATTTATCTTTTTATCTTTTCTCCCACTCTCTCTCCTTATCCCTCGCCTTTTTTTTTCCCCTGCTTTTTGTCTAGTTTCCCATTTGCTTTCCCCCCTGCTCCACCTTCTCTCCCCTACTCTCTTTTCTATTCCCTTATTTATTTACCCAGCCTTTTCTTATTTGTCCCCCTTTCCCCAATCCCCCCCCCCCCCCCCCTCCCCACCTTGCCTCACGGATCTTTCTTACCCCTCTTCCTCTGTCTATTCCCTTTCCTCTTCTATTTTTATCCATTCCTGTTCTAATCCTTTCTTCAATCTCTTTTTTCCCCCTTTTTGCCCTCTCCCCTTTATTGTTTCCTCTTTCGTCCTTTTCTGTTTCTCCCTGGTTTTTGTTCTTTATCCTCGCCTCCTCTATCTTATTCCACTTCCCTTGCCCCCTTCTTCCTTTTTCTTTTAAATGTTCTTTCATCCTTTTCCACTTTATTTTTATTTTCTCTCTTATCGTTTTCCCCTGCTTTTATTTGTTCCTTTCGATGATTATTCTTTGTCCCCCCTTTATTTTTTCTTTGACCTGACTTTCTATCCCTCATCCTTCCCTCCCTTCTCCCTACTTTTCTTTACTTCCTTCCCCTTTCCATTTTCTCTTCCCCCCTAGTTTTGTCTAATATGCCTCTATCTGTCGTTTTGCTTTTTTATTCTTTTCTTAATCTCCCCTTTTTTTTCTGATTTCAATACCCCCCCCTTTTATCTGGCTACCCTCTCATTCCCTTCAATTGGGGTCTTCCCCCTGACCCTTCCCCTTTTAATTTTTAGTTCCCACTTTCCCACTAGCTTCATTATATCTTATCCCCTCCACCTACCCCCTACTTAAAAACTATTTATTGTCCTTCACTTATTAGTGTACCATGATGGTCACTATGGCTGTTTTGTATTGACAGTAACCAAAATGGTGAATTCCACTTGGTCAATTTTCATAGTTTTCAATGTCTTTTTGTAAGTAGGACAGCGGGGCTGGGGGGGGGGGGGGGGGGGGGGGGGGGGGGGGGTGGGGGGGTGGGGGGGGGGGGGGGGTGGGGGGGCGGGGGGGGGGTCGGGGGGTGGGGGGGGGGGGGGGGGGGAGGGTGGCGGGGTGGGGGGGTTGGTGGGGGTGGGGGGGGTGGGGGGGGTGGGGGGGGTGTGGGGGGGTGGGGTGGGGGGGGGGGGGCAGTTGTACTTCCTCATGAGAAGCCTGGAATACTGCCGGACTAATAACGCACTGGATCAAGCTCTATGATGTCAGGGAAGTTTTTGTGACTGTATCACAAACAAACAATTATTTCAAGGCATGTTTGTATCATCCTGTAGGTCTAGCACTTCCAGCAAAACATTAGAGAATACATGTAATGTGCTCAAGCATGTTTGACTGCATGCGGAAAAATGTGCTAGAAAGCATAGGTGTAATTTTTTGTATGTGCAAGAGGCAAAAAAGATGTGTAGTGTCAGTGCGCGCATTCGTGTATTCGTCTGTACATGCATTCGCGCGCATTTGTGCGTGTGTGTGTGTGTGTGCGCGCGAGCGCGCACGTGCGAGCGAGTGTGATGTGGTACTCGCCGCAGCACGTGCGTGCGTGTGATGTGGCGTGTGCGTGCGTGCGCGCACGAGCCAGAACGGGTGGAGTTACTGTTTGTGTATGTGTGTAGTAATGAGTGTATGAGTGTGTATATGTGTGTAATTGTGTGAAAAGTTGTGTGTGTGTGCGCTGCGCGCGCGTGTGTGAGTGTGGTTTAAGTGTGTGTGTGTGTGTGTAAGTGTTTGCATAGATGACAACAATGGTGCACTCATCTTCGATCTGGGGTGCATGAAGAGAGGTATGTGGTGGAGGGGGGGGTAAGACTGGTGTGTAAGTTATACACCTGCATGACACTGTGGATTTAATGTGTGTGTTTTGTTGCGTGCGTGCTGTGCGCGCGCGCGCGCGGGGCGTAATTTTTTCTTCTTTTCTTCTTTACATCGAGGAAAGTGAAAAGCAGACCAAGTTGTATGTCGATCCAGTCCCCGTGTTTATGCAAATTTTTGTCATCGTTCCCACCGGCATACATGGCCTACTCCACCCGAAAAGCGAACGGTTTTACGTGTGTGCCAATGATGTTCTGCGCGTTTTCGCTACACTGACCTTAGGTTTATAGGATCTTTGCGTGCACCCTAGCTTTTTGGTGTGTGTTGTGTGTAGCGAGTGTGCGCGCGCGTGCGTGCCGTGCTGCGTGCGCGGGCAGGGGAGGGTTGCACTGGCGGGTGCATTTGGAGTTATGACACAGTATACTTTGTAAGCGTTGGGTGGCCGTTGATAGATTGTGTTGCATTATTGAAAGTGGGTTGCATTGTTGAAAGTGGGTTCTTCAGCAGATATTGAAGGTGCGTGCATTATTGAAGGTGCGATGCATATATGAAGGTGGTGTTGCATCATTTAAAGAGAGAATGTGTGTTGGCATTTTTGAAGGTGAGATGCATTATTACAGTGTGTTGCATTATTGAAGGTGTGTTGCATTATTGAAGGTGTGTTGGCATAATGACAGTGTGTTGGCATTATTGAAGGTGTGTTTGCATTATTGAAGTATGTTGTCATTTGAGAATAGTGTGATGCTTGGTCTATGCGAGAATGCCAAACATTCGTTTTTGACAAATTCTTGTTGGTGTGATTCTCATGTTGTGATAATATGATGACAAATAATAATGAAGAAGACATAAGCCAAACCCATTTTTTGCTAATTGCCGCTGATATATGCTGTTTTTTGTGTGAGGGCGGGGTGGTGGGGGGGGGGGATAGAGAGGGGGGAGAGAGTAGGGAGGGGGAGAGTGAAAAATAGGAGGTTGGGGGGGGGGTGTTTGTGAGTGTGCTCGTGCTCATTCATTTATAACTTGACCCAGAAAACTGTCCAGTGGAGGTGGAGTTAGTTTTACATGGATCTTTTTCCTTTTAAAGTCTTGTACATTACCCACAAACATCTAGTTGGGTGATTTTTGGTTCAAGAAAAGATGGGTGGGATTTAAGGGGGTGGGGGGGTGATGTAGCCGGAAGATGGGGAGGGAAAAACCCAGTTTTGAAGTTTTTGGTTTTCCTCTGTGTGGGGAATATAGGGATGGGGTGTGGGGGGGGGACGAGACTGAACTCTAGCGCCTGCAGAATTAAATGGTTCCATGAGGCAAATAATCAATCTATTCAACACAGCATTGGTTGCAGGTTCCCTGTGTGTGTGTGTGTTGTAAATACGTGCTTGAGCGTGAATGTGAGTGTACGTGCAGGAATGCATGATAGGGGAGCGGGGGATAGGTGAATATTTGTGACCTACTCTACTTGCATACTTCATGGCGGTTCGGGCCTTTTCGTCATACACCAGTTTCCGTTATAGGTGGTTTAATTTGTTGACCCTTGTTATAGGATTTTTTTTTTCCTGTAATACATGCTGTACTTATGTAAATATTAGCTTAAGGTGCAAAGTAACCCAGATTCGCTTGGGATTAGGTCAAGTCAAACATGAGCTTTTTTACAAAAAGTTTGTTGTTATGTTGCCTGGCTTGTTTGTTTTTGAATTGACAGACATCGTCAAAATTTTTGTAATACCATGCTTTCATTGGACACCATTTTGTATTGTAGTATGCGTAATCTCCTCAAATGCTCACTTTTATATTTTTGTGCTCTTTTTTTTTACTGTGGGGGGGGGTGTAGGATGTTTATTAAGCAATTTTTTTAGACACATGTGGTAGTGCCTTATAATAAAAGCCATTAATATTAGTAGTGGGATGCAATACTATAAAACTACAGGCTTACAAACTAAATGGGAATAGTTCAGTGTCAATCAATGTATTGGTAAAACTGACAGAGGGCCTAATACCATACCAGAAAAGACAAGACCTATTCCAAGTAATTGGAAAAAAAAAAATCATTATCCTACCATATATTTCTTTGCAGTACACTCTGCTTTGAATGAAAGAAAGGATTGAGGTAACATCATTTTGGTGTGAGTGAGGAATTTAGGCAAAGTTTTTCCCATCCATAGCATTCTAAGTAGGAGGGGGAATCCATTCTTTTTTAATAATAAATTTCGAGAAAAAAGTAAAAAATGTTTTCAAAAGGTAAGGGAGAAACAATCTTGGTTAAAGCAGAAATTGAAAGAAACAAAGTATTCTCTTATGGATTAATTAATTATGGTCCAAATAGCTAACAAAACCTGAATTGTATATATTTGACATAAAAAAAAGAACAAAGATGCTAAAACAACATATTATAGTTGGGTAATTTCAATTGGTGCTCAAACCAGCAAAGGATTACTATAAGTATAGCAAATATTCAATAATCCTAGACCTAAAGAATTGAAGTTATACAATAATGATAAATCGAATCAGACTTTAAATGAAATCCTGGGAGTAGATCTAAAATCCTGATGTCCCAAGATACACATGTAGAAGTACATAACCCATTGTCAAGACAGGCTAGATTTGATTTTCTTTCCTCGACTCATAAGTTCAAATGAAGTTTGCCCCTTTTGTTAGAGATGCAGGATATAGAAGTTTGGGATACAGGACAAAGGAAGAACCATTCGAGGTCGGATGCATAATGTTACAGTTGAGTTTATGGCAACTTCTAAACGAATGACAATACTTGGAAATATGATTCCGATATTCATCTCTCAAGAAAGAAAAATCAAATCTAAACGAAGATTACGAAGCAGATTATTAAAACTTAAAATAAGATAACATAGCAGGTCCTCATAACGGCAAGAGGAAACAATTAGAAACTGGTCCCTTTATCTGAATAACAACTGCAACTCACACAATCTCTGACCCCACGTGTGTTCCTTGACACTTTCTGTAAATGTAAATTAGATCATGGCACTATTTATCCTAAAGTGCTAAAGATAAAAAAGAAAAATTGAAAATAAATAAGAATCTAAAATAATGAAAAGACATAATACAGCAAACTTGAAAAAAAGGAGAGAACATGATGAATATGTCATTAGTATAGAAACAAAGAAAGAACAGTTAAAAATATATAAAGGGAAGAAAGAGATAGAGAGGGGTGAAAATGATAGCAAGATGTAAGCTGAAGGAGAGACAAGTGACAGATTACTACTTTATTAAATTTAGTAAAAAAAGACACTTTAGGTTAAATAAAACATGGGCAACACTAACAGATTATAAGTAGTAATTATGCAGAACACTCAGAAAGATATTTAATCAGAAGTTAAAATTTTTATAAACAATTAATGTAAATAATATGGGCTAATAACACTCCAAACCTAGAGTCACTGTCAGATAAAAGAACCTTGACAACACATATACCATAACTAAGTTAAGAAAGCAAAAATGATTTAAATAGGGGAAATAAAGTAATAAGAAGCAACTATTGGCATATAAAATATTGAAAAACAAATTAAAAGTCTCACCCGGGGTACAGAGTGTTCACTGAAGATCTCTCTAAGTGAGCTTTTAGGATAAAATAGGTATTTTAGATAGAGCATTAAATGCTGGATATAAAAAAATGCGAGAACTAACATGTTGTTCAAAGGCAAGGCGAAAATCACATTATACCCAATTCGACACAACACAAACCAAACCAACGAGGTAAAGAACGTGGAGACCAATATCTTTGTTAAAAAAAATGTTGAGTAAAAAATTGGGAATAAAAAATGCATTAGCTAACCCAACCCCGATTGAAAAATGTATTATTAACAACTAAACTTACAAAAGAAGGAAAGATGTCTTGGTGACAATATTCGACTTATTTATGTTCAATAGCTTACTTAGAAAACATCATTTATCTGGACTCTTTGTTGAATATTGATTTTAGAAATAGCTTTTGACTCAGTTAGATTGGGAATTCATGTTTAAAAAAATTTCTTAAAGCATTAGGTATTTCTTCCCCAACATGGATTTTGTAAAATGGACAAGAAAAATATTTTTGTACAATATCCAAACTTGTGTTCAGTCTATATTCAAGTCTCCTTAGGTGGAATTATAAATAGATCGATTATGCCGAACAGAGGTGACCCACTGTCCTCCATATATATTTGTCCTATTGTGCAGAAATACTGGCAATAATGATTCCGTGAAAATGAAGACATACCTGGAAAAACTATATATAATATTGAAAAAACAATGTTTCTCAGTATGGCAGATTATACTGAAATTACTTTAGTCAGTGACAGAACAAATCATTTACACTTGCGTTCGAAATGTATAAATACTATTATTTTTTTTTTAGGATCAAAAGTTCCAGGGTTCAATATGAATCATGGAAAACATGTGTAATTTGGTTGAGATGGAGCCCAAAAAAACCACCTCTCTCTTCAGAACTTTTAAAAGGGCCATTAGGTAAGGAAATTGTAATCCCCAAAAAATCACAAAATTCCAGGAATCTGGTATTACTAATGACCTACACAACTTCCACATTTAATTACTCAGAAAAAAACAAACTTGCAAGAAGTGAAGTATAGTTGACAGATCTCGTACTAAAAGACAACTAACACAATAACAGCCAAAGTCAAGGATAGCATACTGAAGGTCACTAATTATATCAAAAACCTTAATATCACTTATGTAATGCTGCTATCCTATTCCACCGTAGACGAAATTTATGTTACATGACCTATGCAAAGCTACAGCTAGCAAATAAATTCGTTTGGAACAAAAAAAGATATAATATAAGTAAAACAAAAAGCTATAAAAGCCATCCAAACAATAATAATACTTTCTCTGCAGAAAATTCTGAAAGTCAGCAACACAGCCGCAGTATGAACCATTCCTGTGATTGTTCATCCGCCGTACAAAAGCTTATATATTTAAAGAAATGTTTCTGTAAACCCTCTAAGTGCTCTTATGTTTATAATAAATTTTACACACCCATCTTTCTCTTGCTAAATTATATCTTATCCGAAATCGGTAATAAGTGTTAAACGATTCCCAAAGGACCAAAATTATTTGGCTTGTTAAATAATCGAATTGTATAGAATAATTATTCGGAATTTATATGTAATAAATAATTCTACTTGTTATCCTTCACAGGTTGAGGACTTTATAAACATGTATCTAAAAACATGACCCCCCTGTAGTTCATGTCCAAAAAGCAAGGTCCTCGAAGGTTCTTTATAACTGTTATTAGTTGCTATAGTTCATTTTAAATGTAACAACACAACACCACCAACCCACACACACACCACCCCACACACACCTACACACACACATCACAAAAAACACACACACACACCCACACGACACATACGCACACCACTCTCAAAGCTCACTCGTACACGCAACGCAACACCGAACAATCGCGCAACGGCAGCGAAATCACAGATTATACACACACAAGCATACACACAAAACAAACACACAAACACACACACACACATACATCACACACACTCACTGACCAAACACATACTATAGGACAACATACAAACAAAACACAAATTTCTCTGATATCTTTACATCACACAGAGACACTCAACGCAACGCGCACAAGTACTCACGCGCTCGTCCGCGCACAGACACATCCCACACACACTACCAAACCACAACACACACTAGTATGACAAAATTTAACAAAACCCGCATACACACGTTGGACAGAAGTAAAAAAGCACATAAGAGCAAATTCCATAATCATCGATAATCAACAAAGAATAAAAAAAATAAATAATAAAAACACACACTCACGTCACACTGACAAACGACCCAGACAAATACACACAATACTCACACACATTCACATGCACACTCACACACCATCACACATGACACACACTACACACACAGAACCACCGAGCACACGACCCACACACACACACACACACACACACACATACAACATCAACACACAATCTCACACATATATATACAGCTCACATACACATACACATACTCACATACACACACACACACACCACACACACACACACACACACACAACACACAGCACACACACACAAACTAAAATCAACTTATAGTTAACAGATCGTTACATAGAAGACAACACACACACACACACACACACACACACAAACGCCACAGGCAACACACTCATAATCCCCTCTGGATGTATACACTTTTCGGAGTAAGGACTTTATCAACAGAACAACTGGAACACACGCACTACTACGCACCGCACGCACGCAACAGTGCAACTCACCGCAACGCACACCGTACCCACCACATACACACGCGGCGCGCGCGCAACCAAACACGACCCACACACACAGACACACACACACGGGTTCGATTCCCGTACAAGGGGAGATATTATTCCTGGAGTTAACATCAGTGCAGACTCCACTCATCCCTAAAAGACCTTCGATGAAGACAAAAACCGAAGCCCCGTTGTGCAAACGCACGCAGAACATTATTTCGCACACGCTTAAACTCTTGTTATTGCGCTGTTCGTGAAGAGTAGGCCATTGTGTGCCGGAGTGGAAACAGAATGACAGGAAATATACAAAACCGCATACCCAATTGGGACTAGAATGATAAGAAAAAGAAGCACATAAGCGCATTATTCCATTTATCCTCGATATACAATAATTTAAATAAAAAATAAAATATATAGGATAAAACCACACAAACACACACATAACATGCATACATACATACAAACAAACATACACACACATAATAAAATCATAATAATCACATAAAATTATTCACATATCTACCGGTCAAAAAATCACTATAATGTGTAATAGACGTTTAAACAGAAGATATCTACATAATAAATCAATCAGGTCCAATCAATCTCCTCACTCTCACTCTCCTCGCCTCAATCGGAGTCCCCCTCAGTCTCTGCGCTTAAAACCCCTCATATTCTCTCTCTCTCTCTATCTCTCACATGTCTCCTCCACTCACACACTCTCTCGTGACGTTCCCCTATGCTTTCTACCAGCAAGAGCGTGCTATTCAAAGAGTGAGTGGAAACGAAATTTATTGTTTTCAACAAACCAGAAAGGCCACCATTAACCAGTAACAGGTCTACCTTCTGTGTAGAAAACGGTTCTGAACACCTTTCTGCCTAAATGGCCCTTAACAATCTTTCAAAACGAGGGCAGGAGAGGAATCAAACGGTTATTGAGTTGGCCTGTGGCCAACCCCACCAACTTTCAAGCAAAACAACCAAGCCGACAGAGACAGTGTATTTGATACCAAACATGGACAGGGGCAATGCGCAATAGCCCATGACAAAAGGGATGGAGGAGACAACATAAGGTCAGGTAGATGAAAAATGCAACATGAAAATCCAATCCCTGTTTCCACCCCTTCAGAGAGTTGTTTTTTAGCCACAACACCGCCCCTGTTAATTATGTTAATAATAGCAGTAAAAAAAAACTGCTTTTTGGACACAGCATTGAGACACGTTACGCCTCCCTTTAACTGGCACAACCTCGTCGTAGCTGTTCGAACCTGCACGGCAACAACGGCCGAGCCCTTCCTGTTCTCTCGTCAAGCTTGTTTCGTGATTGACCCAGTGTCAGTGACAGCTGCAGGGCCGCACTAATTGACTCTAAAACGGCAAACGGACACGAGTACGTACAACGAAAGTGAAAAAATGAAAGATGACATGTCTGTCAGCAGTGACAGCACCAACAACAGCGCTCAGTTGACACTATACAGATAACAGCTCAGGGAAGGATGTGGATGGAGAACAGGGGGGTATTGGAAACCGATTCAAAACCAATGTCAGAAGGGTAAATGCAATCAGTGAAATCCGGGAATCAACTCACCGACAGTCGTACCCCCCGAGGATTGCCAGATGTGTATGTCACATGAACAAATAACACTTTGAAAACACAAAATGGACAGGGGGCTAGGACAATACCCAGTAACAGAAAGCAGCCAAAAATATGTTGTAATCTACTGGACACGCCCAGTGACTCAGTCCAGCAATAACAACCACACCGCAAATTTCCGCTCTGTGTGTGACATTCCTCAGTTTACCTCCTCCAACCTACAACGATTATCCGTTATCCCATTCTACTTTACAGGGACATCTTTCACACATGTCCAGATTAAATTATAAACAATAAATACCACGTTCTGGTTACCGCTCCCTAAGAATGTTTGATGAGTTGTGAAAAAAAAAAAAAAAAAAAACTAAAAAGCAGTGATCTAATTTTTGTTTGTATTATTTTTCGAGATTTCGATCCCC
Source organism: Rapana venosa (assembly GCA_028751875.1). NCBI lineage: Eukaryota > Metazoa > Mollusca > Gastropoda > Neogastropoda > Muricidae > Rapana > Rapana venosa. The sequence goes on along the minus strand of CM054134.1, from coordinate 65,248,103 downwards.
TCCCCGCGCAATTACGCCATTTGAGAAGGGTATGTAAAAAAAAAACCTAACGACATTAATAATTGTCATTAGTGCTCCTCATCAAATCTCGTCTCAACGGACGCTTCCTCGTCTTGCACCCTTTCTAGTCTCAACTCCTGGTTCAAGGTCCGCCGTCACGACCACACCTCGGACTCCGTGGTCTCACTTAATCGGTTCTCTCTCCTCACCCTCTCTCTTCCTCGTCTACGTGGCTCTCACTCATTCTTCGTCTCTCTCCAGTATCATCCTCAAGTCTCAGCTCTCACACGGTTCGTGTCGCTCCTAGTGACTCATGATCGTCTCTTCTCTCTCCTCCTCTTTCTCACTACTGCTGATATTTCAGTCTCCTGTTGTAGGGTGTCTGGTTATTTGGCTTAAATGTGAAATTAAAATTAAACATTAAAAAATAAAACATAACAATTTGAAGACTAACTAACTAAATTTACACACCACAAACACACACACACACACACACAGTACACATCTCCAGGAACAAAACGACACACACACACACATCGCAACCACCACAACCACCACACAACAACATAAACAACAAGAACATACAACACAACCATCAAAAGCAGGATCCAGCTAACATACACCCCAATCTGCAAACAGTAAGATAAAGGAAAAGGTGTCCCATCAACCAATAATAATGATCGTAAGGGGGGAGCTGAGGAGCATCAGAGGACCTCACTTCGCTATGGCCTTAGGCATATTGGGTAGGCAGCGGGCTAACTCCTTCTCCCTTCGCTGCTTTACCTTCCCTGACCCTAAAGAGGGCAGGTACCCATTTACAGCTGGGTGAACTGGGGGAACTGTACTGAAGCCAAGGCACGCAAACGGTCACCCATCCAACTGGTAACCACGCTCGAGGCTGCTTAACTTGGCTGGGGGAAAGCGAGTGCTCCGACCACTGAGCTATCCCGTCCCCTAACAGATCTAAATGAATCTTGTTGATCCTCTCTGCCTGTTTGTTTGTTTGATCACACTGATTGTTGCAAAATCGGGTTTCAAAACATGAAGACAGCTGCGCTAACCTAAAGAGCCTGTGTTGAATGTGATCTTTATTCATTAGGTTCGTTGAGAAATGATATTGCCTTTTCTTTGATAGTTCTGGAATGATCTATGGTATTCTGAGAAGGTCCAGGAGTTTCCTGAATTCTTTACAGTATTCTAAGAGGCTCTGGGAGTTTTCAGAATGTTCTTCAATATCCAAGAAGTTCTAGAAGTTTCTGAAATGTTCTACGGTAATCTATACAATTTCTGAAGTTTCTGAAATGTAGTATTCAAGGGAGTTTCTGAAATTTCTGGAAATGTGTTGGGTGATGGTTTGTCAGACTTCTTGTTGGTAATGTGTGTATGAAATGCCAAGGAGTCTTCTGAGGCATCTCATCTCCAACGCCTGGATCCTCCTTTGTAGATCTGTTTTCAATGTCCAGGATTCCCATGCCCATGATTCATATACTATGTTGAAAGGGTTCTTTTGGAAATGGATACATACAGTTTCCTGTGGAACTATCGTATGGAGACAAAATATTGTTGAGAGATAATTCGGCAGTAAAACCTTAATTCTTGAGTGGACTTGTTCTTATGATCTGTCTGGATGTGATTCACCAGGAGATAGAAACCAACCCTTGACATTTCAGTCAGTGTTCTACGTCCACTGGAGTATTTTCATGAAAGAGTCCATTGGTCAAGAACTAACGCAGCAGCCGCTGGTCTTCAGCACAGCAAAGCGAGTATTCAGTCTCTGACACAATGTGGAAAGTGCCTACAGAACCAACAACCCCTGTACTGCGTCATGTTAGATTTTAAGAAGACCTTTGACATGGTGTGATATGTGACCTTGCAGGCAAATATGAAATCATACAACATAAATGGTTTCCTGGTCAAGGTGATACTGCACCTCTGGGAAAAAGCCAGCAATGTAGTATGTTTCAAAGGCAGTATCCAGAGAAATACAGGTATCTCCTGTATGCAACATCCAATGCACCATTAGATGGAGAAGCCAACAAGAAGCAGGATAAAGCGCAGTAGTTTCATCCAACATAGCCGGGCACTCAGACAACATCATCATCATTAGCCATTACACCCAGTGGTGTGTAGGGCAGCAACAAAGCGCTTCCACTCCTGCCTACCCTGGGCTAACCTAGTTACTTATCCCCAAGAGTGCTGCATGGCCTTCATCTCACTTTCTACAGTCCTCCTCCACATTGCTTTTGGTCTTCCTTTTTTTCTCCTTCCTTCTGGGGTCCAGTGCAATGCTGTTCTTGTGATTGACTGTGGGTCTCTTCGGAGAATGTGCACAATCCACTTCCACCGTTGTGCACTCAGACAACAGAAGATGAACAATCTACCTTCCCATTCTGTTCATTGGGACCCAGCTACTCACTCTACCAAGACCATAGGAAATCAATAACAGGGAACCTGAGATCCTCACCACTATTCAGTATGTGGCTCTAAAAGGAACTCAGTGTGACACCAGGAAGAAGGCACTGACCCTGGCCGTGGTAGAAGACTACTACCCAGGACAAGCATGGATCCAGGTCTACACAGACGTATCAGTTACAGATGCTGTCTTCAATGGAGGAGCAGGAGTGCTGATCAAGTACGGTACTCATCTGTAGAAGTGACACCGCACTAACTACCTCTACCGTGCAGAAACCCATGCCCTGAAACAAGCTGCCACCATGGTCAGACACTCCAAAGATCAATGCCAGCAAGTGGTTTTCTTCACCGATGCCCAGTCAGTCCTACAAGCCCTGTCTGCTGACAAAGAAATAGAACTCCAACAGGAACTACAGCTCCTTACACAAAACAAACCTGTAATGCTCCAATGGATCCCAGTGCACTGTGGTATATCTGGCAACAAACAGGTTGATGAACTTGCGAAACAAGGAGCATAGAAAGAACAGTGCGAAAGCAGCCTCACCTTCTACGAAAAGAAGACACTCATCAAATGAGGACGACTACCACTATCTCAAAAGAGAAGAACAAACATAACTCTAAGACTCCGCACTGGACACAACAGACTAAATCACCACATGTCCACAAAGCTGAAACTTGTTCCTTCTCCCCTGTGTGCCTGTGGGAAAGAAAACTATATAGGCGAACACATCCTTCAGAGATGCACGCTATTCAGCGACCTGAGCAAATTAATTTTGTGTGGCCGATGGAGATAACCCTGCAAACTAAGCTGCACAGCCCACGAGAGGAGCTGGAAAGGACATGCCATTATTTCTCCCAAACACATCTGACAGTGTAAAAAGCGAACGAGAGAAGAAGTAGAAAGGCAGTATCGGAGACAGGTTTAGAATCGAAGTTGGAGTTAGGCAAGGCTGTTTATTATCTCCCACTCTTTTCGGAGTCCATGAAGAAACTTTCAGCACAGGTGGCCAAACAACTTTCAGCCTGCATTGCGCGGATGACATGGATGGATTGACTATCAGTTTATGGCAAGATCAGCGCTTATCAGCGGTGAGGGCATTAACACTCATAAGGGTCAACAGAGAAAGGCTAAATAGTTCAAAGCTTCAAATATCTCAGAGCAGTAGTTTTGAAGGATCCAAGATGAAAACTATGGCCAGGATTGTCCAGATACAGCAGCCTGATGAGACTGAGGTCAACCTGAAATGACAGCAACTTCACTTTCAGTTTTTAAGTTATAATAATAATAATAATAATAATGTATGGAATTTATATAGCGCTGAATCTTGTAAAGCAACAAATCAAAGCGCTCAGATTTCATTTCATACCACTTTAAGTCACGGCAGATTTCTCTCCGTGAAATTCGGGCTGCTCTCCCCGGGGAGAGCGGGAGAGCGCGTCGCCACAAGCGCTGCGCCACCCTTTTTTTTTTCTCCATGTCTGCAGCTGTATTTGTTTCCCTATCAGAGTGTCTTTTTTCTAAGAATTTTGCCAGGGACAACTCTCTTGTTGCCGTGGGTTCTTTTACGTGCGCTAAATAATTACGTGTAACACACGGGACCTCGGTTTATCGTCTCATCCGAAAGACTAGCGCCCAGACCACCACTCATGGTCTAATGGATGGGGGAAAAGTTTCCGGTCCAAACGGGGTACGAACCGCCGCACACTTCAGACCCGGACTTTTCGCTTTCTAGACAGGCGCGTTACCTCTAGACCACCGATGCACTTCTGTTTTTACTTTTTTTCACTTGTTTAGTTTTATACCACTTTAAGTCACGGCAGATTTCTCTGCGTGAAATTCGGGCTGCTCTCTCCGGGGAGAGTGCGTCACCACAAGAGCAGCGCCACCTTTTTTCTTTCTTTTTCTTGTCTGCAACTGTAGTTGTTTCCCTATTAGAGTGGCTTTTTTCTACAAAATTTTGCTGGGGACAACTCTCTTGTTGCCGTGGGTTCTTTTACGTGCGCTAAATAATTATATGCACGGGACCTCGGTTTATCGTCTCATCAGAAAGAATAGCACCCAGACCACCACTCATGGTCTAATGGATGGGGGAAAGTTTCGGGTCCAAACGGATTTGAACCACCGCACACTTCCGACCCGGACTTTTCGCTTTCTAGGCAGGCGCATTACTACTAGACCACCAATCCACTTATTCATCATACCCACAGTTCTGTTTGCGTGGGCCGCTACCTAGAGAATAAGATAAAGGCCACAGGGGAGCCATTTTAGAAAATACGTGACGTCACTCACAAGGACTGCATCTCTTTGATGCAGACATGAGCATAAAAATCAACTAAGCCATCAGGCCACACGATTTTTAACTGACCTGGAGTAAGGAACGGATGCTGAAGTGGTATGGCCACGTCTCGCGTACATGGGGAATGGCAAAATAAAAACCTCTTTGAAGGGGACAGCACAGGGAGCAAAAGGAAGGGGGCAAGGAAGAGATGGGAAGGAAACATTGCAGAAAAGTATGATGCTGAGTAAGAGAGAAGGATGGGCAATCATAAAGGATGGAGGAAGCTAGTTGCCAGATGTGTGGCGTCCCAACAGTCCCCAAAAGACTAAAGGATTGATAATGATGATGATAACGAGGCGGACGACGACGGCAGCAGTGACAACGACGACGATGATGATGGCGATGATGAGGACGACGACGATGATGATGACGACGACGGTGATAATGATGATAATATGATTACACAACCCGTCTTACTCAAGTGTCCTATGTTTCTGATAAATGTTATTGAATACATTACTGCGGCTGGCTGGTGCAACATCTTTTTTTTCTTTCTTTTTCTCCCCCTCCTACCTACACACGCTTTCTTTGTCACCATACTCATTTTCACATCCTGTTTTTGTGGTGGTGACAGCAGCTTTAATTTTTCACTTTCCATTTTCAGCGAGATGCTGAGAGCCTAAAATGGCTGTACAATCAGCTGCATTTCTAATAACCTGAATTAGCTTCACTGTCTCCCCCCCCCCCCCCCCCTCCTCTACAAAAACAAAATTCCAAAAGGGCAGGTTGACATTCTGTACATTTCACACAAGGATGTCACGATCTTGGTGCACAAGGGTCATTCAGTCACTGGTCACACATAAAGCAATCAGAGAATCGTTCAGCTGATACTACTTTTGTTTGATTTGATACTTAGAGTTTTCAGAATGTCCTCGTGTTAGATGGACAGAAGAAAGGAGACACACAATGTAGATTTATTCTTTCAGGAAGCCTGACTGGCGCAGTGGTTATATTCATGTTATGCTTGATCAAAGGGTTCAACGTTTGATTACTACTGTAGACTGTCACATCAGAAAAAAAGCTCTCTCTTTGGAACCAACATTAAAACAAGCCCAATCCCTTTCCAGATGAAGCTTTGACCGTCAAGATCCCGTGAATCAACTCACAGTTCAACTCCAGCTGCAAGTTCAACTCCAGTTGCGAGACTTCTCCTATCTTCTGTGCCTTCATGGTGCTGGATATAGACCCTGCTTTTCCATTTCACACTGCATTTCAGCCGAGCCATCATAGCAGACACTGGTCCTCAAGTTATTTGGGTAGTGGGTCTGGGGGTATTCAAAGGTGTAGGACTTTTTCTTAGGGCCATTCTTAGAGCCCCTTGATCGTACACCATGGATGTTGATGAGGGTAGAAGTCCTCTCACTCCAGGCCGGGACAGCTAGACACTGAGATATCTCTTTTGGGTCATGTTCAAAGATGTCCTGATGCTGTTTCTCAGGCAGCCCGCTGTTCAGTCTTCTTTTCATGGAGCAGTTTGGAAACCTCTTGAATGTAGCATCCTGGATGAGAATTTTAATGTCTCGACGAGATTTAAGAGACTGTGCTGGTCCCAAGGTATGATATTTACGTTGTATTCATGGTCCCTGAGATGATGCCGGTTGCTTACTTCTGCCCTTGTTAACTAAGTCAGAGTTGGACTTGGCACTAGCTGCCAAGATGCAATGATTAGCACATTGGGTTGTGGATTGAAAGCTTTGGGGGTCAAATCCCACAAGAGTCATAGGGAGTTTTCGGACTTTGGCCGGCTCCTACCCAGAATGAGTTTTCCATGGGCTCATTGGGAAGACCGGGACTACATAGTCGAGCTTCATCTACTTCACGGATGCGATTTTGAGTGTCGCTAAAATTACCTGACCAGCATATGAGGTGTCTGTGTCTCTCAGGCCAAGTTGACACCGGGATATATTATGATAAGCAACATAGAGTACATCAAGTAATATCAAAACATATGCACTTCTATACGTCCCATTAAGTAATGTCAAAACATATGCACTTCTATAGCAGCATCATTATATCATCGTCATCGTCATTGATCATCATGCAATAACAGAAAATTGTCTCTGATTCAGCATCCTGGTTTCATGGTGACCTCAATTTAAATTTCCTCATACACTTCTGTGCCTGTGGTGAGTTTGTGTCAAGGACAAATAAAAGTCACAAAATAACACATGCTGTAACTGACTGCAGACAATGCAACTGAACGTTGTAAAGAGCGCAACAAAGGGTCAGTGTACTTCAGTCAGCTGAACAAATACTCAATTTGGCATGCGTGCACAGGCTGTCAACAAATGGCCCTGGCAACTGACAAGCAGAAATGTGCACGATGATGCCAATGTTATGCCATACCCGAAGTGTTAAGTCGTTGGACAGAACTTTTAAGGGACGATAGAGACAGTTAAAAACAATAGCGTCAGGTTTCCGGGCCCCAAAGAGCAAACACCATGAGATAATAATAATAATAATAATAATAATAATAATAATATATGGAATTTATAGATGTGCTTCTCTATCATTTGTTTATTTGTTTAATTCTTTATTTAATCATTCACGATATTTATACACTTCATTCCTTTTCATCTGTTCATTCAACCATTGATGTGTTTCTTCATGTATTTGATTTTTTTCTTCAATTTTAAATTTGCTTACTTGCTAAATTTCTTTTTCTGGAATATTCAGTTCCTTAAGTGTGTTTTTTCAATACCATATTTATACTCTCTCTCTCTCTCTCTCTCTCTCTCTCTCTCTCTCTCTCTCTCTCTCTCTTTCTCTCTCTCCATTTATTACATTGAAGACTAAAATCATAAAGGCCGGACATTTGATTTGAGTGCACACTAAATTAAAACAAAAGTAGTTTGCATGCAGTATAGGTTCTCTATGCGCATCAATCCCTCAGTCACTGTGCCGTTGTACTCATCCTGTCCCAATGGATTTTCTCTCCCCTCTCCCCCCCCCTCCCCCCCACACACACGGCACTTGCATGCATGTGTGCACAATTGCACATAATGATGTAGTGGAAGGGATTGGGGAAATCAGTGTGATTCATTTCTTTTGTGCTAGTCAGTAAAACATAAACAGATACCAAAACACAAACAAGCAAACAAACAAAACCAAGGCAAAAGAAAACAAAACCCCTTTTACAGCTATGTCTACATCGTATTTGTATGTAAAGGTGGGCTTGACATGTACGTTTCTACATTTTTACACAGTCTGGTATCAACGAATAATTATACCAGGTACTAACAAGCTTTAGCCACTTTGCTCAAGCTATAGAAGCTTGGGACTGTCTCTAATGTGGGCCAGTTTTCTTTACCTTTGACCATGATGGTCACACACACACACACACGATTTTTTTCACGCCAATATGCGGCGCGGCAGCATATGCAGTCTAATGCGCACGTAACTACTGCACGCGATCAATGTGTCACACACACAAACACAAAACCACAGACTGAAAACTCCGAAAAAATTTACTGATTTACTCATAAAGAGACCATGGGTCCATACAAGGAGGGGACTGCTGATCAAACTAGTCATTAATCCTGACAGTACAGGTTAGCCTAGAGTACATCTGTGATGAACTAATGCAAAACAAACCCTCAGTTAAATACTAACAACTACTTGGAGGGTGCGGGGAGGGTGGACTAAAACAACGATGGGGGACCCTTGAGTCACCCTAATATCTCTTACTTTAAAGGTTTCATGTTGTCAAGACCTGCACAGCGAGCCCTGATAGGATGGGAAGCACATGGATCAAGAATCATCGCGGCATCCTTCAGGACTAAGAAGAAGATCAAGATGAACATCATCCAGTGTTATGCGCCAACAAATGACGGTGATGAAGAAGCCAAAGATCAATTCTATGACAGACTGCAGAACGTCATTGCCAAGTACCCAGAAAAAGATATAAACATCCTCATGGGTGATTTCAATGCCAAGATCGGACAAGACAACACGGGATAGAAGAATTGATGGGAAGACACGGATTAGGAGAGATGAATGAGAATGGCGAGAGATTTGCAGACTTCTGTGCTATCAACAATCTGGTAATCGGTGGCAGCATTTCCCCCACAGAAGAGTACATAAGGCCACCTGGGTATCACCAAATCATGTGACTGAGAACCAGATCGACCATATCTGCATGGCCAAGAAATTCAGGAAATCTCTACAGGATGTAAGGGTGAAAAGAGGAGCAGACGTTGCATCTGACCACCACCTTTTGGTAGCCAGGCTGAAGCTAAACTGAAGAAGAACTGGATGGAAGCAACAACAAAGAGGCAGAAGTACAACACCAGCCTGCTGAAAGACACAAAGAAAAATGAAGAATTCAAGCTGTCCCTCACCAACAAGTACCAAGTACTACAAGAACTGCTTGAAGAAGAGACTGACATCGAGAGCCAGTGGAAGAAAGTGAAAGAGACACTGACGTCAACTTGTCAGGAAGTAGTGGGCCCCAAAGACACCAACAGAAGGAATGGATATCGGCAGTCACAATGGGCAAGATTGAGAAGAGAAAGCAGAAGAAAGCAGCAGTAAACAACAGCCGGACAAGAGCAGCAAAGGCCAAGGCACAAGCAGACTTCACAGAAGCCAACAAAGAAGTCAAGAGAAGCGCAAGAACAGACAAGCGCAAATACATCGACAGCCTGGCAGAGGAAGCTGAGGAAGCAGCAGCCAGTAACAACATGAAGCTGCTGTATGACACCACTAAGAAACTCTCAGGGAAGTACAGCAGGCCTGAGCGACCAGTCAAAGACAAGAAAGGAAACACCATCCTGGGAACAGAGGGACAACTGAACAGATGGGCAGAGCACTTTGAGGAACTCCTGAACAGATCCGTACCTTCAAACCCCCCCGGACATCGACCCTGCTGATAGAGACCTAGACATCAACTGTGAGCAACCAACAAGGGAGGAGATCATGAAAGCCATCAAAATGCCGAGAAATGGCAAGGCAGCAGGACCGGACAACATCCCAGCAGAAGCACTCGAGGCAGACCTGGAGACCACGGTAGAGATGCTGTACCCTCTCTTTGGGAAGATTTGGGAATAGGAGGAAGTACCATCAGACTGGAAGGAGGGCTACCTCATCAAGCTACCCAAGAAAGGAGACCTCAGCAACTGTGCCAACTATAGAGGGATAACGCTTCTGTCGGTGCCCAATCCACTTCCACCGTCGTCTGGTGATGATGGTTCCCATGTCTTCCTGCCTGCATCTCCGTAGTAGGTCTTCATTGGAGATCTTCTCTGGCCAAAAGATCCGGAGAATTCTTCGGAGGCATATGGTGTGAAAGGATCGAAGTTTGGTAAGATCCGCTTCCGTCATCCTCCAGCACTCAGAACCGTACAGGAGGGTAGATACAACACAGCTCTGGTATAGCTTCAGCTTGGTGTTGGTGCTGTACTGGGTTGATCTCCAGATATTGTTCATCTCCCTAAACACACTCCTGGCCTTGCCCAGTCTGTTGTGGATGTCTTCTTTTGTGCCTCCCTCTGGTTTGATGATGCTGCCAAGGTATATGAACTTGTCTGTCTGGCGCAGATCAGTTCCATTCACTTTCACAGGGGCTGGTGTGTTCACATTGAGCGACATTGTCTCTGTTTTCTTGGTGCTAATACGAAGCCCCACTTGCTGTCCGAATGTTTGGAGTCTGCTGGTCTTCTCCTGGATATGTTGGTGTGTATGGGACAGCAGCGGCAGGTCATCCGCAAAGTCAAGGTCGTCTAGTGTTGAGAACAGGCTCCAGCGAATCCCTCTTGGGGTGTCTTCTGTCGTCTTCCTCATCACCCAATCAATGGCCAGATTGAAGAGAACTGCCGACATCACACATCCTTGTCTTACTCTAGTCTTGACTTCGAAGACAGTGTTGCTATGGCCCACAGAGCATTTGAAGTTGTCATAGAAGCTCTTGATAAGGTGTACCAGTTTCGATGGGATGCCATAGTGTCGAAGGATACTTCAAAGGCTGTCTCTGTGTATGCTGTCAAATGCCTTTTCGAAGTCCACAAAATTCGCATACAGTTGCCACTCTGTGCACTGTTCGATGATGTTTCTGAGCGTGAATATCTGGTCTATACATCCTCCTTGCTTCCTGAACCCTGCTTGTTCCTTCCTCAGTGCATCATCCACAGTGTCTGATATTCTTCTGATGACCTTGGCCAGTATCTTGATCGGCACAGACAAAAGAGTGATTCCCCTCCAGTTGTTGCAGTCACTCAGGGTTCCTTCCTTGGGGATTTTGACTATCACTCCTTTGGTCCAATCGTCAGGTACTTTCTCGTTCTTCCATGCAGCTGTAAACAGTGGTTGCAGTATGTCAGCTGCTAGTTCAGAATCTGCCTTGAACAGTTCGGCACAGTGCTATACTTCGCTGTAAATCCTGCTTGCTCTTCAATTAATTTTTCTTCGTTATCTGCCCACTGAGTTAATCTCTTATTCAAAATGAAAATATAACGTTTACTTAGTACACTGGTGAGAGCTACTCCGCAATAGTTATCAGCATTATTAAATCTCCTTTATATGAATCGAAATTATTACTGATTTAGCCCACTCCAAAAAGAAAGAACTCTTTTCAAACAGATGGTTAAATAACTGAGCAAGAAAAGTAATTACAGCTGAGTTTGCATATTTGAGCATTTCTCCAAATATTTTATCAGGCCCAGCACTTTTTCCTGTTTGTAAATGTTTAATAGCATTAATAATCTCATTCTGAGTTATAGGATTGTTAAACAGTTGTTGAAACATATTTTCATCATCTTGTAGTACATCCATATTCTCTTGTGTTTCTGCACAATTTAAGTCATTAAAAACCTTTAAAAATGATCATACCATTTTGGAATAGTTATGTTATTATAAACTAGTGACTTACAGTTAAGGGATCTGATGACAGACCAGAACGTTTTCCAGTCCTTAGAAAAATCTTTAAGTTTCTCTAATCTCTTTTTGTCAAAGTCTTTTTCTTTTGTTTTTCTTAGACTGATGTATTCTTTTCGTGGGGTAGTGTACATTTGTCTTTTTTCTGGTTTATCTACATTTGTTTTACAACGTTGAAATCGTTTTAATAGTCTCTTAACTTCTTGTTTCTTTTGTTCACATTCAGCATGGAACCAATCATTACATTTTTTCTACCTTTCTAACTGTTCTAACCATGCATGCAGCAGCCCCACATAAGGCCTTTACAAAGTGATCTATACTGTTATTCATATCCGTGTTCAATAGCTGATAGGCTGTTTCTATGCTTTCTTGAAAATCTGCACTATCCAATTCGTGTTTATATATTTCTACAAAATCTTCTGACCATATAATCTTTTCCGCACACTCTTCTTCTCTACTTTCGATACTAACACAGTCATTATCTACTTTCCATGTTATTTCAACTGGGAGGTGCCACGAATAGACACACTCCCCAATACACAAATCAAAACATGATAACATATGACTAGGAACAAGAAAATAATCAATAACGTTGCATCTATTAGGAGACACAAATGTATACTTGCCCTCCCTATTCACCTCACAACATCCATTCAGAATCCTCATTCCAACATGAAACATAAGTCTAACAAGGATCTGCTAAAATTGTTCATCATGTCATCCTTAGAGGCACGCACACTGAGCTCATCATTCATACAGTCATACTCCACATCATCCAAATAATTTGACATAACTTCAAGGTCGGCTTGTTCCTGACCAGTCCTGGCATTCAAGTGTCCTACAATCATGAAATGAAAGTCATCCATTTGAAAATATTGCAATAAGGTTTCCTCTAATAATACAACACCATCCTTAAATAATTTTTCATTGTAAATATTACCACCTTCTGGCACAATATAGCACGCTATCAAAATAACACCTTTATCTAAATTTAAAATACAATCGTTTAATTCTAATGGCAATCGTGTTGTCACACTCTATTTCAATTTCTTTTAGATATTTTTCTAAAGACTTTCTTACTAATAAAAGCACTCCTCCAGAATTTCTTCCATGGTGGGACAGGTTTTGAGGGGGGACATGAAACTTAAGATAATCAAGAAAAACACCACTGTAATCAAAAGTAGAGTCCAGAAAAGTTTCAGTGAGGAATACAAAATCGAACATATTTACATAGTTTATAAAGGAGACATCTTTTAATTTGCTGTACAAGTTTTCAACATTATAATTTTAAAATGTCCATTGACTTGGATGGCCCGGCCTGTCCTAGCTCTTTCTTAAGCTGCTAGGGCGCAGATGTCATCCACTGTCTTTGTCACTGGCTGCTTTTCGGGATTTGGAGGATTTGTGTGGCGGGGGTTACACAGGAAAGCCCCCATACCTGTCTGCTGGTAGGACAGAGGCCTGTTGTGTGCTGTACGCCCCTCACTGGCAGTAGGACACGCAACTGTAGCTGAGCTTGAGTTCACCTTGCCGTCTGTGGTTGCTATGGTAACGCCCGCCCACACTGCCTCCCGTGGCGTCACCCCTGTGCTGTCCCAGTGTCACCTGTGCCACAGAGGGAAAAGAGCCGTCCATGACACTCGGCTGCCAGGCTGGTGCCACCCTCTGACGTCACACCCCTCTGCTGATGAGAAAAGGAGAATCCCCATGCTGACTGGATTGTGAGGGGTGGGGGACATGGGTGGAGGACTGCTGCGCACCCCCACTCTCCACCACCTCTGGATAGGATCGGGGTCTGGAAGCCTGGGCCCCATCACCATATGCCCTCTGTGGAAGTAGGCTCTCTTCTCCTCCCTGCATGCTGCAGCCACCATCTGCGCCTGTGCCCTGGTCAGGTCGGTAGCCACCCTGACACCGCTGTCTTGCAGCTTCTGCCTCAGGTCTTTGCCAGTAAGAATGTTCATTTTGTTCCGCCACCTACTGAACTTGGCGATCATAGGCCTGGGCTGCCCATCTCGTGCCTGTCCTGTTCGATGTGCCCGTGCTATGTCATCCAGTGTCCAAGACCTCGTGTCATCCACACTATTCAGCAATTCGATGACTGACTGGGAACAGGTTTCATGGGACTCTCTGTCACTTTGTTGAGTAATGCCAAACAGCGCAAGTTATCTCTTCTTGAGAAATTTTCCAGTCTGTCTGTGTCTGCTTTTAGTTGTTTAATTTCTGTCTTCAGATCACTGATGGTATCGAGAGTTTTTGCACATCTTCTCTATCTTCTTTCCTTTCTTCGAACAGCTGATGGGTGTCTTCAGTCATGTTTGTGACTGTTCCTGTCAACTCTCTTTGATCCCTCTCCAGTCTATCACATCTCAGATTGATTTCTTCACACTGTTGTTTTACTTGTCGAAGTTCGTTCTTGATTTCGCCTAATAGTTTGCTCTGAGAACTGCTGCTATATTTTTTGCATTATAATGTTCATCAGATTGTACGTCAGTTGATGTGTTTGTCACTATATCTGTTCTGTCTGGTTTCTACATGGCCGCTAAACAGCCTAAGTAGGGAGAAGGCAGCCTGCTGCATACAAAAGGCCACGAGAAGCCGGGCATGTGCAATCCCGCTGACAGGCCGGCCAACTGTCACTGTCACACACTTCTGTCATCCCAAGCCCTGTTGTCCCTTTTGAAATTGCATTTGACTCAAGGGCAGTCATATGGCACAGATTCATCAATGTTCCTGACTAGACAGTCTGTCATAGAAATCGGCATAGCAAAGTACACAAAGCCCACAACGACATCAGCTGAAGACAGGTGTGTCACTGTGTCTGTGTTGTTGCTCACCTGTGCACAGTAAGGAGACATTTTTTACAGCAATGTGGCACACGTTGGCATTTTGCAACAAACACCCCAATTGCAGCTCTCCACATCACCAAGTCCACCATTTCGAGGTCGTTTCATGCACTACAGTTTCTTAGTAAACTGCAGTACAAGTAACAGTTTGAAGCAAGCCTTTGAGATGTTGTGGCACACACAATTCAACACCACACTGCACTGCCACTGGTGGCGATTTTGTATGGTCCAGAGAGAGAGAGAGAGAGTGACACTCACAATTACTCAGGTTTTGTTGTGGTTTTCTTGTTGTTGTAGGTTGGTGGGTTTTAAAAAAAAATCTGTGAACAACAACAGAGAAGCAACAGCAACAGGAAAATAATAGAACTATAGAAAACTGAACAGCAAGCAGAAACAGTTTCATCATCCACACCTTTTGGGGAAAAACAGATGTGTGTTGAAACCAGCTGACAGTATGCTGGCGACATCTTCCCCAAATAGATATGTGCCACTGGAACAATGCAGATACTCCTGTCAGCGTGCCACACCACGTTTTCTTTTCTCTTCACCACGTGCGTGGCTCAGGGTGGAACAAGTAGGCGGCCTATAATGCAGCATGTGTCTTGTGACTCAGCACAAACTATTCATTTTGTTTAGAACTCTCAGCTTTAAGCCCCCCTTCGAACCACTGATATTGATCGTGAAAGTCATCAGTACGGTGTTGGTGTCAAATCGTAATGAAGGAAATGGATATGTGCTGGTTTCCATGTTGACTATGGACACAGGTGAGTTTAAATGGACATGTGATGTGATGTGATTTGATTTGATGTGATGTGATTTTTTTCATTCTTTTATTTTGAGGATAATGGAATAAGCACTTATGTGCTTTTTTAAAAAATCTCCAGTCCTCGTGAGTATGAAGTTTTGTAAATTTTGTCATTTGGTCATCCGTTCCCACGGGCACACAATGGCCTACTCTTCCAAGTAGCGGAACGGGTTTTAACATGTGTGCAAGATGTTATGCATGCGTTTGCACACCGAGACATCAGTTTATAAACTCATCCAAAGGACTTTTGAGGAGAGTGCTGTCGGCACTGATGTTAACTCCAGAGGAAAAATCCTCTTGAACGAGATTCGAACTCGGGTAGGCAGATCACGAGTGCATCACTCTGACCACCGGGCTATCCCCTTCCCCCTGTGTGTGTGTGTGTGTGAGTGTGTGTGTGTGTGTGTGTGTGTGTGTGTGTTGTGTGTGTGTGTGTGTGTGTGTGTGTGTGTGTGTGTGTGTGTGTGTGTGTGTTCTTTCTTTTCTTTAATTCTAATGTCTTTACACATAAAGTGATATCAGACAAAGTCAAGTCAAGTCAAGTCAAAATTTTATTTCCAGATGGTACATTGAATAAGCAATGCATTTGCTTTTTTTCATCAAGCCATCTATCTATGAACAAATTTCGTAATGATTATACTAAGACACTACTTATTGCATCATTTACCATTGAATTAAACCAGTAAAAAAAAAGGAAAAAAATCGATAAGGAAATACATTGAAAATACAAATTACCTCATATACATACACACGCACACACATACTCATGCACACCTGAGCGCGTGCGCGCTCATGTCCACACACACATTTAAATAAAAATGTTTTAAGAATTAAAAAAAGAAAATCATAAAACGTCAGGACAAACAAATTACTTCACCTACCGCTTCATCCATTCTTACACGTTTGTACTTTAGATAATAAAAAGGTACAGGAATAAAACGTTAGAAAATACTAGGCATTCGTCATTACTGACAATATTACCTTCAATGACCTCCCTCCTCTCCTCCTCCACCCAGCAAACGTGTGCTTTTTATGCGCTCATACTCTTCAAATAGCGCTTTTTAAAAATGATATATTCACACAATAACTATCAAAGCAAGATAAGTCAAATAAGATTACAATAATGATTATTATAATAGAGATACAATAATAACAACAATCACCCATCACCATGAGACAACAATATAACAAATGATCCCCATCACCATGAGACAACAACATAACGATGATAACAGAAAAGCATTGGAAAGGATGGGGGTGGGGGAGGAGTATCAAGGGGGAAGGGGAACAACACCTTCAATCAAATAGAGAATTAATAATTTTTGAAAAAACAATTATTCAAACAAGTAGAACCCCTATACATACAGAATTCAAAAGCCCATAATCAACTGGACTATCAAACTAAAACAATATCAAACTAAAACAGTATCGCTTATAATAGTACTAATAATCTCATCTCTAACTGCAATAAAAACAACATCCACGATAAAATCTATTGAATTAGACAAGACAAAGGGCATGAGGAGAGGAGAGGAGAGGAAAGGAGAGGAGAGGAGAGGAGGGAAGAGAGAGAGAGAGAGAGAGAGAGAGAGAGAGGAGAGAGAGATGAGAGAGAAGAGAGAGAGAGAGAGAGAGAGAGAGACACTATAAAGCTATCAGGTCTACCATAAAAAGATTTTTAAAAAATTTCCTCCTTTCCACTTGTTTCAACATTGCAGATTATTTACTAGCTTGTATAGATTACTCTTACTTCTTTGCATAATTAGTGTGCCTCTTTCCTGCCTCCCCCTCCCTCCACACATATACAGCGTGTGACTGTAGAATTTCTAGTCACAGTAAGACATACTTGATGTAAGGAATACCATTAGTGCTGATAAATGTAAGTATGGTTGATTTTGCCGTATTAATCATGGTTGGTTTGCCTTATTAGTCAATTCCTAGGATTCATGCATTAGATGGCTTTTTAGCTGTGTCTTTGAACTGATTTTTGTTTTTGATACATTTTAAGCGTTTTGGGAGCTTGTTCCATAAGTCACTACCTGAGTACAAGAAGCTTGTTTTGTAAAGATTATGTCTTGGTCTCGGAAATGTTAGTAGATGATTATGTCTGTGTTCATTGATTTTGAAGCTATTGGTGATCTTTGGAGGGGCATTTCCATTGACAACTTTCTGGACAAATAGAGCTTTATTTAGATAAAGTCTGTTTTGAAGGTTAGGATATTTGTTTTCTTATAATCGTTGATGGTTAGGGAGCTTGATTTTAGTAGAAGAAGTTTCAGTGCTCTTTTATATAATCTATGAATCAATTTTAAATTTGTATCACTGCAGCTGTCCCAAAGAGATGAAGCATAGTCAACTATAGGCAAAATATGGCCGCAAAAAAAGAGTTTGCGAGAGTGGTTATTCAGAAAATGTTTTATTTTTGATAACTGAAGTAGCTTGTAAGAAAGACGTTTTCCTAGCGCCATCACATGGTCAGTCCAAGTAAGATTTTTGTCAATAATTACACCCAGATTTCTGTGGGAGTCAACTTCTTCAATTACTCTTTTACCTATCAACAGAGGTTGGAATTTATCTGTCATTTTTTGTCTCTTTTGTCTTGCTAGTACATACATACACTTTGTTTTTCGTGTATTTAGGGACATATGGTTTAGCTGAGTCCAAGTAACCAATCTGTCAATATTGTGTTGAAGTTTGATTGTAAGTCTGTGGGGGTCAGAATCACTACAATAGAGGGATGTGTCATCAGCAAACATTTCACAGCTACATTCTAGAAATTGGGGTAAGTCATTTACATAGATTGAAAATAGAAGTGGACCCAATATTGACCCTTGTGGTACTCCATGTTTAATAGGTACTAGTTCTGATGTTTGATTATTTGCAGTTACTAGCTGCTGCCTATTCGACAAAAAGCTTTTCAAAAGATTTATCATTTCTGGTGTTAGTTTATACAAGTGAAGTTTACGCAATAATAGGGAATGATTGATTACATCAAATGCTTTTTCAAAGTCAACAAAAAGAAGGCCTGTATATTTATTTTCATTGATATTGTGTAGGAGACTGTCTGTAATTTGTGTAAGAGTTGTGTGACAGGAATATTTTTTACGAAAACCTGACTGATCTTCATTTAATAGATTGTTGTTTACAAAGTAGGAATATACGGATTTTTGGATATGTTTTTCGAAGGGTTTAGATAAGACAGACAGAATTGAAATTGGTCTGTAATTTGAAGGACAAGCAGTATCACCTGATTTGTGGACTGGTATGATTTTTGCCTTTTTAGATATGACAGGAAAGTTGTTTTTCTCTATGCACAAGTTATACAAGTATGTCAGTGTTCCAGCTATAACTTGACCACAAAGCTTAATTATTATTCTTCCATCTAGATTGTCTAAACCACGTGTTCTGGAACTTTTTTGAAGGGACAGGCTTTCCAAGACGTCTGTGATTGTCATTGGCAGTAGTTTAAATGGGAATTTTATTTCTTTTGATTCGATATATTGTTCTAAGTAATGGAGATCATTTTCATTTGACTTGTCATTTGATATTACTTTGTCGGCAGTGTTTGAGAAGTGGTTGTTCAATTCATCAGCTGATATATCTTTAACTGTCTGTTGACTTTTTGATATAGGTTTATTACATAATGTATTGATGGCTTTCCATACTTGGCGAGAGTCCGTAGTTGTAATTAACAACTTTTGAATGTATTCACGTTTTGATTTGCGTTTTAGTGAAGTTACTTTGTTTCTTTGTGCTCTGAACTGCTCATTTGAACCATGTGTTTTCAAATAGTCTCTTAGGTGTATTTCGGATTCTATGTCTTTTCTTATCCAAGGTGGTTTGATTTTTTCTTGAACTCTTTTTTTATGAAAGGGGCATGTTTGTGTATACTGAAGTAAATGTCCTAATCCAAAATTCAGCAGCTTCATCGGGGTCTCTGATTTGGTATATGTCATGTAATGGCGAGTTTGTCAAGTCTGAAAGGAAATCTTGCTCGTTAAAGTTTTAAAATTTCCTGTAAAAAATAGTTTTATGCCCTACTTTAGGTATTTTGATACGATTTTTAAACCAAGTAAAGCACACTGGATTATGATCACTGCATCCACATGAGGGAGCACATACTTCTGTTATGTGTTGTTTTGTAGTAGTGTAGATATGATCTATTAATGTTCTAGAGTTATTTGTTATCCGAGTTGGTCTATCTATTAGTTGTTCTAGGCCAAACATAGTAATGTTGTGGCTCCATTTTGGTTTAGGTTTTAATAAGTCTATGTTAAAATCCCCAAGAATAATTGTTTCATTGTTTAAAAGTATTACCTCGTCCATAAGGGAGTTGAATTTTTCTAGCCAGTCTCTGGTTTCTGAAGGATTTCTGTATATAAATCCTATTAATGTTGGTCTATTGTGTTTTAAATTTTTTTCAATCCACATGGATTCAATTTCATAAACCTCAAGGTTATATATTCTTTTACAACTGAGCGAGGAGGCTATATATGTAAGTAACCCGGTGGACTTGGGTTTGTGAGGATCTTCAAGGAAGATTTGATACCCTGGAATATTCATGTGTGCATCTGTTACATTTGGAGAAAGTCGGGATTCAGCTAGGCAAAACAAATGAAACTGATTTCCACTGTTGTATAGTATGGTTGCAATGTCATCTTTTTTGTTTGTTGCACTGTTGATATTCAGATAGCCTACTCGGAGGCCCTGTTTTGTTGGCCACTTTTCTGAAGTTAGAGACATAATATATGTCAGGATTGATTGGCTAATTTATATATATATATTTTCTTGTTCTGTACGTTTAAGTAATCTATCAAAATAGAAGACCCGTTTAGTAGGTTTTCTATTCAATAATCAAACAGGAGAATATAATATGAAATGAAGGAACACCCAATAAAAACGAAACAATACTAAAGGTCAATTTCAAAAGCTGCTCTGGATCTGCAAAAAATCGATCTGTTATATCAACACAGTATATAAATCCAGTCCCCTTTATATTTCATACACTAAATGGAGATCAAAGTATACCACACTACATTAAAGTGTAGAATATTTGGAAAAAGAAATACTACAAACTTCTTCTTTTTTTTCAAAATCAATAACTATCTCTTACACAATACACGTATTCATATAAAGCTCTAAAACAAGGAAGATACAGTCACAAGCAGTAGATACAATAATAAAGTATAGAATTTCTTGGAAAATCTATAGCAAAATTTGTCTCTAAAACAACTGTTCTGATGCTAGAGTCTCTGGTGTAGCAATATAGCTGCTCAGACAAAATAAGTGTGTGTGTGTGTGTGTGTGTGTGTGTGTGTGTGTGTGTGTGTGTGTGTGTGTGTGTGTGCGCGTGTGTGTATGAATGTGTGTGTATGAGTGTGTGTGTGTG
This sequence comes from Rapana venosa, assembly GCA_028751875.1. Lineage (NCBI taxonomy): Eukaryota > Metazoa > Mollusca > Gastropoda > Neogastropoda > Muricidae > Rapana > Rapana venosa. Next base: position 65,227,442 of record CM054134.1, on the reverse strand, counting down.
TGCGCGCGCGCTCGCGCGCTTGAGTGTATGTGTATGTGTGTTTATTTTATTTTATCTTATTTCTATTTTATTCTTTTATTTTGAGGATAATGGATATGCAGATGACACAGTCCTTATCGCGGACTCTGAAGAAAAACTGCAAAAGATTTTAACAACCGTAACAGACGAAAGCGAAAAGAAAGGATTACAGCTCAATGCAAAGAAGACAGAATGCATGGTGATCTCAAAAAAAGCTGTTATACCACAATGCAACATAGCCTGTAAAGGAGAGAGAATCAGACAAGTAAACACCTTTAAATACCTTGGTTGTACTATCACCCCGGGCGGCAAGTGTGACAGAAATCAAGAAGAGAATCGGTCAATCTAAGGCAACTTTTAACAACATGAAATGCATTTTTACCAACAGTAAGATAAGCCTCAAGACAAAGATCCATGTTGTGAGAGCCTACGTATGGTCCATTCTTCTGTACGGATGTGAGTGCTGGACCCTAGCCAAGGACACAGAACAGCGACTAGAAGCAGTGGAGATGTGGTTCATCCGAGAGTCATGAAAGTCCCATGGACAAAAAGAAAAACAAATGCAGAAGTAATGGAAATGGCTGGATACAAGAGATCCCTTCTCAACACCATCAGAGAAAGACAGCTAAAATTTTACGGCCATATAATCAGGGCTGACGGACTAGAGAAACTGTTATGGAGTGGCAAAATATGTGGAAACAAGAGCAGAGGAAGACAATGCACAAAATTCACAGACAGCTTAAACAAATTCGCAACGAATAAAGAGAGCACCAACAATGAGCTCATGAGAGGGATGGAGAACATGGAAGAATGGAGAGCCATGATCGTCGATGTCTGCAGGACCAGACCGGACACTTGAAGAAGAAGAAGAAGAAGAAGAAGAAGAAAATGGAGTAAGTATTCAACTTTAATGTCTTTCCGCTTTAAGTGATACCAGACGACCCTAAAATAGGAGACTGAATACAAGAAAGAGAGAGACAGAGAGACAACATAATAACAATAACAAAATTTTATTGCGGTAAAGCTAATAAGCTCATACAGCAGCGAAGTGTTGCAGCACAACGCAATTACATGACATGGAAACTTACACGGCATTGGTCTTCATAATGTACAGCCAATCACGAAACTCTTTACTGTCCAGATTTGTTATGACATTCCAGCCTTTCTTGTGCCAAGTCTCTGCTACACACTGTCAGCCAAGGTAAAACTGCAGGAGATCAAGAAGAGTCGCTAAATCCCCTGAGGCTCGTGCTAAGTGTGTCCTGGATTCGTTTCCCTCTCCGCAAACTGGCGAGCCTGACACTTCCTCTTTTAACATGTTTTTGTCTTGCTGTTTAACAAACCAGTACACACACTCTGCATCAGTGTCTGATTTTCCTGTGTATTGGATCACAATGTCATCAGACTGGCATGTAACAAAATCTTTACCATCTGAATGATGGAGGACAGTTTTTCTGAAGTGTTTATTTCTGTGGCTGTCTCTCAGTCTTTTCTGGGCAGATCTGTCAGTCAGAGTAGCAACGTATTGTGTGACAATCCATGTGTCAAATCCACCATCAATATTATCAATCCTCGATTGATAGTCCATATCAGGCTGCACAACACACACATCGGCACCACAGTCAGACACACCTGGGGATTCCATATCAACCAATGATGGCAACACAACTGATGTTTTCTTGCTGCTATCGTGTGTGTGTGTACAGTTGGCATGTCTATTCCATGTATCTGAGACAGAGAGGGAGAGGGAGAGAGATGTGTGTGTGTGTGTGTGTGTGTGTGTGTGTGTGTGTGTGTGTGTGTGTGTGTGTGTGTGTGTGTGTGTGTGTTGTCTTCAATTTAACGTCTGTTCACTCTAAGTGATATTAAACAAAAAGTCTATTGATAGTCTATTGATTGTTTTGTGATGGTGTGTGTGTGTGTGGTGTGTGTGTGTGTGTGTGTGTGTGTGTGTGTGTGTGTGTGTGTGTGTGTGATAAATTGTAATATCAAGGGACATAGTATTCTTAATATTAACATGAACAGATCAAGAACTTTTTAAAAATTGAAATTCAAAAAGAACTACAATAACTACAACAAATGCCCTATAGTCTATCTATCTATCTATCTGTCCCGTAGTCTGACGACCGTGGGGGCACCCTCAAAGACTCAACAAATTATATAGCCCTATAGTACTTAACAATAAACCTTTAGCAATGCCAAACGTTAGCTTTACATTGTTCAAAACTTTGTCAATGGATTTCTCAGAAACGGCAGGGAGATGAGGTTTTAAATTTTCACATTCAAGGTTGATATAGGCATCTGAAATATATTAATCACACAAGCATTTAACGTCCTTGCTGAATACATTTAATCTTATCCTAAAAAATAATGCCTTGAGATGTCTTTCTTTGGTAGCATTTGTACGAATCTCTCAGTGATCACTGTATTCAACTACACTCCCACATGGCGGGGCCCTTGTTTTGCCGATGCTTTTCTGTATCCACTGCAGAGGGTTATCGGTTGATAGAAAAAGCTTCTTTAAACAAATTCATAGAGGATAAAGGAATAAGCATTCATGTGCTTTTTTTACACTGAGTCCTGTGTGCATGCAGTTTTGTAAATTTAGTCATCGTTCCTACCGGCACACAATGGCTTACTCTTCCAAAAAGGGGAAGGGGTTTTAACGTGTTTGCAAGATGTTCTGCGTGGGACCTCGGTTTAGTGTGTGTGTGTGTGTGTGTGTGTGCGTGTGTGTGTGTGGTGAGAGAGAGAGAGAGAGAGAGAGAGAGAGGAGAGAGAGAGAGGGAGAGAGAGAGAATTATGGATGGTAGATCATCTGTTTAATCTATTCTCCTTTATTGTGAATGTGTTTCAGTATTACAATGTTTACACCTGCTTTTCTTGAAAGAAAACAACCTAGATACAGTACAGGGGGAATAGGCTTACAAGAGTAAAAATGTAAACTTGTTCAAAGTCTGTGTAAATAATTGTGTTGTTGACAATAGTATTGGTTAGTTCAGCTCAATCGTGATATTTCATTTGTGAAGGTATGCTATAAGTTACCTTGATAACGGCATTCCACACACAGAATGTAGAAATATCGTTTTCAACACCCCCATCCCCCTCCCCCTCGCAAAACACACACACGCGCGCGCGCGCACACACACATGTATCAACATTGTATTTTGAATGCTTTTATGTGTCCATTTTCTTTTCTTGATTTTTTTTTTTTTTGGTGAGGGCAGGATGGAAAAAAAGTTGTATATACTTAATCTTTTACCCTCAATAAAGATCAATTTGACTTGACTCGACTTGACTTGACTTGACTTCACACACACACACACACACACACACACACACACACACACACACACACACACACACACACACACACACACACACACACTTGAAATAAAAGCCTACAAATAAGGTACTAAATTACATATGCTTGGTATCAACAAGCACCAATGATAAACAGGTAAAAGGTAAAAAATCTGTACAGTTTGGCAAAACATCACTATTATTCGTTTCTAGGCAGATAAGCCAGATCGATGAAAAATGATGTGAACAATTGCTGGTGTCATTGTCACAAATCTGAAAAAAGCCTAAAACAAATTATTTAATACGTTGCTGACATAGTAGGAGGGAGGAGGAGGAGTAGGCTCTGTGTCTGGAGAAACAATGGCTTTGCTGTCTTCAGTCATTTTAGTCTCGTGGGCAACAACGTCTGAAGTGGATCAGCAGTCCGAGCCGTGTATTGTTTTGTATTGTATAGCATTTTAAGTTACAGCAGAATTCTTTGCGTGAAATTCGGGCTGCTCTCCCTGGGGAGAGCACGTCGCCACAAGAGCAGCGCCACCTGTTATTGTTTATTTTCCTGTCTGCAACTGTATTTGTTTCCCTATCAAAGTGACATTTTTCTACAAAATTTTGCCAGAGACAACTTTATTTTTACTGTGGGTTCTTTTATGTGCCCTAAATATGTGACCTCGTTTTATCATCTCATCCGAAAAACTAACACCCAGACCACCACTCATGGTCTAATGGATGGGGGGAAAAGTTTCGGGCCCAAACGGGGATCGAACACTTCGAACCCGGACTGTTCACTTTCTAGGCAGGCCTGTTACCTCTAGACCATCGATCCAGTATAAAGCAGTCTCTGACACAGTTGTTGTAGACAAAGTTGGACGACAGGTTGGTGGCCAGGTTTTGCTGTCTCTCCTTCCTGCGGCTTCTGTCTTTTAGCATTTGGAGTATCTTCACTTCTCCCCTACAAACGTCCTGATGCAGTGTGGCCCCTTCACTCGCTGTGTTTTTCTACAAGTACTTCCCTGCTATCCTCAGGTTAGGGGTTTCTCCTGCTACTGGCAGCCATGTAACCAGTACTACCTGTTCCATGTGGGGGAGCCAACCCCGACCCCAAAAAACAGCCAGGAGAGGGATGGGCTCCACCTGGCTATATTCGCCCCAGAAACATTGCATGTGATGAAGAAAATACCATTGACATACCGGATCGGTCATCACCCGGGTCAACAAGGACCGCGCCTTCTGCCTCCTATCAGGGCAGAGGTGAGAAGTGTGCTACTGGTGGAACTCAAATACGCATAAGAAAATATGTTACCACAGCAACATGGAACGTCAGAACACTTGTCCAAACAGGGAAAATACAAGAACTTACCCACGAACTGAAGAAGTATGCCTAGCACATATATAGAAGAATTTTGGTGAACATCTCACCAATGATGGACATGTACTCTACTATAGTGGTGAATTCGACACGCACACTAATGGCGTAGGCTTCCTTGTCAACAAGAACATCAAAATCTCAGTGCCCGGGTGCTGTCCAGTAACCAGTCGACTTATAACCATCTTCCTCAGAGTAGCTCCCTTTCAACACCATGGGGGTACAAGCTTACGCGCCAACAACAGATCATGATGATGAAGTAGTAGAGGAATTTTACATGCAACTCCAGGGCATTATCGACAAAGTTAGCAAGAAAGACATCCTGATCATTCAGGGAGACTGGAATGCTAAGGTGGGTGCTGACACACTGAAAGACTGGAGCAAATTCTGTGGACCCTCCTGTAAAGCAGGTACCAACAAGAGAGGACACCGACTACTGGAATTTTCCAGCTGCAACGACATGGTGCTTGCAAACACCCTTGGGAGCACAAGGCATCATGATGCTGGACGTGGAATGCACCCAATGGAACACATCACAACCAGATCGACTACATACTGGTACAAAACCAGTTCAGATCTGGCATCAACAGAGCCTAGACGAGGATATTTCCAGGTGCAGACGTGGGCAGTGACCACAACCTGGTGCTCCTGAACTTCAGAATCCGGCTGAAAAAGATCAGCAAGCCAAAGAACATCAGGCTAAAATTCAACCTAGAAAGATTGAAAAACCCTACCATTGCAGATTCCTTCCAAGCAAAAATAGGTGGAAAATTTGCTGCACTGCTTACACTCGATAAGGATGCATAGGCAATAACCAACAGCTCCAATGCAGCGATGACCGAAACAACAAACGAACTTCCTGGAAAACACCGTCAGAAAAAACAACAGTGGACCACAGATAAAATCCTGAATATGTGTGATAAATGAAGTGAACTGAAGAGTTTCAAGTACACAACAGGAGCAGGGGAATACAGAGAGATCAACAAAAAGATCAAGAAAGATATGAAAAAGGCCAAAGAAGAATGGATTGAGAAACAATGCTCAGATATTGAAGAAAATTTGGCTAACAACAACAGCAGAAGAGCCTATCAAATTGTAAAAGAGGTCACACAGCAGAAGCAGGCAAGAGTCAACAACATCAAAGACGGGAACTGCCTCACAGAAGAAAAAGATATGGTTAGCAGATGGACAGAATACTGTTCAGAGCTCTGACAACCATCAGACACAAGGTGACCCCAGCATACTTACAAGTGAGGACTCGTCAGAAGATGATGACTTCCCTGTCCTTCATGGAGAAGCTGAGGCAGCAATCAGATTGCTGAACAATGGGAAAGCTACAGGCATTGAAAACTCCCAGCAGAGCTGATCAGACACGGGGGACAACAGCAATAAATATCCTCACAAGAATTTGCAACAAGATCTGGCTTACCTGAGAGTGACCAACACCTTGGACCCAATCACTCATCGTCATGCTCCCCAATAAAGGCAATCTACAGCAATGCCAGAACTGTTGAACGATCAGCCTCATAAGCCATGCCAATAAAGTAATGTTAAAAGTCATCTTGAATAGACTAAGGCATGGGTAGAAGAGGTCATCACTGAAGAACAGGCAGGCTTCCGCCCAAACAGAAGTCCCACAGGACAAATATTCTACCTGCAAGTCCTGTGTGAGAAATACAGCCAGCGCCAACAGAAATTGTACCACATCTTCATAGACTTTAAAAAGGCGTTCGACCGTGTGTGGCATGACGCATTATGGGCCACAATGAAAAAGTACAACATGGGACAAAAGATCATCCAGACCATCAAAGAGCTATACACAAAATCCACTAGGGCAGTGCTTGTCCAAGGCACGGTTGGAGAATAGTTCCATACCTCAGTGGGAGTCCGTCAAGGCTGTCTCCTATCGCCAACACTGTTCAATGTCTTCCTTGAGCGCATAATGACTGATGCCTTAGAAGACCACACTGGCACAGTCAGTATTGGAGGGCGGACAATCACCAACCTCAGGTTTGCCGATGACATCGATGGACTGGCAGGAAACGAACAGGAACTAGCCAACCTAGTGTACCACATGGATGAAACATCTTCCAGATACGGCATGGAGATCAGTGCTGAGAGATCAAAACTCATGACAAACAGTGCCCAGCCAATCACTACCAGGATCACAGTCAGTGGAAAAGAACTTGAGATTGTAGATCACTTCCAGTACCTTGGTGCTATTTTTACTGATGAAGGTTCAAAGACCGAAATCTTCGCAAGAGCTGCACAAACAGTAGCAGCAATGGCGAAGCTCAAGACCATCTGGAAAGACCGAAACATCTCTCTCAGGACCAAGGTCAAGCTACTGCATGCATTGGTCATCTTCACATACCTGTATGCATGCGAATCCTGGAATTAAATGCAGATCTACAAAGAAGGATCCAAGCTTTGGAGATGAGATGCCTCAGAAGACTCCTTGGCATTTCATACACGGACCACATTACCAACGAAGAAGTCCAACAAACAAGTAAAACAGTACGAAGAACTGCTGACCAGTTAAGAAAGGGAAGCTCAGATGGTGTGGACATGTGACAAGATCAGATGGGCTCTCCAAGACCATACTGCAAGGAACAGTGCAGGGGAAGAGAAGGCGAAGCAGTCCGAAGAAGAAATGGGCAGGCAACATCACTGAATGGACCGGGAAGAGCTCCTCCACAACCCAGGCACTTGCCCACAACCACTGCAAATGGAGCCAACTGGTGCAACGTTCGTCACTGCAGTGCCCCTACGACCCTGGGAGCAAATGAGATGAGAGACTTCCCTGCTAACTGTCAACGTTGCTATCAACTGCTTTCATGACATGCTTGCATACATCCTTGCAGAGCAGTGCCTGAAGCCCTGAAGGACGGTGTCCTGCAGTCAGTTTACCGTAAAGGTTGTCCTTGGGAATGCATCTGTCCCTCATATAGTTGACGTGGCCCGTCGAGACAGCGTTGACAAGGAATAAGGTGCATGCTGAGGGAATCTGCCTGTCCAAGAGCGGTGGTTGTGGTGACTGTCTTCCCAAGTAATGCACACATAGAGTACTTCAAGTCGATATATTGAAGGGGGGAAGTTGTTTTTTTAAAAGTTATTACAATGCAAACACAAGTACAATATTTCTATGGCTTAAAAAAAAAGTTGTGTCGGTGGTCTAGAGGTAATGCGCCTGCCTAGAAAGCGAAAAGTTCGGGTGGTTCGGTGGTTTGATCCCCCGTTTGGGCCCGAAACTTTCCTCCCATCCATTAGACCATAAGTGGTGGTCTGGGCGCTAATCTTTCGAATGAGATGAGAAACCGATGTCCGGTGTGTTACACAAAATTATTTAGCGCACGTAAAAGAACCCACGGCAACAAGAGAATTGTCCCTGGCAACTCTTATAGGGAAACAAATACAGTTGCAGACAGGAAAAGAAAAATCATAAAGGGTGGCGCTGTTCTAGTGGCGACATGCTGTCCCCTGGGAGAGCAGCCCGAATTTCATGCAGAGAAATCTGCAGTGACTTAAAGTGGTAAAAAAAAAAAAAAAAAAAATGAAATTATATAACAAAGACTGATCATTATATTTCTCCTGTTCTGAAGCAGCTCCATTTGTTTTCTGTAAGCAAACATATTTAATAAACTTTACATCAATCAAATATTGCTATTCGTTTTCTGTGCTGCTTGACAAGACCTTCCAGCACACCTCTCTGTTCAGAAGTAACGCCCTTCTCCTGCTCTCCAGTTGGCTGATGAGTCTGTCTGTTCCCGACCCACGATACACCAAAGCAAAATTCGATGGCAAGCAACGATTCCATTGCGTTGTAGCAACGTAAACTGCCATGTAAACTGCATTACACGGGGATGTCAGAGAAAGTGATTTCACACACAAGTTAGAATTTTTTTTTTCAAGTTATTTTTCACCAATAGCTAGGAATCTGTAAATGCTTATCTTGCTTGCGAACGCTCATTTGTGTGTTCCTGTATCTGTGGTGTGAGACTATAGTACATGCACGTGTGTGTGTGTGTGTGTGTGTATGTGTGTGTGTTTATCATTCCAAGAACTTGTTTGCTAATTTTTCTTCTTAAAATGGTGGTGTTGGGTACTCCCCTAAACCCTCTTCTTTCTCTTCTTATTTAACTATTTATTTAATTATTCATTTATGCATATTTGATGTTGTCGGTAATAAATTCTGATAAGCTCAATCTGACCATCTCAATTCCCAGTCCGTATGAACAAAGTGCACAATAATTTTGTTTTTGATCTATTGACAGTCTAAGATTATCTGCTTATGAGTGACTTCATATAAATCAACACAACAGCCAGCCTCCACTAACGGCTGTCTCCTATTGTCTAGTCTGTTGCACTTCAGTCGGAATAAGGACTGTCTTGCAGTCAGTCCCAGGGACACGGGTTTTGTTTGGTTTCACCAATTTGAAAGAAGGAAAAAAGAATGAATTGATAAAGTAATGAAGAGAGACCAGCCTCCATGGCGCAGTAGTAAAATTCTTGGACTACGGAATCCCATAGACGCCATAGAGGTGGGTTTGTTGTTGTTGTTGGGTTTTTTTTTTACTCCGGCGATCAAAATTAATGTGCTATGGGCTCAATGGGAAGACTGGGACCACACAGTCGAGCTTCATCCACTTCATGGATGAGATTGAGATTTTTTTTCAAATTACCCGACCAACACTGAAAGTGTCTGTATCTCTCGGGCCCTGACGCGGGGATATATCATGATAGAAAGTGCAGAGTGCAGCCCTGTTGGATGGTCTCAGTCATATGTGCTTCTATGGCCGCATTGTTGCATCCTTCTCTTCATTTACCATCGTGCAATAAAAAACCCAACAACAACAAAACCCATGTCTCTGATTCGGTAGCCTCGGTTGCTCTGCCCTCATGGCGGCCTCAGATTCGGTTTCCCCATACTTTTCTCTGCCTGTGGTGAGTTTGTGTCACTGCCTTAGGGGTTGAAGGTTCACCGGGGAAGGTCGTTGGAGGGACGTTGTGGTGGTCACCAACTAGGGTAGGTGATTCACTCTGTCTGGCTCTGCAACTTAGCAAATACTGTCGTCAGTCGGGGGCCTAGTAGGCGGTGTCCTAAGTATGTCAGCCCAGAGCATGCACCACTGAACATCACCAAAGTGACCCAGCAACAGTGTAGGGCCCCTCTGGCTGGTGGCACCACGGTGGCCTGACATTGATGGACTCCATGTAACCTTCAGATCTTGAGGATGGGATATATCGAATCTGGGTATGGCTGGCGTGGAGAGATTGAAATGAGCGGCATGAGAACAGTAGGACAGAAACGTCACAGAAGATGAGGCAACCACAAATAAAGTAATGAAGAGTATAAGTTTCCATGAACTATCATAACTGAAGCACAACATTAAAGATTGGGGAAAATTACCAAAACACCTATCATTCTGATGAAGTACAGAGCTGTAATGTTGCTGTTCAATTTGGGGGGGGGGGGGGGGGGGGATCTCATTGGAGGCCGGTATAATTATCACTTTTATTGAGTTGTTAACATAAGTTATCTGCGACATTGACTTTTTTTTTTTTTTGAGATACCTGCACAAGATAATACCAGAATAAAGAACAAGTGGAACTGGAAATGCAACACTATGTTCAAATCTAAAATACTAAATCTTAACTTGAAGTGGCCGACTGTAACTATAGGCATCTAGATTTCCGAAAAAGTCGAAGGAACAGTTTACATTATATATATATATTATATATATATAATTTTATATATATATATATATATATATTATATATATATATATAATATTTAGGTGCCGTCCCAAGAAGTTAGGCTACTGTACCATGTTTCTCCAAGTCTTTCTGTCTTGGGCATGTCACATGGTTTGGGCAAGCTTACTACTGCCTGTCCAGTCTTATAAATCATCTTTCCATTGATGTCTTGGCCTTCCTCTTCCTCTCTTTCTTTTCACCCTCCCTGTCAGAACTATTTGGGTAGACACTCATGTCTCATTATATTGCCAAAGTATGAGTTGAAGAATGCTGGCTGTTTTCAATAGTTCCTTTTGGACTCCTAGTGAAATAAGGACTTGTTTATTAAATATTTTGTCTCTCTAATTTTTACAATCTTTCTATATGTGCACATTTCGAAGGCCTCTGCCTTTCTTTTGGTTTCTTTGTGAATTGTACATGTTTCAGCTCCATAAAGAACAATCAGAATAATGTAGCATTTTATTGAGTAAATGACAGTTTTTTTTGGATAAAGATGTTCTTTTTTAGAGAGGATTTAGTTTGGGGCTATTCATTTTTTTGTAGTTTCTTGATACCATGTTTTTTCTTTGGGCAAATTGCCCAAATGATTTGAAACGGGATTTGGTCGGGTATTTAGCCATATTCTTGTATTTTTATTCTTTTATCATTTTTTGTACTAATGGCCATATTCTTGGTTTTGTCAACATTCATGTTTAGTCCATTTTGGTCACTTTTGTCTTTTATTGAGTTCACTATTTCCTGCAGGTCTTCATTGTTTTTGCCATTAGGGCTGTGTTATTTGCATACCAAATGTTGTAAATTTTTTTCTACTGACCAAAAACCTCTTTTTGGTTTGATTTTTTGAACATTTTTGGGTAAAAAGGTTGAACAAAAAAAGGCACACAAGACCCCTTATTTCACTCCTTTTTTGATTTACAGGTTCTGTTTATTTCCACGTCTACTTAATTTTTTTGTCTTTTTTCAATGGTTCTTTTTTTCTTAAGCCTTTACATACTCCCTGTTTTTTAAACTGCTGCTATGATTTCTGTGTTTTCACTCTCCCAAATGCCTTTGAATTACCGTTGAAACACACATTTTCTCTTCTGAACTTCCATTTATTTCTGGCCTGAGATAATAAAACAGAAGGTAGTATCTCTGGTGCCATGTTTTGCCCTAAAACCCAATTGTTCTTATCCATTTTCATTCTTTTTTTTTTTAGTTTTGGATTTAATTCTTCCTAGGATGATTGCAAGAATATTTTGAGGGTATGGGACATCAAAATTATTCAGCCTTTGGCTTTTTGGGCAAGGTTAGAAAATTGTGTTTTAAAATTTCCCCAGGCAAATCCCCCCGTCATTCAATAGTTTTGGGGATTTTGCAATTTTAAACTATTTAAAACTTTGATTTTTTTCTGATGTGATTTCGCCCGGGCCCGTTTATACATTTTTTTTGTTTTGTTTTGGATGGGCCTCTCAAAACTCCTCCTAAATAGAATTGAGGGGCCCGTTCATTTAATGGTTTTTGGGCTGTCCTTTTGTTATATGAACAACTCCCCCATCCAAATTTTTTGGTTTAAACCCTTTTTTTTTGACGTTTTTTGAAAAGTATTTCCCCTTGCTTCCCCCTTTTGGGGGTTTCCCCCAGGACCCCTTTAGAAGGGTCACCCCTTTTGGGCAGGCCCAAAAATGGTTCTTATCAAAAATACCTAAAATGTGTTGTTGTTTTTGTTGTTGTGCGTTCCCCCCGCTTTACACTCTGGGGGGCACCCAAACGTGCACTCTGACTCATATCCCCCTGGGATCACTATGAGATGGGGCACACCGGGTGGGAAGTTTTTATTATAATAATAATAATAAAATAAAAATAATAATAATAAAAGGGGAAATTTTTATGCGCTTATCTTGCAGAGACAAATCAAAAACGCTTCACTCAAATCATTCGTACACAGTCATAAACCAAAAGCAATAAAGTTTAACAAGTCCAAAAGCACACACCAACCGGTTCCACCAGTCCAAACGTGCCGCCCGCACACCACACGCACACCAAAACACACACACACACACCAAAAACACACACAGGTTAACCCTGGGGGGGGGGGGAAGGACAATAGAATTTTTGGTGTTAAGCAGGAAAAAATCATAAGATGAGCAAAGGGGAAAACTTAGGGTTTTGAAATAAATATGTCTTGAGACTGGATTTAAAAGTGTCATAAGAAGGCTTTTGGCGGAGAGAGAGAGGGAGATCATTCCACATCAATGGAACAGAAATTGAGAAAGAGCGACGGCCGATGGTGGATTTACAATATAATGAAGTTTGCACTATTTACATAACATACACACTGTAATCAAGCTTACAGTATCTACGTGACATTTACACTGTAATCACGTTTGCAATATTTATAGAACCTACACAGTGTAATAAAGCTTACAATATTTACATAACATGCTGTAATCAAATCTGCAATGTTAAGTTAACATGGCTGTACTCAAACCTTACAGTATTGACATAACCTACACACTGTAATCAAGTTTACAATATTTACATGACATTTACATTGTGATGAAGTTTGCAATATTTACATAACATACACGTCATAACCAACCTTACAATATTTACATAACATACTGTACTTAACCATACAATATCTACATGATATTTACATCGTAAAGAAGCTTACAATATTAACATAACATACAATCTGTAAACAACCTTACAATATATACTTAACATGCTGTACCCAAACTTGCAATATTTACATAACATACACACTGTAGTCAATTTGATGATATTTACATAACATACTGTAATCAAGCTTATGATTATTTCCATAACATACACACTGAAATGAAGTTTACGATATTTGCACTAACATACACAGTAATGAACCACACAATATTTACAAAACGTACACACACTGTTGTTAAACTGATAATGTAGCTTAAGATATTTACATCACATACACACTGTAATCAAGCTGACAATATTTACATAACATACAAACTATAATCATCCTTGCAAAATTTACATAACGTACACGCTGTTGTTAAACTTACATGCAAATGTTTTACTTGACACGCAGACCGCAATATGTAGGTATGTATGTATGTGTATAACACACACACACAAAACACACACACACACACACACACACACACACACACACACACATATATATATATATATTATATATATATATATAATATATATATACATATATACATATACATATATATACACATACATAGCATTACATACATACTACCTACAAATCATGAACAAGCTAAGCCGCTTAAACAATCCTGAACACAAATCGCAATCATCAAAAATATCTAACAAAACAGAACATAAAAAATACCCCTCCCCCTTAAAAAAAAATGATGCAAAAGAAAAACACCAAGGGAACTAAACTATCAAAAAACAACAAAACAACCCCAAACCAAACGAAATATTTAAAAGAAAAAAAGAAAGAAAAGAAAAAGAACAACCCTTGCCCTATTTCAATAAAAACAAGCCTAATTTTTTTCAAAAAATTCCTGTGAAGAATTTCTTGACCCCTCCCTCCCCCCAAAAAAAACACAAACAAAAAACAACAACAACCAAACAAACCAAAGAGAGAGGAAAAGCAACAAGATGACAAGCATTTTGAAACACAAAAAAAAGAAATAAAGACAAAGAAAGAAAAAGGAACAAAACAAAGTGATAAAAAGAAAAAGGGAAGTATCATTATTTTCCCCCACATACATATAAATTATCAGAAGGCAAGGACGACAACTCGGGAGTGTGTTGTCTTTCCCCTTCACCCAGGAGATTTAACTCTCTCTCTCTCTCTCTCTCTCTCTCTCTCTCTCTCTCTCTCTCTCTCTCTCTCACGCACACGCACGCACGCACGCACGCACACGCACACGCGCGCGCGCGCCAAGAGGTTCAAGTCACCCCCTCCACACTCCAACCCCCAATAAAATGCACACTTGCTTTACTAAAAGTCTCTACCGCTAAAACGAAAGTGCTCCAAGCGTACTGTGCCAATGAAACCGGGTCTGCCATTATCATCATCATCGTCGTCGTCGTTGTTGTTGTTTGTCGTTATTATTATTATTATTATTATTATTATTATTATTATTATTATCATCATCATCATCATCATCATCATTATCATTCTTGTTCTTGTTATAGTTGTAATAATTTTCATCACCATCATCATCATCATCGTCATAATTACAATTATTATCAATATTAGTTATTATTATTGTTGCTATTACTTCTTGTTATTATAACCATGATCATCATCATCATCATCATCATCATCATCATCACCACTATTGTGTTGTATTGTATGACTATTTTCAAGTACCTCGCCAAATAGGCAGCCATACTCCAACTTCAGAGGATTTTTTTTTCTCCTTTAAAAGAAGAGTGCAGGTTGTTATATTAAGAGCTTGTCATGGCTGAAGGCAATCTCAACACAACATTTTACAACATAACAACATTTTAGTGTAGGCCTTGGCAATTAGCTGGCATCACTAACTGACACAGCTTTTGGCCTGGGCCAACCTAACATTCTGTCATTTAAAGATTTTATTTCTATGGGGGGGGGGGGGGGGGGGGGGATTATTTAATTAAAAAAAAAAATCTTTGATCAATGATTTTCAAAATGCTTGACAAGTTGTAAGTGGTTACCTGCACTTGTTTCCTCCATTACTTTTTCTGCATTAATACTTTATGTGGTCAAGAGGGGAATGGCATCTCTTGTAGATCCAAGTATGAGCCATTTATTTATACAATCCGCCCCCCCCCCCCCCCTCAACTTCTCTTGCCTATGCTTGCACTATAAGTGTATGGCAGTGTTTGGGTTATTATGTAGCTAAGACTGACCACTTGGCTGGATACAAACCTATGACCTCCCTTGTATCCTTTCAATAGGATCCCCAAACATAAGGCACAAAGGTTCACTAGGTATTTATTTTATCCTTTTTGTGTGTGCAACATATACTTTAAGTATATTTTCTTTCATTTTTGTCATCATTTTTCGATGGCCACAGGAATATCAAAGATCAAGCTTAAAAAGGCCACAGGAGTATAATATATTGTTGTGAATGCGATTCACAATTCCGAAAAGTGTCTCCCTGTACAGTACCATCGAGGGGGAAGGGGGAATTTTCATTGGCCATGGGACGTCTGAGGAAGTCTCATCCAGGAGCCTAAACTCGATTCAGGGGCCGGCCCAAAGGGGGGTTTTTTTTTTTAAAAAAAAAAAAAAAAAGCCTTTAATTCCATTTTTCTATTTTTTGGGGATTTAAAAAAAATTTAAAATCATTTTAAAATT